>CM036535.1:9177500-9257500 GCA_020745685.1 Tautogolabrus adspersus
TCCGAACCCGTCCCCGGGGATTAGGAACGTGTGTGTGTGTTTGTGTAATTACCCAATCTCTGGTAAATTTTCCATTGTTAGCTCTCGACTTTCGAGATGACACATCTACGTGGATTATCCCCCCTCATACCCAATAATCTGGTGTCCACAGAGGCTGATGTCCATTGCAGCAGAAGCCTCGGGGCCTTTTTTTAATCTCATCTAAAGTTTATGTTACACATTACACTGAAACCTGCTCATGAGATTATTTTTAAAGTTCAAAGGTTCATATTTTTCTTTACTTCTTAGCATCATTCAGTGGCTTCATCTTTAATTGTTTTTAAACCTCATCCTACCAACACCATTTGATTGATAAAAATCAAACAACCATTAGAGCCAAAGATTTATTCATTTATTCTCCATTTGTTTTACTGAGGTCAATAATGGATTATCAGTAAAGACAAAGTACTGTTATAGTTTAAGGAGTAAGGACAGTTCTTTCATTATTGAAATCATAATTGTGGAAAACATCCTGCATTGTGTGACATTAAGACACTCAGCGGTGACTTTACCATGAGATGTAAAGTTTATTCAAACAATTTCTAATGTGTCCTTAAGGAACAATCAGACAGTAAAGTCAGTACTTTATAAATCCCCAAATCATAACAAAATGTATCTCTGGGGCCTGTGCTACAAAGCAAGATTTTCAGTTATGAAAGTAACTTTAGGGTTAAGTCTGGATTTTCAGTACTACGGAAGTGGTTCACTTCGAGCCGGGAAGATTGCCATGGTAACTTATAAGATGTGTATATAAGCATACACACTGCTTTTAGGGATGTTTTCATACTCAAGATTCATGAGCAAAATACCGCTCAGTTTCGGAGCGGCAGCAGAAATATCACCTCTTAATCGTAAAGCACATATGAGAGATAATTAATTTAATTTGTGCACTATTGATGATTTAGTGATATTTAAAGCCTTAATTTGTGCATTCTCCCGATTGCTTTTGTGCAAGTTCTTCCTGTATTTTTGGCTGCAGTTTTGTGGTTTTAGTCTGAATAATGTGTTGAACTTCTTTATTTTTGTTAAAATCGTAGTTTTCTCTATGTTTGGAAATTATGACAATCTGCTGATGGTGGAGGTGTTTTTATGTAAAATTGGTCATATGCTGCTAACTCCGCCCCTTTTTATATGAACACGCTCCTTTGGTTAGTGAAGCAAGATAACCGAAAAATTCCCTGGGTACGTTTCACTCTGTCCGTAGTGCAGGCCTCAGGTCTGTACGGTTTTCTTTGTTATATTATTTGCACAGACTCTTTATCAACCCACCACAAGCACTTCATTTAACTGGCAGACTTCAGAGGTAGTGACAGAGGCATTAAACAGTAACTGTGTGGGGGAGCACACACTGTGTGTGTGTGTGTGTGTGTGTGTGTGTGTGTGTGTGTGTGTGTGTGTGTGTGTGTGTGTGTGTGTGTGTGTGCATGTCTGACTGTGTGTGCATGTGGAGCTCCTTCTGTGTCATGCTTCTGCAACACTAGAAAAAACACTCAGAGTGAGCTACTTGAGTGAACGAAAACAGACACTTTTTTACATAGATTTTACCTGGAATTTTTCTTGTCAGGGTGAGATGATGTGAGCAAGCAGCATGAAATATTCAGGAAAATTCATAGCGAGCGAGAGACAGGGTCTGAGAACGCTTCTATCCTGCACTGTGGCACAACCATAAACTGTATGCATGCGACCGGTGCATGTAATGACACTGCTCCAATATGATTTCTGTTTGCCTGTATTTTCTTCTCCACTCTGTTGTTGATATTGTGAACGTGTCGAACTACATGTAGCATTGATATAAAAGCAAAAACAGTCAGACTGACTCTGTTGCTTCTTTCACTTCCGCGCCTTTTTTTCACATCATGTCAGCACATAAGGGCAGCCTGTCTGAAATTCTCCAACATTTTCAGGAGTGCATGTGAGAAAAAAGCTTTTTTTCAGTACTCTAGAGCTCATGATGGATGGCTATAAGGAGATGATAGTGATTTTTTGTTATGGATTGAAAACTTTGCATTGAAATTACAAGGGCTAATGTGGAACCTCTTTTCGGTAAATATCTTCTTCAAGAAGAGAGTACAGTCAATAAATTATTTGAATTGAGTGCATGTTTGAGTATAACAGGTAATTTTGTGGTTAAAATAAAACAAAATTCCAACTGGATCCGACTTACAATCTAGACTTAAAGCTTCCAGTAAAGCTCTCATATGATCTACATTCTGTACCGCAGAGGGGAAGTGACAGTTTGTTGCTCGTTTCATTTTCATTGTTCAGATATTTTTATCCATGTATTGATTCCAAGTTCACGAATGATTCAGATCTCATATCACTATCAGTCAGACAATGGCCACAGGAAACACTGTGCGCTGTTTGGAGGAAACTCCTATAATAATGACCACATATTGTGATGAAACAATACACAATACACACCACTCTCTATTTGATTCAAACACAAACTTTCAGCCTGTGAAGTTTAGTCATTTATGATCATACAGAAAAAAACACATTGTCACAAGAGTTCAAACAATATCAAAATCCCAGCTACAAAACTAGGAGTCCTAATATTGGGTATATTGGGTTTATTCTCTTTCCTTCTTTGGTTAAAAATATGACTGAAGATCTGTTGATTTTTTTTAAAGGGTTCAGTACATTTCAAAATTATCGATCATTAAAATAACAGAGTTTTCAATATCTACACTGTTTAACACATCGTGTTTATATCTTCAAGTCCCTGCACTTTGTACGGGACTTATCATTCTAGTCTCACTTGGTACTTATTGCTTATTACATTGGTTATTTTATTCCTTATTTTACTATCTCTATTGTATTTTATTTTTACATTCTTAAATGTATTTCTATATTTCTTAGTTATATTGTGTTCAAGAGTAACTGTAACAACCCTGGGATAAATAAAGTATTTCTAATTGTGATTTTGATTCTGATTGTATCTTACATAAAGCTCGTGGTTTCTTCAAGACTCATAGTACCAAACATTTTGACAACCTTATTCACAAGTATTTATTTTAGTATTATAATGAAAAATGGTAGCGTAATGTATTGACAGCAGTGACATCATGGTATAATGTACCACATGTTACCTGTTATATTAAATTAATTATATATATATATACAGTATATACAGTCTTAACGATTGCTATATTTAAAGTGTTGTGTGTTACATTTTTGTTTCAGGTATTCTCTTTTATGGCCCTAAGATATGTAAGGGCTTCCAATCCAAATGCTGCCCGAGTACCATCAATAATGTTTGATTTTGTTATTATTGACTATATATGTGTAAATAAATGATCCACCAATAAATAAATACATATACAGTATATATATCATCTCACTGTGTTGTATTCAAGTCACCAAACCTCCAGTCAGAGTCTCCAAAGAAAATCTGAGTCGAATCCGAGTCTCCACTGCCCGAGTCCAAATCCAAGTCCTCAATGTTTAGTATGAGCCTAGTTCCTGTTTTTTTTGCCTTTTTTTAAGACAGGACAGAAACCAGGGAGAGAGAGAGAGAGAGAGAGAGAGAGAGAGAGAGAGAGAGAGAGAGAGAGAGAGAGAGAGAGAGAGAGAGAGAGACAGACAGACAGACAGACAGACAGACAGACAGACAGACAGACAGACAGACAGGGGAATGATATGCGGGAAAGTGGCCACAGTGCAGATTCCAACCTGGCCCGCCCGCTTGGACCGCACTAAGCAATAGGCTACCGGCGCCCCCCAGTTTTTAATAAATCTTAAATTCTGTCTTAATGTTAATACTGTACTTAATACTGTACCTTTATATCACACCTAAGAGGGTAAGATGTTTTTAAAACACAGAGCCAAATCATTATTAAATTATCAACAGGTGAACACAACAGCTTTTTATCGAAACATAATAAATCGTTAGAGCCCAGTTTAAAAAAACAGAAAACATAAACACAGTCTTCATCAGTAAACAAGTCAGAGGCCTCCTCCTAGTCATCAGTTCACCGAGTCCTTGTAGAGTCACGAGTCCTGAAAATCAGTCCAACAACGCTGACATCTCAATATGTTTTTTTTTTTATTATTCGATGATCAGATCATCTTCAAGAATAATCTTTCATGCCCAATGGTTGATGATGGTTTTACACTGCCTGTAGCGCCCAGTAACATCACCATATGGAAGCAGATCGGACTTGTAAGAGCTTGTTGTGGTTCTAAAACAAAGGCTCCTATAGAAGAAGTGATCCACACCCCGCTGACACACACTGATCCACTGCGCTCACACACTTGAATCATCACAAACACAAGCAGAAATCCAGCAGATCACATTAATAGCTTACACCGGGCAGATTAACGCTGCAAAGAGAATCAAAGGACACACAGAGACTTTAATTAGTCCTAACAGAGTGATTATTAAATAAACCCCCCACAGACAGTCTGCAAGCACAGATGCTGAACGTATTGATTATCACACATCTATCAATTCATTGCAGTTAAGTATGCACACCGACACACACCCACGACAAACACACACATGTTACAAGGACATAAAGACGTAGAGGTTACACAAAGGTTAACATGACACCTTTCAAATCACATCAAATGTGACAAGAATAAAATAAAACATTAGCCTATATAAACTGGGGAATTACAGTAGTAAATACACACTTCCAGAAAATGACAACCAAAAATGCAATACATTAACTTTTTATAAGTGGATCAAAAATATAAAAATTCTACCCAAATGAAAGAAACAGCCACACAAACAGACACAGTTACAGTGTGAGGATTTCATTTCATCTTTTTATTTGTTCCGCACATGTCAAAACACACAACGTTCACAGAAAAAAACGATTCACAATAAATCCCAATCCATGTTCGGAAAGGAGCAGAGAGAAGAATAAATCTTATTTTGCCTGCCCCTTACTCAAAAGGAAAACAAGAAATATCTGGATGGTCTGTCCAATTACAATCACTTGGCCACCAAGACCATGGCCACATAAAACAAATCTGACAATTTAGAATCTTTGACTTCACTTCCACATAAATAAGGAGGAAAACACACAAAGCACACTAACTGCCAGTTTCATACAGTCTAATAACTTTCTTCTTGTACATTTTCTTAAACTGAAATAACTTCATACAGCTCTTCAAATCATTATTTAAAGAATTCCACAATTTGATTCCTACAACAGAAATACACATCTGTTTTAAAGTTGTCCGTGCAAACTGATGCTTCAAATGACATTTTCTCCTACGTTCTTCATCTTCTGAACTAAAAACGAACATCTGTAGACTTTCTGGTAATACTTTACTCTTTGCTATGAACATACTACAAGCGTCTGTAACTCAACTAAATCTTTCAGTGTCAATAAACCTGACCTTAAAAACAGCCTGTTGGTGTGCTCTCTATAGTGGACTTTATGAATGATTCTTATCGCTCTTTTCTGTAAGACTAATAATGGATTCATGTTTGTAACGTAAGTGTTATCCCACACTTCAACACAATAACTAAGATAAGGCAAAATAAGTGAACACTACGAAATCCTCAGTACCTTATAATCCAACAGGAACTTTGCTTTGTTTAAAACAAATATATTCTTGGACACCTTTTTTTTTACATGAGCTATATGTGATTTCCACGTT
This sequence comes from Tautogolabrus adspersus, assembly GCA_020745685.1. Taxonomy (NCBI): domain Eukaryota; kingdom Metazoa; phylum Chordata; class Actinopteri; order Labriformes; family Labridae; genus Tautogolabrus; species Tautogolabrus adspersus. Next base: position 9,183,153 of record CM036535.1, read on the forward strand.
AATTTATCATCCATGATCACACCAAGAAAACAAGATTATTCTTCAAAGCAGAGTTAAGTTAGGTCAGACATGATCATTTTTCATGAAGAAGACAAAAAGAATCAAAGAGCCTGGATCATAATTTAGAACTCATTTAGTTTTTTCAACATATGTTTGGTCCTTAGGTCGCTTTAACATATGAAGTTCGGTGGACTCACTAGTGGGGCTGTAGCGCCGGTCAGTCGCTAATACCATCCGGCCTAATCCTGCACTATGACCTGAAAGTACACAACAGGACAGTGGTAGAATGGCATCCCGTAGCATGGCGCAGTTTGTCAGTATTTTCATCTATAAAATGGAGATAAAGTTATCTGTAGTCTGTGTCAGGTTAAACTGGCATATCGACTGGAGCAATGTGTAACCACACTTATCACAGGCATGAGCATGTTAACCTACAAGGAGGACTGAAGGCTGGCGTTGTTAGCAATGCTTACATTAGCCATGCTCGGCAAACCTATTTGACATCATTTACAGACGGCCATATTCAACCCACAATGCACTGCATTTTGGTTCACTTCTGTTTTTGGGTCAGGATTGTTACCTATACGGTGAAAGGAAGTCTGGTGTACTTGGAAGCGAACCGAGGCCCCTGTTTTTAAGTGGACCAGAGTTTGTTTCAAATTGTCCAAACGGCGTAGGTGTGAATGCACCCTAAATGAATAATACATAGTTTTCAGGTGACATCACACACGTATGGAACGGGCCCACCTGGCAGGCGACAAAGGCGTTTTACTGCTGAACGCTACGTAGACGTTATCGCTCTCAGTTGCCATTACGTGTTTTAACCAGTTTTTTTTTTTTTTATGTTTTAAACTAAAGAAGTTGTTATTCGATTGGATGCTCTAACCAACGAGTAGACAAGCCAGGGTTCTGCTTCTACAGAATCCAATCTGAGAAAGAAAACCCAGAGAGGAATAGATAGTGCTCCACTGTCCCTGTGAGGGAAAGAACAGAAAGAAGAGACTTTTTCTAATCCTGCCATAAATAGTGTTAACTTGATCTAAATATGACTTCCTTTTAACTTACATTACTGCCCCAGAACACTGACTGAAAGTCACATCTGACAGTGATCCTGATACTATCGTTAGGTTACATAAACTAGCTAATGTTAGCTAATTAATCCTAAACTATGCATTGATGAAGAAACATTTATTGCCCTTCATTTCTCAAACAGCTGCTTTATTTACCCAGACATTTAAAAAATACATAAAGCTGTCCATACTTTTGTAGACTTTCATCCGGTGGCGGTGTAAGGTGAAGGATTCTCCACTAGATCTAAGTAAACATCCCAGAAGTTCTTTAAAGGACTTTGCTGTTTTTAGAGATTGAAGTAGTGTCCCATGTCATGTGTGAGTGTCACAAGTGCCTAGAACTTGCAGTTTATCTTAACATCTCAATGTTTCTGTTGTTATCAGGTGATGTTAACATGCGTCGTTTTGAAGAGGTGGTAAATTAAAGCCGGTGCCACCACTTTCCTAAACTCTTTTTACCATGCAGGCCTCCATGCCAGTTACGTGACTTAAAGCTATGACGACACGTAAAGTTTTGGAATTGCTGCAGTTGAAACAGGCTGTAGTGGTTGCAAATATTTATTTTTAAGCAGTACCCTTAGTTAAATATCTGTGTGAAGTCGTTTGTGGCTTTGAGCCGATGTTTGAACACAGCAGAAAATATTCAGGAAACTTCAAGGCGAGCAAGCCGGAGGAGTAAATTATGTTTGAATCAAACTACTGGTGCCATCATCATGATAAAGTAACTTCACACTCTTTTCTGCTCGTCATTTTTTCCCCACTTGTTTGTTGATACTGAAGAGAAAACCAACTAAACGTAGCTTTAATATGAAGGCAAAAAACTATCATTATAGCCTCAGAGTCTGCTTAGCCCGCCATCTTGGATATCTTAGTAAACATTATGACCGCAGTGTCCTTTTTTACATCATGTCCTGCCTCCTGAGACCACCCCCAAACAGACAGTGTAAACTTCATGCCGTGAAGAACAAATGTGAATGCTAACTTAAAAAAATTCAAAGGTAGGGTCCTGAAAAGTTTTAAGAAGTTTTCAGGATTGCGTGTGTGCTGGTCTGGTGGTTTTGAGGATGGAACAGCTGTTTCCGGCAAAAGCGAAAAAGGTAGTCCTCTTCTCTCCACATTCAGATTTAAAAAAAAAAAAAGCAATCTGGACGGGGTAGGTCAACTTTTGGTCATGTTGCGCCTGAATATCATGAGAGCCATATATTTAAGACCTTGAGACGGAGCAGAGAGTGGGAGCAAATGATGCCAAACATTGGAGCTGTTCGCATAATCCATTCTTAGTGTATCAGGCCCTTAGTTTGCTAAATCTTCTTTCTTATCATCTCATTTTGCATTGATTGACGTCATTGTGTTAAATGACCACAACATGTTTACAATAGGAAGGCATAAACGTAGTCTCATAAGCTTTTTCTAAGTTTATGTAAAGTGAAAACCCTCACAGCTAGAGCACAATTTTCATAACGTACATAATGTTCATCTTGTACAGATTAAAGGGTGATACGCATTTTAAGATACTCCAACAACTGACATCACAAAATGAAAAAAAATATTAAAGCACTGGATTCATAGAGCATCAAAAAAATGAAAAACTTTAAAACTTATGTATAAATGACAATAAAAAAGTCAATTATAGAAAAATAGATCAAATGACTTCTGGAATGTGAAGATTTTTGACATTATGTGCATTCACAAGCTTTTTTTTACCTTTTTTTTTTTAATTGAGGAAAAATCAGATTTTTATTTTATTTTGACACAAAATAATCAATAAAAGTGATTATATTTAACTTAAATAACATTTAAAAAGAGGCTGTACAGATATTTTTTATTAAAAGCTTCTCAGGATTATCCAAAAACAGAACTAAGAACAAATTCATAAGCCAAAACAAAGGTTAGTTACTGATGGGCTATTTTTTGATTGCGACTTTCTAAAGTTAAAATAAAATAAAAATTAAATAAGAGACAAAACAGAGGTCCATGTGGTGTTTATACAACAAATAACTGTACTTATTAGAGAATAAAATGATTTCAATCAGGAGGGAAACCTCTTGGTATCTCAGAATAAACAATCTGAATGCAATCTAACGCTGCTATTAGCTGTCATAAAAACAAACACAAAAAGTATTCTCAGAGTACCACTTGTACAGCAGACAGAACACAGCGTAATACCTGAGCCAGCTGTATCTTCAGCGCTGTCATTGTGCGGGAATATTCCCGTATGTGGCCCATATGGTGGCACGATCCAGGAAACAGGATGACAGGATTAACCCTTAGAATAATACATGGTTGATGAACACACTGCTCTATTATGGTTTTAGCTCAGTGAGGGACAAAGAGGTGAGAGAGCTAATTCCAGTGCTACCTCTGTTCATATCCCAGTGACTGAGCGTAGAGAGAAGAAAACACTGGTGAACAGAAGACATAATGAAGCAGTTTAGTTACATGTACGGAGATCACACCCGGTCGCATGCATACATTCTATGTGGTTGTTCACCAGTATAAGGATATCGTCAGCACCCCATCGTGCTGGCTCGCGGTGAATTTTCCTGAATATTTCCTACCGCCTTCACACATCAGCTCATTCCCAAATTCGTACGGAAAATTAAGTCGGGGCTGGCAGGAAGTTAAAGTTCAGGTAAAATTGGAATTAAAAATTCGGCTGTTTGTGTTCATGCATGCAGCTCACCCTGTTTTCAGGAGTGTTGTGCAATTGTGAAAGAAACATAAATGATAGCTGGCTACTTTGAGGCACACATGACACAAAGGATTATATCTGAGTTTTTATTGAGGACAAAATGAGACCGTTAACCTTTTTCCTGTAAATGAAAATTTCAAAATGATCATTTTGAGTCCATTGTTGAATACATTCTTTGGTCAATACTGATAGAAAGGTGACAATAAGAGTGAAATGTGTGATTCAATTAAGAAACAGAAACAAACATATATGTTGATTAAATGGAAACTTAATGCTGATCTAAAATGTAATTAGAAAAACTGTATTTATCCTCATTCAGTTTCCCTTAACCACTAAAAGTCTTCCTAGGTGATGGAAAGAAACTAAAGAAACTAAACTACAGAGCCCCTTAAGTCCCTAAAAGAGTAAAAAAAGATCTTCTGCGCACAAGTTGATGTTATGTGCACACGATAAGATAATAAGATAATAATATTGTATTTTTTTATTATTTTTTTTTCTTTTTCTTTGTGGGACTTCTGGAGCTCTGTAGTAAACAAATGCAGCGGCGATTATGTTTCCACTTAAAAAAATTGCTTTCAATTTGAAAAATGAAAACAAAGCAGTTCCTTTCTTCTCTTTGCTAATGAGACATGAGTACCTCAGAGTGAGTGTATGAATCCAATGATGGTTTCATTGTTAGTTTGATAAAAGGGAGGAGGCCAGCCCCAGCGAGTCATTGTTATACATGAACTATAGAATACATAATGTTTGCTGTGACGCAGCTAAAAGCTTCAGATCTGCTGTGCAAAAGAAACGTGGCCCCTGATTTGCATTATCTTGGATCCAGCCTGCGTGCAGCCAGTGTTGGTTATGTAATATGATGCTCCATATGTTCCACATGACTAATTACAGCATACAAATGGAGGAGGGAGCATCAGGGTAAGGAGAAAGGGGAGGTGAAGGAGGACAAAGGACAATTATGAGCAGACTGGACGAGTTTTAGGAGATGAGGAGGAGAGAAAAAAGAAAGAATAGTGGCATCAGTTTGTGCTCCTTCAGTTACTATCAACAAGTGTGATCAGCCTGCTTCTTCTCGTCTCCGTCCCCACTGTTCTCCAATCACTCTAAATTGATTGTGATAGCTGCGACTTTGACCTACTTTAAGAACAATGGCCCCCCACGGCTGCTTGGGACATTCTGATAGTTTGGTTTGGAGGTCACCCGGGCTTGGACAGCGGAGCGCAGGGCGAGGAAGAGGGCGGGGTGCAGCCTAACCCCTTCATCCTTTCAGGAGCCCGCCATCATCCTCCTTGACCCCAAGCGACAAAGACTCTGAATGGTCAAAACAAGCAGATCCCAGGAGTGTCCAGACAGTGGAGCTCCACCAGCTGCCTCGTCACCTTTGCTCCTTTACAGTCAACACAGCCACACAGCTTCAGACGTCTTCATCAGTCTTGTTTAACCTCCATATAGGCTGCAGATTTCTTCAAGGGGCGTTGTCATGTCTCTACATGCATGGGAATATTTGTTAGTTCCCACGACACAACTACTCTTCATCTACCATGACCCAAAACATCCAAATTGTATTTTCACCAGGGATGGGATCAGTCTCTTCTCATTAGTAATAGTCTGTAGGTCTTCCATGGTGTGATACATCTCACACTCTTTATCCTCATCCACACTTTTAGATGCTCTGCTCTTTACAAAGGGGGTCTGCATCCACATGTCCATGTTGGGCTTAGGTAACATGATAGTAAGTTTGAAACAAGGTTCTTTCTACCTCATTTGTTTGTATTGAGGCCAATCCAGAGCAAGAGTTGTTGCATACACATACACACAAATGACACAAGCACTCCTGAAAACTTCAACAGCAACTCAGGTGGTCTGCCCCTGAAATTGTCCGGAGTTTCTTGTTCATTCATGAACCTCACAGGAACTATACATGTCGGACGGGGAGGGAGGGCTACGTCATGACGTGATAAACGTCAGGTAACGAAGGTGGTTGCTTTAATATCAATGCTAAAATAGAGCGGTGAAGAATGTATTGACAAACAGAAATCAAAATGAAGCTGTTTCATCAAGTGCAAGGAGATCAAGCCACTATGGTCATGTGCCGGTCGAAGAATATAATCATCATCACCCCCTCCTACCTGCATGTGGTGAATTTTCCTGAATATTTCCAGCTGCGTTCTCACATCAGCTCACCCCGATTTCATGCAGAAAATTTACTAGGGGGCTGGCAGAAAAATTCGGGGGATCGGAATGAACAATTGGGCTGTTTGTGTTTTTCACACATTGACAGTTCTCACCCTGAAAAATTCTATCAAATCAGCGCACCACTGAACTGGTTTCCACCTGTTGCTTATGGGGGGGCCCTGAGAACAGCCGAGCAGGCTCTCTAGTAAATCATGTGAACAAGAACAGCACAAAATGACCGACCTCGCGCCCTAACATGCACGACCTGTGTTCATGCTCAACTTCATACTTAGTTGTTACCCTGTGTGTGTCATTGATTTTCAGTAAAAAGTAGTCCAGAAACTCCAGATGATCAACTGTCCAGATGATCGCCAATTCTTCCTGCCCGTTATCCGCCATTTTTGTTTACTCAAAAGTCACGTTTGACTGTGAGGGATTTAGTGAGATTTCCAGTTTTGAGCGACAGGACTCTGGTTGTTGGTGGCTGGATCTGTTGGTGTGCTGTTTCGGTCTTATCATTGCTCTACATGCACTTTAGGAACAAAAGTGTTTAATCTATTATTATTTGTCACCATGTGTGGTTGTTCTCTGTTGAGATTTTAATAAATCTTTAAGTGTGGGCCAGGCTTAACAGCCTGAGCCCAGACAGCCCACAGAAGAAACTCATTTTTCACTGCTTGGGCTCCATGGTTAATTAATGGATCCTTGGCACTTTCAGCTGCTCCGTTTTCAATTCTCTATATAAATATAGACAACAGAAACCTTCCAATTTTGTTTCTTTGAAATAAATATGAGTGCTACTCCTGTATGTTTCTGTGATGGTACGTGACATGAAAACATTTAGGAGGTCCTGATACAGCGAGGCTGTCCTTTCCCATTATCTGGGTAACCTACAGAAGCCACATCCTCGGCTGTATATCAGCAGGAAACGGCCTAAAAACAGTCTCTGCTCTCTGCCTCTATTACACAGACACAATGAGTCACACTCTGGCCCTCAACTAGCTACACACTGTAGAGACCAAAGCATCCTGAAGTGGTAGGAATTGACACACGAACACAAACACACGGGATGCCTAAGGGGGACACTTTGGACCGGATGGTCAGAAGAGACGCCCTGCATAAGAATGGAAACAGCACAGAAGGAGAAAAGGGAAAACAAGCATGGAAAAGCATCTTAAGTTGCGTAGAAGAGTATAAACAGACAAAACAGCCACAGGCGATAATAAACACACAATCAGTGAAAAGGGATTGTGCTGCAGAGATAAGCTTATTACTCGTTATTTTGATTTGGACGGCGAACAAATGTGGAAAAAGACATCCACATCTTCAGGATAATGGCCCTGATTCAAACACACAGACTCAGATCAAATGATAAACGTTTCTTCAATAAATTCTTTCATGTGTGCGTTGAAAAGCAGTAGGAGAATTATCACATTCCCCATTGAACTTTGTAAAGTACCGTATCTTAATTGAAACAATAAAACTGATTTTTGTTCAGCCTAGACTAAAGATTAACCGTCCTTCATCCATCAAAGTGTGTTATGGTATTTTCAGATACAAATATTATACAATGAATTACTGAATTGCTCCATTGGGTTTTTAAAATGTTCTGCATTCAACATTTTGATTGCAACCACCGTGCACATGTAGCCATGAGTATGACTCAAAGTGCTGTAGTTTACATGCCAGGCCATTAGTTGGCGGTGTAACTTTATAATGAAACAACACGCGCATGCCGACATACTCTTCATTCTACAGAGCAGTGAGGTGCAAAAATGGCTAATGTCCAAAGCCTTTAGGCGAATAGGTGGATTCAGTATATGCATCTAAGTAATGCGTCTCCACTGATTTAAGTGATGGTGTAGTAAATCTATAATTTGACTGGAGAAGCATTGTTAATATAATAGAGTGAGAAGCACAAACAAGTTTGCCCTGTGGAACGCTTTTTTAAAACTATGCATTTTCAGGCACCCAAAACGCTGTTATTGTATAAACAAATAGCCCAAACGCAACAAAAGGTTACCATTGTCCGCTGAAATCGTTGCTGTGTAAATATGGCCTCAGTGTAGTAATTAATTGATACAGAGGTGCATCTTATTAGGCTGAAAAAATGATGTTAAATGGATGTTGAAGTAGGAAGGACTCTATAAATCTCCCTTTAGAAGGTTAATTAAAATTATGCTTTTTCAAGAAACTGCGTTTCTTCTTTATCAGGATTTATAATTTTGCTCTGTTTTCTTCCTCAGGCTGCATCCATCTCTAAAAATCTTTGAAAAAGGCTCAATCATGTTGCAGTCCACATTGACAGCTGATCAAGACCATGTCTCTGTTTTTCAACCGCTAAGTGTCTTTATTTGTGCACATGTTTAAGAGGATGAATGCTAGTGCTCGATTAAGTCATCAGTATTTGTTTTTATGGTAAATGGACTTGAGCTTGTATAGCACTTTTCTAGTCTTCTGACTAATCAAAGCGCTTTTACACTGTAGGTCCCACGTACCCATTCACACACTGATGGCAGTGGTCGGTATGTAGTAAGACCATCAGAAGTAACTAATCCCATTCATACACATTCATACGCCGCCGACGAAGCAGCGGGAGCAATTCGGTGTTAAGTGTCAAGTGTCTTGCCCAAGGACACATCGGACATGTTGCACCTGGGAATCGAGCCCCCAACCTTCCAGTTGAGAGACGACGACTCTACCACTGAGCCATAGCCGCCCCATTATGCAGAGTCGCTTAATGCTGAAATTGCCTTTATATAAACTGTTCAGCTGTTCATAGATTGTTCAGCAATGTGCTTCAACCACTTGCACAACCAGCATATTAAAACGTTGTGAACTATGGAACTTTATAAGCTATAACATACATAGCATTTTAGACTTTACTCCCAGAAGCCTCCCAAAGCTGAATCCTCAGTAGACAAATTGTTTATTTCTCATTTGGTTAAAAAATGTGTAGGTTTATCTTAAAAAAGTGACGACAAACTTTAAAACATATATACTTGAGAATTATAATTTATTACATGGGATTTGATTTGAGTTTTCCTCTTCACAGACCATAAAAAAAGAACAGAACACCGTGGAGCTGAATGCAGTGAAGGTCTCTCCTTGTTATCAACCAATCAGCTTTCAGAGGAAAAACACTTCAGACACAGAAACAAAAAACTCCTCTGTGGTGAAGAAATGAGGAAGTGACACACAAAGAAACCCCCGCTCAGCCACACACACTCACACACCCATATATATGCTTACGACTTCATTCTGCCTGCATGCTGCCTTTTTCATGAATGGAGCTGCTGGTTGGAGGCCTCTCATTGGCTGAGTGAACGACCAATCAGAGCAGAGCATGGGCTGGTTCTTCAGGCCATTCACAAAAGTCCCTCTCTCTCATTCTCTAACATACAAATAAAACCTATATTTTTTCTGCATGTATAAAATGTATCAATGAGTCTGTCACAGTGTTGACAATTTCAGAGCATTTTTATGTCTCCTTATGAATGTAATATGACCATGTAAAAATAAAATAAAAGAAGCTGAGTCTATGGAACCGTTTTATAAAAGTAACTGTAGGCACAGACTCAAGATCATTTCTGACCTCACAGTAAAAAAGGTTAATTTTATTACAAAAGTGTGTTTTTTTCCATTTGCAATCCTTTCACCCAACATTATATAAGGGATTTAAATATAAATTATTACCACTGCTTCCTATATAATGCTTCTGCTTTGTTCCCTGTATTTAGGAGGCCGGAAAGTTCAAAGGCTCCAGGCATCCCTCCGCTCGGCTGTCGTATCACCGTTTTATCAGAATCCAGGCCAGACTCACTTTAAATCTCCTGTGGTGCTTTCACACATGCAAAAAACTTCTGAAAACATCCTGAAATTTTCAGGATGAGCTGCATGTGCTGTGCTACCTGCAGAGTTTAAACTGGATGCAGACTGGAGTCATTTAAAAAGATTTCTAAAGAGGACTCAGTTTTGTGGTCATAATATAATCCTGCTCTTCCTGATTGACTTTATTTTATTGTATGAAAGTGTGTATCCTGTACTGTTCCGTCTTTCATTGTTGTGCTTATTGGTTCTGTTTTATGTGCATCTATTGTTGAATTGTATGTATTTTAAAGGCATAGCAAATTAGCTTATAGGCTTTAAATGCTGGAGTGTGTGGCATCAGTTAACTTGCTCTGTAGTTGTCACTAAACATGAAATAATAAATAAATATGTGAACTCAAACAGTCAGATTTTTTACTTCGACTTTGCCCGGAATTTTTCCTGTCAGTCCCTGAGTACATTTTCCGTGTGAAGTCAGGATGAGATTATGTGAGAACGCAGCGAGAAATATTCAGGAAAATTCACCGCCGGCGCGATGATGTTTATATCCAGCGACCGGCGCACGAATGTAGATTGTTTAGCCAACGACTGGTGTGATCTCTGTGCACGTAAAGTGCGCATGCGCCAAGCGCACAAGCTGCCTGTTACCGTTGCTCCTGTTTGTTTCTCCTGGACATATTTATTTAACCTTTAAACTGTGCAATCTGTTCAATCGTGCAATCTGTCTACAAACTGGTCATACATTTTTGGTTCATATTGAGCCCTATAAATACACCGTGCAATATCCAAACTGCTTAACTCATTGTGTGTGGTAATAACTGTAAATATGGTTTAAGTCACAGCGCTTTATACATAGCTTATTATTCTAGTCCTACCTGGTACTTATTGCTTATTTTATTATCTCTATTTTATGTTTACATTCTTAAATTATCTCTATATTTCCTACTGCTGTATTGTGTGTTAGAGCAACGGTAATAACCGAATTTCCCCCTGGGATTAATAAAGTATTTCTGATTCTGATTAAAGAAACGTCTTCTTTATGTTTTCTGTCAGCCAGTATCTTCTTCTTGATATTATGAATATGTCTTACGAAATGACATAGCTTGGGACACTGTTGCTTCGTCTACCACTTCCTCGTCGTTCTTTTTATGTCTTGCCTCTGACAACCATTGCTGAAAGATGAAGATTCTAATAAAGCGTGGATACCATCAGGATCAGAGAATGTGGATGCATCTGTCTTTTTATTACTAAGGAGACAGAACAGTAAGTACTGAATTGTTTAAATCAAAGTGCAAAGAAGCTGGACATATCAGCGACAGGTTAGGACCCAAAGATGCCCTCGGCAGGCGTGTTGCTGTTATCGAGTTGTAGCTGCAGTCCCGCCTCAGTTATTCAGAAATTCTTTATCATGAGGAGCTTATCCAGCGGGGCAGGGAGTGTGTGGGAGCCGCCACAGATAACACACAGCTTCTACAGTTAGACACAAGGCGTGGTGTCCCAGGAAAGAGACTCTCACTACACATCACACAGCAGCAATGATGCAGTTATTAAAATACACACTCTGATCTCTGAGGTGACGTGAGAGTTCCATTTTCAGTCAATTTGAATTTCAGTTCAGTTTAATTTGGAGCTCCTTTTCTTAACAGCACTGACACCGCGGCAATCTCTTCCTACTGTTAACCCCCCCCTCACACTGCTCCGGGACAAACCGGGCCTAAGCATGGTTACCTCTTGTACAACGTTGTCATACAACACATGCATGGCTTTACAGTATGTTATTATGAAGTGTGCTCAGTTTACAAACAGGCGGAGTCGAGAAAAAAATAAAAACCTTTTTAAAAAAACAACAACACAGAGAACATGACAGCTACTTTACTGACTTTGAGGCTTATTTTGAGTCATTTTAGTCAGATGCAGCCAGAACACTCCGGGATTTCTCGATAATGAAGACTGTCCACTGTGTACCCGCGTGCTTGTGCTTAGTGCATGAACTGGACCGTGCAGAAGCACACCTCTCCGAAGCGTGCCAGGGCCAAGGAAGTGTACCGTGCTTGATCACACTGGTCAAACGAACTGGACTTTAGGGGCTTAGGTATACGGATTGCCAGTGTGAAGGCACCTTAAGCGTTCACTACATGAGGGATGCGGAAGAGTGACAAGCCAACTTTTGTAACCTATATCAACAATTTTTAAACCCTGAAACTGTGCAATCTGTCTGCAAACCGGTCACTAACTGTGCAATATCTTTATACTTATACGTACACCGTGCAATATCTGTTTAACACAGCTCATCTTGTAAATTCATAATGTAAATATTGTTTATCTTGTACATATGTTATTATAGGAGTCCTACTTGGTACTTATTGCTATTTTTTTGCTTATTTTATTATCTCTATTCTATTTTATTTCCTACTACTGTATTGCATGAAGAGCAACGGTAACACCCGAATTTCCCCCTGGGATTAATAAAGTATTTCTGATTCTGATTCTGATTCTGAATAATCGCCAGGGAAAAGCGCTCTGAAACTGAGCTCATAGACACTGCCTGCGCACATGAAAAAAAAAAGAAGAAAAGTTAATTGAAACAGACCCTTATGGAGTGGCATTTAGGTGTAAATTCAGGGCACCAATCTCATTACACAACACAGATGGATGATGGCAGCATGCGGTGAGGAAACATATTCAGTCTTACAACAGGCTCAAGGATTTGTTTGGCACCATGTTAATCGTATCATTTATAATTGTTCAAATTCTCTTTCTCAATTTAAAAAACACAGCAGCTTGTTCAACCCTTCTTCCCAACCCCAGCCCTTCCCCCCCCTGTGTGTGGACCCCTGATGTAAATGCAGACAGGTGAGGACCACCCTGCAGGGGTCCTTAAAGCTCAACACATACATTCTATTGGCCACTTATTTAGAGGTAAACTTCACATTTGAATACAGCATGAGGATGTCTCCAAGCATGAGACTGCTGGGACTCAGCGGTCTGTCCTCTGCTGCAGGGGGTTAGTGGGTGGGGATGGGGGGTCCTACCATGAGAAACCAAAGCCGTATTCACATATTCACTCCTGAAAATATCTAGACAATTTCAGGAGGACAGCTTCTCCTGACCTGGCTGTTGACTTATGCATCTCACAGCTGGAGACTATCCCTGTCAGACAGGGGGGGGGGGGCAGAGGGTCTCCTGAGGTAAGACATTACATAAAAAAAAAGACGTGGACAAAGCAACATAGTCAGCTTTACGATGCTTTCAAGAGAATATTTGCCTTTATATCAATGCTATGTGAGGTTCAATAGAATCACACTATCAACAAAAGAGCAGAAAAGAACATACTGACGAACAGAAAACATCATGCAGCCGTTTAATCACTCCCCCTCCCATTGGCTCAATGGGAGAGTATCCTGCTGCGTTCTCACATCAGCTCACTCTTACTTGCTGCGGAAAAAATAGAAGGAGGCTAGCGGAGAAACTCCGGGTGAAGTCCGAATGAAAAATTCAGCTGTTTGCATCCAGACATACAGCTCCTCCAGCAAATATCAGGAGTTTTTCAGGCGTTTTCTGCAAGTGTGAAAGCCTACAAGTCTTTTTTTAAACCATCGTCTTCTCATGAACAGCATTGTTCTCTGTATTGATCTGTCTGCTGGGTTTAAACACGCAGTATGAGTAATGTGCAGCTTCAGTGGAACCAGAACTGACCTGAGCAAAGAGTCACTAGAAGACGGATGTGTCAGAGGTTATCTGCAGTCAGATTGTGTGTGTCGTATTAGTGTGTCTTTGTGTGTCAGAGGTTGTGGCTTAACATTTCATCATGGGAGCAGAGCCTGAGTGAGACGTTAACAGATATGCCTGGGTTATGTGAGAATTGCTGACTCCTCTTATCAAACATCAACAGCTGAAACTGTTAGCAGGGAGTCTGAGACCAGCCTGTTCTCAGTCTAAACATGTCATACAGCAGTTCTTGTGACATTTCTAACTATTGTCCATTGTGACGTTCACTGTCCTGATGTGCGGCTGAATTCAGATGATTCCATATGACAACACCAAGTCCACTTGTATTGGCTGTTTGAGGCAATGGGGGCAAAAAAAACCCACAGGTCTTTCTTCTCTAAGACTAAAGTTTGATTTGTGATTCAAACCATCATTCAATGGACTATAGTGGCACAGTGGTCATTTTCCTTTGAAATCATTTTCTTTGATATACTTTATTAATTCTGGTTTACACTCTGTTATTTCAGAGACATGCTTCTCACACATATAGGCCCGAATCACACACATGCACAAACAGGACCTGTGGACATGCATTAGTGGAGAGATGACAGAGTAAGCCGCAGGTGGGGGTTCAGTTCGGGGCCTTGCTCAAGGGCACCTCTTCAGCTACCAGACCAACTTCCATATCATGGTCCACATCGGGACTTGAACCGGCGACCCTCCGGTTCCCAACCCAAGTCCCTATACAGACTGGGCTACTGCCGCCCAAAAGGGTTGGTTTAAATGCTGTTATCATGAATTAGTAATTTTTTCCTGGTTGTAAGTCGTATAAACATTGCAAAACTGACTAATGAACCCTTTTCATACTGCTTTTTCCCCCAAAAGTGCTGACTCAAGCTCAACTGTCATCACGTCTTTGCGGAGTAATATTGGTGTCCCAGTCTGTAAATTCACATTGCGTTGTTGCAGCAGCACAACACAGCGGGAGCTATACTTAGACACATGGTCAGACATGCATTCCTGCTGACTCCACTGAAACCGTGTACCTCTGTACACGCATGAACTGTACCGTGCAGAAGCACACCTCTTCCAACAGGCCAGGGCCAAGGAAGTGTACCGCGCTTGAGCACGGATCGGAGCACTCACACTAGTCAAACGGACTGGACTTTGGGGATGAAGTGTGCTCAGGCACAGTACTGACTGCCACGTGTGAGTGCGCCCTTAATGAAATCGTTCACATAGCCTCTCTTGATGACAGTAAACTTTGTGACTTGTTTTTAGAGTTGGCCATTTAAACCATCTATCGACATAAAGTTTTCAAACTATGACAGACAGCAGGTCTTACTAAATAGCTTGTTCCAAACTTGGACCTTATCTACATTTTTGAGACTCACTTGTGCTGAACCTGACAGGTCCTTCTTTTTTGTTTTTACCCTAACAATGGACTTTTATTTTATCAATTCCTGACCAACTACTTGTATTGTGTCTCTCCAAGTTGTCACTTGGTTTTCTGTATCCACAAGAAGTGGACACATGTCAACTTTGTGGAGACAAAGACAAATACATTGGGAAAAGAGGATGGACACATATTGCAAAGCCTCTGTCCTGGTTCACAGGTCTTGATGATAGTGAGTAACTCCCCCTGCTGCATTATGGTCTTTTTGACTTAAATGGGACCATAATTTACTAAAGGAACATAATGCTTTATGGAGGACTTGAAACTAGAGATTGAGACCATAAACTTATTAGAACAAAATTTACTGAAGAAATAAATAACCTGAGAAGAAGGCTCATCTTCTCATAGACCACTTACAGCTTGTGGTTTAACATTGTGTCACAGTGAAACTCTGAGACCCAACAGCATCACAGTGCTTCATTGGACAGCCCGCGTACCTTAGCCCGCTGGAACCATTGGTTTTGCTTTTCATTTGGTGCATAGACTAGAGAGGTGGCGATCAGCTCTGGAGTGCTTTAAGGCGGATGGAGCACGGCACACACAGAACTTGTGGGGTAGCCTAGTATTGTTTGCAACATATCCAACATGGTGGATGAAGCATCAGAGTCTGACACTATGCCTTTGACTTTTAGGAATTTAGAGCATGTTTGAAAGGGGCTGATAATGCCAAAGTATTCAGTCTGAACGAACCAGTTGTCTGTATGATTTTTGTATGTTCTTCTGCAAGCCTTGAGGCTATTTCTGTCCTCATGTTCAACCTCCTGTAGGAGCAAATCACAGCCACATGGCAAAAGCTTCCCCTCACCCCCTGTCTTCACCCCCCCGCTCCAACCTCGCCCCCTGTAGTTTACTCTTAAACACCACTGGTCCTAAGTTGTTTGGCAGATTAAAGTGTTTGGTCTGAGTGCTTCTTCCCTGTGGAGGATCTGTCCTCTGCAGCCTACTGAGGTAAAACTAGGTGAACTAAAACACAACTTTATCTGAAGTCTTTGGAGCTGATTATTAGGACAGATGTGAGCAGAAAGAAACACACAGGCTGAGGTTTCTTAAAAGAGAAGGAACAAACAGACTGGGTTAAACTCTTGAATGACTATTCACTTTAAATCATGGCTCCTTTCATTTATATCAGTCCCATGAGAGTATTGGTATGGATTTGTATAAAAATGGAAATATCTTTTGTCAATTTGCAGCCACTGAGGGGAACATAAGCCTCACAAACACACAGACAAACAAACACAAACAGATGCACACCTTTGTGTTTCTATACTATAGCAGTCTCTTTCTCGCACTTTCTATTTGCTACTAATTCTAGTTAAATAACAATTCTGTGCAAACTTTTGAAATCATTTATTTTATGTTAAGGTGTTCTAACGGATTTAAAAAACTGATTGAGAATATTTGAAATAGTCTAACATCTTGACAAGTGTATTTATACAAGTCTCTAGTCAAAGATATCTCGTTTCTTTTAATAAAAGCCACCTGACAAGTGAAGAAAAACATCTTATTTCAAGATATAACAAGCTAAAAATGTGGTCCTTATTGTTTGTAATTATCGTTATCTGAATTCAGGAAATTTAAGTACAAAACTGCCAATGCAGCAAGCAAAGTTGACTTATTTCAAGTAACTCTGGTCTCGTCAGTTGAATGTGGCTTAATAACTGTAATGAGATATTTTTGACAAGAAATTTTACAAAAACACTTAAGATTTACATTTTTGGAGTGTGTTAGGGTGTATTCACACCTACCTTGTTTAGTTCGCTTGAAATGAACTAAAACCCTGGTGCGGATCTTTTGGGAAGGTGTGAATATAAACCATCGAACTCGGGTGCGCACCAAACAGCCAAACCGAGACCCAGTCTCTGCCCTCAGATTGTTACTTTCCCAATAGCTGTCAGGCTGATTATAATGCCTACTTGCTGTGCAATACTGTAAGCAATTTGCAACCTTCCAACGGAAACGTAGCCAGTTTGGCCTCTGGCTTGCAGTCTACTGTTTCAGGAAGCTCTCGCCAACGTGTAAAAGCCTGTCCAATATTTACTCTAGTCCGACATCTTGCTTGGTTACTCTCCCTTATTCTCTTCTTGGCTTTATCCGTCACCATCCTCTCCTGTCTCTTACCCAGAACTTTCGCCAGATATGTGTGCATTGCGTGTCCGCTCCGGTCCGTTATGGCTCTGTGCACCCTGGTCTGTCCACACCCACAGGCTGCGTTCTCTGTGCGGACCGAACATGCAGCCATTGTATCCAACAGTACAGAGACAGGTTAACTGGCTGCTTTGTAGCTAAAGGACAGTTAGTGCCATAAAGCTGTACGCAATTCTTGTGAGAGGACTGCGGCCAGCTGCCAAAGTAACATTGTGCAGAAAACTGGTGAACAGAGCTTTCAGGGAAACATGGGAGAGCTGCCACTTTTCATGTTTCAAATAATTGTACTATTAGATCATCCTTTGAAACTACTATTTTAAGGTGGTAAAGTTACAGAACGTTGCTTTAAGTTCTGGCCTTCATCTGAACAAGCGATGGATGTTGTGAGTGGATTTATATCACTGTCAACACAGACACACTCTCTTCAAACAGTGCTAAACACACACAAACACAAACATTGAGAACATTTGCATTTAGGGAAGTAGCGTTTTTAGCTGGAAGGTGTAACGCTCTCCAGCTCTAACTGACATGTTGGCTAAAGTAAACAGTCCACATCCACTCAGCAGACAGCTGCTGTTACAGAACACTGCGGATGTGATTCAGTCAACTCATAAACTGATGGATCAGAAAAACTAGTATTTCAGTATAATTCAGCTTTAGGATTACAAAAGAAACGTCTGTTGGTTACTAAAGTCACAGTCTCTTATGCAAATCACACTTTTCTTACAACCTGCTCAGTGTTTGCGCCGTTACTATCAGCCTTCAAGGGCCAAACTGGTGAAACTATCAAAAGACGAATCTCATGTGGTATGTGTGTCAGGTACAGCTGAAGTGTAAGGAAAAAAACCTGAAACTTTCTCCACCCTATAAGTGCCAGTGGAGTCAGAGTTACAACCTGGCACTGAAGCCACTTTCTGGCCAGAAATCCCACCCTGTTGTAGCAACACACAACATCACATTCCTTGTTGTGTCTTATTGGGATTTTCTTGTTCAGAGTTGTTCTCTAAAGCCACCAGAAAGCAACTTGTGCCAGGTGGTTTCTGGTGTGTAAAAGGTTTTTCTTTGTCCTTCTCTGTGGTCATTTCCAGAAAGGCCTGAGCTCTCTGCCAAAGACTTCAGAGGGACTCTGAACTGACACACTGCAGCTGACCTTTCAGAGCCACTCACAAGCAAATGTTACCGTTTCAAATCCGAGAGTGAGGGTCGATTTTACACTTTGTTTTCACCTCGAGACAAGGGTGAAAGTTTTAGAATCTTGCCTGTACTACTACCACCACAACTTAATCACTTTATATTGTTAACCTCTCCTCGGTTTCATGCATCTTTGAAAAAAACAATCCAATATTTTAATACCTGTATGGAGTAGAAAGAAATGAGAAACAATTGACATTTGGTAAAGGAAAAAAAATGTGTTTTAATGATTAAGGTACAACCATTAATAAGCATAATCTGTGAACATTTACAAAATGTTCAAAATCCTTATAACTTGAGGAACTCGTATTGATTGATTGATCGAGCCATGCCACTTGTTGTGTGAGCTGATCTTCTTCCTTTACCCAGAGCCAGGTCTATCAGGCAGTGGATCCCATTGTGTGCATGGTGGTCCCGCTGAGCTGATGAAGAGGAGATTTGTCCGTCTTCAACTAGTCCAAAATGCTGCAGCTTGTGTACTGATTAGAACTAGGAAAAAGGACCACTTCACTGACTTCTCTGGCTCCCTATAAAATCTAGAATAGAATTTAAAATCCTCTTCTCACTTACAAAGCTCTTGATGGCCAGGAACCATCTGATCTTAAAGAGCTAATAGTGCCATGTTACCCTTTGAGAACATTATGCTCCCAGAATGCAGGCCTGCTCGTGGTACCTACAGTCTCTTAAAGGGATACTTCACCCGTTGAAACATGAATCTGTATTGACATTGGGTCATATATGTAGTAGAAATGTGAAATAAATTTTGAAGTTAGTGCCTTCTTGACCGAGAAAAGGCAGCCAGTGTCTTCTTGGCTCATGTGGATGAAAGACAACAACTCCCAGAATGCACAGCACCGCAGGCAACTCCCACTGAAGCTACGGTGCTCTATTTACAGTCTATAGCCCCGTTTCGACCGGAGGAACTATCCCCCAGAACTATGGTCTTTTTGAGGAACTACGTGCGTTTCGACCAAATTTACCCGGGTAAATGTGTAGTTCCGAGTAAATAATCTACCCCGAAAAAAGACCCTACTAGCGGTTATGTACTTTCTGACGGTCTAGGGACTTTTTGGGCGGGGCCAGCAGCACCTGCAGGGCTGAACGTCTGATTGGCCAGGCTCTCGTAGCGTCTGATTGGCCTAGTAGCGTAGGCAATGTCCAGGCAAAAGGTAGCGTTAGCGCCATGTTTAAAGAGTGCAGCTGCAAGCTAGTTGTTTACATTTTTCATCATGCTGTGAATGAACATTTTGGACATGGATTCGGGAAAGAAAAGCTATACCTACTGACGAGGAGGTGCAGGCCATGCTGACCGTGTATGGGACAGGACTGTATTAAAAAAAACGTGCGTTTATATATATGTGGGGTAAACAATGTTAGATAAACACTACCTTATAACACATGCTTTTTACATGTTTTCACTTTAAATGACTTATGGTATGTTTGAGATTCTATAGCGTGTGATATTTTCGATAATACTTAGCTATTTAGCTAATAAATGTTTTTATAATATTGAATTGCAGGTCCTGTGTTTAGTAACAACTAGAGAGATTCAGTTTTGATGACTTTATTGATGAAAAAAGCTGCACCAGTGTAACACATTTACAAACAAAAAGGTATAAAATCATGAATAGACATTTGAAAGTGCTGGATCCACTGGGCCTCCGTGAAAGTCGGTACCACAGTTTCCACACACACACGGAGAAACACGACGCCTTCGGTTGTAATCGCGTATCTGAAATGCACACAACATGGGACAATGGTGAGTTATTTCAGTCTAAAATAACTACACACAGCTGGGGTTCGCGTAATATAATAACTACGGCATGCGTTTACTCCTTACTTACCATTAGTCTTCTTCGTGGCCGAAAGCGCCATTGCACCTGTGCCATGTCCCGGTCCAAATCGGCAAGGACTATTAACAACAACAGTCTTCTTCATTTAATTATAGCATTTCTGGCATCTTGAAATCGTTTTGCCGCCAGTGCTCGTCTCCTCCTTGATGGATTCTTTTGCAATGAAATACAGCACGTCGAAAAACAATACGAGCTGAGCCTCCTCCATAGCAACGGGCTAACTGTAGTGTCGCACAAGTAATGACGCCGGCCTGTCCGTCGCCCTATGTATTACGTCATCTTTTGTTGTATGGCCTTCGTCTTTTTCTTACCGCCAACTATCGGACTGGCGGTGTATTGCAGTTATATATATTGCTTCCTCATACGTCCTCATACGTCATTGGCTTAATCTGCATGATCTACCCTGGACTTCAGACCGCGGTCGAAACGCGGACAACATGGGCAACAGGAACTTTTTAGTTCCTTAAAAAAAAGCCCCTGAACTATTTAGTTCCGGGGTATGTCGGTCGAAACGCGGCTTATACGGTCGTTTTCTCAACTGACTACGAGATTTCTTCCAGAAGGAATTGGCATCTTAGAAATTCCTGGCAGCAAATGGACTCTTTGTCTGTGTCCACAGGCAAACAGAGAGAGCACCGACACCACCAGTCCGCCCCAGCTCCGCCGGCGACAGGCAGGTCTTGTGCCCCAGCTGCTGAGACCTGCCTGTCGGCAGCAGATAGCTCCCGTTCCTCCATCAGCCTCAACTGCTCGCCGTTATATTGCCACTCTTAGAGATAGCCACGAACATCCGGTTCGAGCACAAGACCTTCAAAATCCCCTTCATCTATATCAGTTTGAAGTTGTAACATACTTTTTTCGCTATTCTCGGTTCTTCTCAGTTTTCTCCACAGAGCCTGTTAGCATAGCTTCCTAGCAAGGTGGCAGACATTAAGTTTCAATTCTGGCAGTGAGGTCCCGCCCACTGATCTGTAGGTCTGTAGCTTCAGTGGTCGAAAATATGAGGAACTAGCGATGTAGTTTCACCCCCTCTAACCAAAACAGCCTCCGATGACGCAAAATGACGATTTTTGCGTCATCGGAGGCTAATTTTCAGAAAAGAAATAAAGAGCTTTCCCATCTCAGGGGAAAATGAGGGCGAGATGCACGACCATTAAAAAATACTACCAGGTTTCTAATGATACAAAGCTTAATGCAAATGGGTGAAGTACCCCTTTAA
This sequence comes from Tautogolabrus adspersus, assembly GCA_020745685.1. Taxonomy (NCBI): domain Eukaryota; kingdom Metazoa; phylum Chordata; class Actinopteri; order Labriformes; family Labridae; genus Tautogolabrus; species Tautogolabrus adspersus. Next base: position 9,204,490 of record CM036535.1, read on the forward strand.
TGTACTATGGGAGGTAGAGCCTTTAGATATCGGCCCTTCTCTTTTGGAATCATCTACCAGCCAGGGTCCAGGAGGCAGACACACTGTACTTTTAAGAATAGGCTTAAAAAATTCCTTTTTGATACAGCTTACAGTTAGGACTGGCACAGGTATGGACCAGCTCCTAATTATGCTGCTATAGGCTTAGACTACGTGGGGAACTGGCACCTTGAGCTCCTATCTCTCCCTCTCTCTCTCTCTCTCTCTCTCTCTCTCTCTCTCTCTCTCTCTCTGTGTGTGCTTTCACATCATATTACTGCATGTCACTATCTGTAAATCTTCATATACTATTTAAGGTACTAACCACATATTTTTCTGTGAGCTCCTGAGCTCTCTAGTCTCGTAGGTTCCTCTGGATCGTTGATGGGGACTGCCTGCTGCTATGGTGATTGATTGCATTTGTTGTTGACAGTTTTCTCCGATACTCAGTTATGATAATGTTTATTGCACTGAACCCCCCCACTCACAGTCTGCATTACTTGCCGACAGTGTGTCCACTGTCATAAGCAACTTCCCCATCTTGTTGGGCTTGCTTCCTGCTTCTTCCTCCACTTGCCTTGTATTTATTGAACCCAAGTTATGTATATCGTTCATTCAGAGGTAGGACACTACTCAAAGCCCTCATCGCATCTTATCCATATTGATGATTGTCATAGTCCCATTTATCAGGGTAGAGGACTGTCATTTTATTTATTAGGCTATTGTAAGCCTCTTTTCTATTGGCTGTGACACTGGCATGGGATGTTTTTGATGTGGTTGTTGTGAAGAGTCTTTCTTATATATTCTGCCACTGCTTGGATAAACCGAGTAGAGTCAATGATGGGAGACTTGCCGACTCTTAATGTTCTCCCTTAAATTCCATCACTTCCTCTGCCTGGCTTGCTTCAACTGCATGTTGTCCTGGGTATGTACTGAGGCTTTTTATGCCTTTGACACATATTGTCATGATCTCATGGGCCTTTGGGAGAGTAGTCTTCCTGTTCTAAAGAGAAGTTCTTCAGTTGGGTCAGAACATCTGCCATCAGTGTCACTTTTCAGGACGTTAACAGAGCACAATTTAGATATCAGACCTTTGAATTTGGCCCTCTTTCTGCTGTCCCTTGTGTCAACATCTGATGCCTCTTGGAAATGTGGCTACATCACTTCAAAATCCAATGAAGACTTCCTGCAGCAACTCAGTGGTAAAGCCATTCTTGAACAAGCAACTCATAAGCTGTTCTTTGATATGAGCAGCACACAGACTATCCAGCTCAATCAGGTCCAATACAGACAATGGGCTCTATGTATCCATCTAATACTCTAGTGTTGTGATGGCACATGATCAATTATATCAACAAAGACAGTTTTGCTGGGCAAAACACAACCTTAATTGGCAGAATTAGCTTGCTGCAGGTCAATTGGACTTTATTCAGGATATGCTGTCCTTAATAGCCTGGCAGTAGCCTCGAATGCAGACTCCTGACTGGTGGCATTCATGTTTAGAAGTATATCTATCTTTGCTGTCTTAAGAATCTTAATTGCTTCACAGTTTCTGTGCCCATGGATTTCTTTGCACATTGATAAAAGCTTGACATCCCTTGAGTTACCATATGGGGCTCTCTTTCCCTCAGCCCACTGGTTACCAATATTGACTCCACAAGAGCCATGAGACCAAGATTCTTCACATCTTGGCATGGGGTGCAGCCGAGCTTTCCATTTTGAGCATACAGCCATTCATTTTAACACCTGAACTGTTCATACTATTCTTTTTTCCTTATAGAGGGTTAAGCAGTAGGCCTAGCATCATCACCTGTGCTTGATTCTGAGGGCCCTGCAGGTGCAACTTCTTGCTGACTTTGAGACTCCAGGCTCTAACCCTCAACTTGCTCTGAATCATCTTCCCTGGGTGTTGTTCTTCTAACTAAAGCCAGTACATTTTCAGTTCCAGCATCTGTGTTTTCTCTTAAACATTTGAATAATTGTTCTCTGCATTATTCTTTTTGTATGTTCTTGGCATTCTTCCACAAAAGGCTGTTTTTCCTGTCCATTGTTTCTCTGAAACGATATCTAAAACACAATCACAGATATTGTAAATATGCTGATTGCTTTACAGCCAACCACAACAATGTTTGAAATGTTATTGTAATCATTATTCATCTTGTCCGGCTGCAATAACATTATTTAGGGCTGTGGTCTAGTTGTGGAAAAATGTTACGTCCCAAAACAATAAATCAAACACCCCCATTTTAACAGGTGCTGTGTTTAGGAAGTAAATGAAGAAGTGCATGCACAGTCACATACCGTTGGTATACCAAGGTATAAACAGGGACATACAGTATAACAATCTAACAATCTCTAAAAGTAGTATGGGAGGTAGAGCCTTCAGTTATCAGGCTCCTCTCCTTATGAATCATCTCCAGTCAGGGTCTTGGAGGCAGACAAAATCTACTTTTTAAGAGTAGGCTTTAAAATGTCCTTTTTGATCAAGGTTGGCTCAGGCTTAGACCAGCTCCTTGTTATACTGCTATAGGCTTAAGCCTGATTTATGATTGAGGCATGTTTATAACTTTATATTCTCTGGTAGTTTTTGAGCTCCTTTCATGCTTTTGTTGTGTTTTTTGTTTGTGTTTGTGTCTGTATTTTCAGCATGCTTCTAAATACAGTACATCTGTTGGCCTTGCTAAAGATATTTTCTTAACATTAATTATGTCTACTTGCTTTTTATACTGCAGTGTTTTGTGGTGAAACTTTGACAGGTGATGACTATGCATTCACTGGGTGTTCTGCTTTTTTTAATGGTCTTGTTGCCCTCTACTACAAAAACTGTCACATTCACCGACGAGGAAACAGTCTTAACCTAAATCAATGTTATATTCTGAAAAATTACACATTTAAGAAAATGTCTTCTTGTCGACTGACCTCCCACATTCCCTGACTTTTCTCTGAGTTGAATGCCACCCCACAAAATTCAAAGACCTTCAAGACATTCCTTGACCAGTGAGAAGCCTGTTTAACAATACGGGGGGCAGGGGGGAGAGAAGAAAGGGAGAGAGAGAAAAAAGTCAGAGCTCTCTATTGACAATGAAGAGGGAGAGAAGAGGAAAAAAAGACGAGGAGGAGGAGGATTAAAGCTGCGGTGGCCGTCGGCCCCGCAGAGGTCATTCTGCCAAGCAATGGTCACATTAAAGACCACAAGACCCCCTAACCTGAGTGAATGGACCCGGTTCAAGTGCAGGCACCCTTTCCCAATAGGGCACACACACTCACACACATTCACACGGACACACACACATTTTGCCCCCAGTGTCCAGTCATCACTTTCATGTGCTGACATGGGTTGTTGGGCGGCCTTTCAGAGACCTTCAGCGTGCAGCGGGTAATAGGCTCCCTCGCTGAATAAACTTGTTCCATTCACAACGACCCGGCTCCGGTGTGTGGGGGGCCGGGGCGTCAAGGGGAAGGGGGGTTTTCACCAATCCATTCACTTTTAAAAATGTTGCTCTAAACCACTGGTACCTTTTAAGTGAACTTTAAATCAAACAAAGAAGATATGTAGTTTCTTTCTATTATAATACAACCCGAATATTCATCCATTACCCAAATATTCTAACACAGCACACTATAGTTGTCTATAAACTGGATCTTCAACAAATTCTCCTTTGCATATAACACACAGCATGCAATCTATAGCATGGAGTTTAAAAAACTCTCCTACGGTGCTTTCGCACTTGCACAAAACTCCTGAGATCTTCTTTAAATTTTCCATGTTGCCTGCATGTGTGAACGTAAACAGCCACAGTTTTTACTCCGACTTTACCCGCAATTTTAATGCCGGCTCCCTAGTAAATTCTACACATAATCTCGAGGTGAGCTGATGTGACAATGCAGGAGGTAATATTGAGGAAAACTAACCTCGAGGGAGAAGGAGATAACGTTTATTCCCATGAGATCGGTGCACGACCACAGACATACTGTATGTATGCGACTGGTACAACCTCTGTGTCATGATTTGGTCTTTGTTTAGTTTGTATTTTGGAGTTTAGTTTAGTTTTTGGTTTTATTTCTCTTTTTCCCTAGTGTTGCTTGTTTCCCTGTGTGTTAATGTTTCCTAGTGTTGTCTTTAGTGTTTCCTGTTTTATTTTGTATTTTCTTCTCCTTGTGTCTCTCTGTGTTTTGTTACATTCTGTGTTCTTTCAGTGTTCTATGATTTATTTTGTTGTCTTAAGTGTTGTCTTAATTCCTGTCTCTGTGTTTCCCCTGTTCTGATTGCCCTGATTGTACTCACCTGTGTTTTGTTAGTTTCACCTGTCTAACTAGTCTCACCTGTGTTGATTACCCCTGTGTCTATTTAGTCTCTGTGTTTCTTCCCCTCTGTGTCGGTTCATTGTCGTTTGTTGTTTGTAGAATGTCGTCGTATTTGTCTCCCAGTGATTCCTCGTGGCTACCTTTTTGGATTTTTCTTGTGTAGTAAGTTTTGTTTGGCCTTGCCTTTTTTAGTTTAAATAAATCCTTTTTTATTATCTGCAATTGGGTCCTCCACCTCCTCATTCTCACCGTGACACTCTGTGCACTATATTAAACTGCTTCATTATGTTTTCTGTTTGCCAGTATGTTGTCCTCCACTCTTTTGTTGATATTGTGATTCTGTTAAACTACACATAGCACTGATTGAAAACAACATTGATATAAAGGCACAAATTCTCATTACAGCTTTGTATAGTGGACTCTGTTGCTTCGTCCACCATGTTCTTTTTACCTTGTGTCCTGCGTCACTAGACCCTCTGCCCCCGCTACCATACTATACAGGGGATTGTCTCTGTACGATGTGCTTGTCTTAACAACAAAATCATGAGGAAATTCTCTAGACATTTTAAGTGGTACAGTACATATGTGAAAATTGGCTTATGAGAGCTTTCGTGTGCTGTGAACTAATAAAGAAATTAACAGTAGAAGCTGTGAACTTCATGGCAATCTCATTCTTCTGACAAATCGCAGAGCAGGTTATGTTGTTGTTGTTTTTTGGTCTAAAACTAAATGCTGTCCTCTTTGCCATCCCGTGAGTTTTGTAATCGAGCTACACATGAACTCTTGACAAAACTGTAAACTCACCCTCTGCAGGTAAGCAGCTGTCTGCACAGAAGTAGAAGAGAAACAGAAATAGTGTAGATGCTTCGTAGATTTTCTTGTTTGGTGGAGGCAAAAGGGAAATGGCAATTGGGTAACATATTTTTCCAGAAATTGATTGCTGTTATGAAAAGTAGTAGAAATGTAGTTGCAGAACAAAAGCATTACGTTACTTGTTACAATCAAAAAGTAATCTGAGTACCCTTACACAATATTCTCTAACTCGTTACCCCCAACACTGGCTATACATTTTATACACAAAAGGGGAGAAACCCCGGCACTCCAAGTGAGAACATTTTGAAAACTGAGGAAGGACATTTTTAAAAGGCCTTTATTGTAATGGCTAAATCATTTAAAAAGCCGACATGTTCGAACACAGAGGTCTCCACAAACATTTGTGGTGTGGCTACACCTACAGTATATGTCAACTACAGCTAGGCAGTCACATGAATCCATGAAAGAGAAGACAGGCGAAAGTCTTTAACAAGGCTTAATAATCAACAATTATGGTTCTTCTTTTTTACATTTTTCTTGCTTGTATAACCATTTCCCCTGTTTTCCAGGAGCACCCAACACACTCCTTTTTTCCCGTACAATTTCTAATCTGCTCTGACCACAATGAGCAACCAGTCCATCCCCCTTTTTGTCTACTGGCTATGATTGTTGATCTTCCTGATGGCTGCTGGAACAAAGCTATTTTTGTCTCTATTGGTATTAAATGCTACTGCTGTATATCTCAGTGCAAAAGGTTCCGTCATTTTGCAGCTCTGTGATGTACAGGTAGTCTGGGTTAAACTCTGACTCTCCAATCAGCCTCAGACAAGGAGGTCCTTGATTTTTTTTTTTTTCAAACAGGATTTGAACTCCAGCCTACTTGAAGAAAGTCCTGCAATGGGTTGACCTACCCATATCTTCTGAGCCTGAATCCAGACCTTACTTCAAAAGCACATTCGAAAATTGGGTAGAAGACAGCGTCCAGAAATGACATCAGAGGGGAACCTAGAGAGACATATTTTAAGTGTTGGGCCACTGACCAGGTTACTGTTTGGGACAGGGTTGATGACCATCATTTGTCACATCTGTCTTGCTTTCTAAAGTATATGTTTTAAACTTCCACTAACAGTAATTGACATGCAGATGTTTGTCACCCTTTTATCATTGTCTCTGTAAATAATGTTAGTGTTGATTGTAGACACCAGGGATTTTTTTGACAATGGCCTGGACAGAGACAGAAACATGGGCATGAACCTCCCATTTCCTGGTTTATTTCACCGCTGAGGGTTCCTGCAGGAGTCACGTATGAGACGCGTGGCGAGCAGACAAGGATGTGCAGGGGAAGTAAGATCAGCGTGCCGTCTATTCCAATAAATACAGGGAGGCCTTTATTCCTGAACATCCCCTGCTATTCTTCTTCACAAGCTCAAAACAGTGGGGAGGGAAGTGAGGAACAATGCTTTTCCTGTGACACCAGAGACCCTGAGCATTGTGATCATACAGTCAGACACAGAGGACATGTTCATATTTGTCTGTCCTCTCCTCGTCTCTGACAGGATGAGACACAGCGAGGAAAGGAAGGGAGGAAAGTGAGTGATACAAGTGTGTGTTTCTGTCCTCCTTACAATAAAGCAGCTGTACCTTGCTTGAGCATGGATCGGAGCACTCACACTAGTCAAACAAATTGAACTTTGGGGGTGAAGTGTGCTCAGGCATGGTACCGGTTGCCTAGTGTGAGTGCGCCCTTAAACCATCCCTTCCTAAGACAACTACACTATTAATGATGTGGGACAAACATTTAAACTCAACTGAAGTTGATACAAGGCTTTTTTACTCAAATGTAATGGGTCCAACACAATATAGTTATCTTCTTCGTAAGAAAATGTGGTGTGTTTCAGGTTGCGTTGCAGTTTATGGGTTAACAATAACTAAAGACAAAATAATAGAATCAAAGGGGTACAGGTTTCAGAAGTTGATTTCCTCGATCAGTTAGCTTCTTTTGTTATTGCAAAATGCCAAATAACATTTCATGTTTACTTCAAACTTTTTCTTATGTAAACCTTAAATCAAAATAGGACCTACATGTTAAAATACCAGACTGTCCCTTTGAAGGCACCTCAGCACAGCAGCATGTGTCGATTTATTCAGATAAGGAGACGCCTCTTTCATGTGAAAAAGCCTTGAGCCTTGTAGTGCCTGTGTATTGAGGAGGTGTGAGGTAGTGACACCTGACGCTTTACATTGACCCAGTCCTTCTCAGATCCCTGCTGCTCCTTAATGAGGCCGACAGGCGTCCGTCAAACATCAGGCTCACTGTGTGTCTGAGCCTGAGGTGTGAGAGTTAGTCCTCAAGTACTGAATCCAACACCTGCTCCTTAATCACTCCATGCGGAGTACAAATGGCAGACAGACAGGAGACGTTCACCTGAGCTCAATCTCACACGTTCACCTGACAAGGGACAGATTCAGAGTCTGTGCTGATTAAAAAAAAGAAATCCACATGAATCCACATCAGGGTTTCCAGGTGGTTTCAGTGAAATCTCTTCTTCTTCTTCTTCCACTTTCAGATAGTGAACCTCAGAAGTGCATCACAGCATGATGAGGGGAGGAGAGATACAGACAGCTGAACAAATTATTCAGGGTACCCCCAAGAATGTTCAAGTTAAATTTAAAAGTTTTTAAGACCTTTTGAGTGAAATTACATTTAATGCAAATGTCACATCAATACTGGCAAAGTAGGAAGAACACGATGACAAAATTGTATGGACATAAAACCCTTTAACCTTTTAAACAAACCTTTATAGGGCGGTCAAACTATTTTTAAGAAAATTGCGATTCATTGCTGAATTCTCAAAGTGACCGGCCCTATAGGTTCCGAATGAAGAGGTGAGAAGCTAATGTTAGCTTATGAGCAGCAAGGATGTTTAGTTTTGCTTCCTTACAGCTGATTGCAGCAGCACTTACACACACGGTCAACAGAGTAATGCAGCACTTATACAGACACATAACATTTTTGACAGTTATTTATGATATTACAGTATTTATTTAATAATACCAAACACCATAAGAAAATAAAGACATTCATAAATGAACTGTAAGACTTTTTAAACCAGATATAAGACTTTTAAAGGAGCAATATGTAACTCTGACATGTAGCGTTTTAAATTGGAACTGGAGTCCAAATTCAAAACATTGGAGAGAGTTGTCACCCCCTCCCCCTCCTCTCTAGAGTCGATGTGCATAAAGGCTGCCATGTTGTCTGTTTTTTCAAAAGCATCTCCGATATTTATCCTAGATTTACCACGTTTCTGCTCGTTGAGCTCATTGGAAAAATGCAGAGGCTTTTTAGGTCGGGTAGAATCAGTTATAGCTGAACCAGCTATAACCGCTTCCATCACTGCAAGTTGGTTTACCATTTGTCTGGCAAACTGAGAGGCGTCCAAAACGGCCGTGTGGGGGTGCCTTAAAACCACCTACCTTCTCAGGTCCATAAAAATACAGACCATTCAGACGTCATTTTGCGTCATCGGAGGCTGCTGTGGTTAGAGGGGATGAAACTACATTGCTAGTTCCTCATGTTTTCGACCCACTGAAGCTACAGTAGAGACCTATTACAGATCAGTGGGTGGGACCTTACTGCCAGAATCTAAAAGCAACATCGCCATCTTGCTAAGAAACTATGCTAACAGGCTCTGTGGAGAAAGCTAAGAACCCACAATGGGGAAAAAAGTATGTTCCAACTTCAAACTGATGGATGAAGGGGATTTTGAAGGTCTTGTGCTTGAATCGGATGTTCGTGGCTATCTCTACGAGTCGCAATATATAGTGACGAGCAGCTGAGGCTGATGGAGGAACAGGAGGCGGCTGCTGCCGACAGGCAGGCCTTGTGCCTTGGCTGCTGCTGCTGTTGCAGCCGAGGCACAAGACCTGCCTGTCGGCGGCGGTGAGGACGAGGAGCCAGGGCCGGCTTGAGCTAGGGCGGACTGGTGGTGTCGGTGCTCTCACTGTTTGCCTGTGGACACAGACATAGAGTCCGTTTGCTGCCAGGAATTTCTAAGATGCCAATTCCTTCTGGAAGAAATCTCGGAATCAGTTGAGGAAACGGCCGTATGTGTTGTAGACAGACTGTAAATAGAGCACCCTAGCTTCAGTGGGAGTGGCCTGCAGTGCTGTGCATTCTGGGAGTTGTTGTCTTTCATCCACGAGCCAAAAAGACACTTTCTGCCTTTTCTCGGTCAAGAAGGCACCAACTTCAACATTTATTTCACATTTCTACTACATATATGACCCAAATTTCAATACAGATTCATGTTTCAACGGGTGAAGTATCAAGTATCCCTTTATCCCTTTGCATCCAATGCAACCAAGCAGTTCAACCTCTTCCTGCACAACCTCCCATGTCATGATACTCATCATGACCACCCATTGTGCTGTGACTGATTTATGCAGCCTTTGTATTATTGAACTACTTACACATTGATAATTTAACATAAGATTCTAACATGCAAATTAGAAGCATCAAAGGTTTCAGCAAAGACATGTTTGTTTAAGCTGCCCTGAATGACAGAGAAATAAACCTTCTAAATGTAAAAGTGTGGATGTGTCTGTGTGTTTTAATCTGAAACACAGCAGTTACACTCTTTGTTGTCTCTGTCAGCCGATCCTCACACTGACACACCTGTTTGTTGTGCAGTGCATGGGATGGATTGTGGGACTTGCGTGGGAGTAATATGCTCACACATACCAACACGGTGAGAACGATCAGGTAGCTTCTGTGACTGTGTGTGTGTGTGTGTGTGTGTGTGTGTGTGTGTGTGCGCGCGTGCGAGTGTGTCTTCAAACTACCTAACAATGCATGCATGGAGGATTTTACAGAGAAAGCCTTGCATGCCTCTCACACCCACAGTGTCTGACCTATTTCTGCAGGTTAAACTCCAACAGTCACTGACAGATGAGCACTATGTAGACCTGGCGCTCTGAGCAGGAATTATGAACTCTGATCTAACCAGACATCTACGATGGGGTATTAGGGCCACATAAAAGTAAAAGATTATTGAAGATTTCGAGATTAAAATCGTAATATAACGAGAATAACATTGTAAATTTACAAGAAGAATTTCACAAGAGAGGAAAGTCGTAAATAAACATGATTAAAGTCGTAATTTTACAGGTTTAAAGTCGTATTTTTATGAGATTGAAGTCAATAATTAACAAGTTCAAAGGCATAAATTAAGGAGATCAAAGTTATTTTCTGAAATTAAAGTTGTCTGTTTTTGAGGCCAAATCTTCAGGGGTTTTTGGTTGTTGTTGTTTTTTTTACAATTTATCTGAACACAGATGATCTTGCCTCAAACTCATGTGAGGTGATTTCCCTAATTGGATCTAAACCTTTGTTCACACCAAAAATGAAGCAAATGTTTAGAAATAATCACAGTAAATATAATCCTGCATCATAATTTTAGGAGGTTAACAGTAGTATAATTTAATTTCTTAAATAAAATCAATTAAGCCATTAGTGTAATTTTTAAAATTCATTGATAATTGCAGTGTTTGCTCTATACAAATCTTTTTTATTATCACCCGGCCAACAGTCACTTCCCACTGATGTCTTATGACTGTATGTAGGCATTGTTTTATTGATGACTACAGGTTAAGAACCCTCCATCCAGAGCTGGACTGGGACAAAAAATCGGACCTGGCATTTTTTTGCTCAGACCGGCCCCCCAATCGGTTGAACGCCACTCTACAGTACACCATTCTTGCGGTCCCCTTAAAGATGATGGTACTATTCCTATACAAACCACTACAAAGCGGAGTAATAAGTGCTTTGGACAAGTAGATATGGCCAGTCCAGCCCTGCCTCCATCTAACCTTTCTTTCAGAATCTTGATCATGCCTTGCCTTTGCCGCCCTTCAAATTTGCACTTGAGCTAAATGTGGTTTAAACAAAGTTTAAGGTTTTTTTTAAACATATGGAGCAAAGGAAATCCTTAAAAGAAAATATGTGAGAGGTCAGTCACTGCAAGAACATCCTCTAACAAGTGGAGGGGAATGATTGCTTTGAAACTGTGGTCTGTGTGTGTGTGTGGGGGGGATAAAAAAAAGTTGTGAATGGCCCGGCTTTCTCCCTCCAAAGAAAAGACAACAAGCGAGCGAGCGAGAGGAGGTCTGAAAAGAAGAGAGAAAGTAAGAGAAGAGGCAGTGTGCTGCTGCGGCATGCAGCAGGAGAATGCCACAGCAGATGGTGAGTGTGTGTGCGTGTGTGTGTGTGTGTGTGTGTGTGTGTGTGTGTGTGTGTGTGTGTGTGTGTGTGTGTGTGTGTGTTTGTGTCTGTGAAACAAAAAGTCCAAGGAAGTGGCGGATGAGTGGCATGTAAAGGCGCTAGCCACAAGACCTGTCTGTCTGACGAGGTGGACGGACTGTCTGCTGCTGTCACTCATCAGTCACTAAAACTATCCGTCTCACTACCGCCAGTCAAATCCTCTGACTGTCTCACTTCCTTCACTCACTAATACTGCCTGTCTCACTGCCCTTTAGAAAGGAATATTGTTTGCCTCACTGCATCAGTCATACTTAGGCCTGGGCAATATGGCTAAAAATGTTATCAGGATAACAAATTTCATATCAGTCAATATCGATAATTAAAACGATAAATGTAAAATCATTACTTCTTTCAAATTTAAAAGCTGATCTTTGCTCCTGAGTGAAAGTTGAAGAAACCAGATGGTAAATTATGGTTTAATTATTCTTTATTGTCAGAACATGACAAACTATAGTTAAACAGGGTCATTTCACCATCATAAGCTCAGTGCACGGTGCTGGAAACGCTGATATGACAGTCAGCTGCTGGGGAGTAACACTTAGCCTACTGGCCCGCTGCTTACTGAGGGTCCACACCATACACTGTTTATATTATTTACAATACGGTCCACACTAACACTGGTTTGGGACATTTGGTCATTTCTTTCCTTCAGCGTGTTTTTAACGGGTCATATTGTGTCAAACAGTGGAAAGGGTCTGTGGTGCACGTTTTAGCTGCACTCGTCTTCGGCACAGTGAACAGAGCATGTTACTCGTTTTTGTCGGACTGTAAATATCCAAAATGTCTTCAAACTCCTGAAGCTGAGCGCCCTTTCTTGTCGTCTTGTCGTCTCTGGGAGGATCAGCTGGGATGATCAGCGCTTTCTTCAGTGTCGCTGGCGCTAATTTCGGCTGTGTGTTCCGCCCGCCTACCATATCCCTGCGACACGATTGGCTGTTCGTCGCAACCCGTCTCCCAGTGGTTTGGTGTTGTAACTACAGGTTAAATTCTATCGAACTTTTATCGAACATTTTTTATATTTATTGTAAGAAAAATTATATTGCGATAATTATCGTTATTGTTTTATCGCCCAGGCCTACTAATACAGCTACATTTTTCACTCGTACTTTACCCGTAGTTTCTCCTGCCAGCCCCTAGTATTTTTTCCGCAGCAAGTCCTAGTGAGCTGATGTGAGAACACAGCAGGATATACTCCGGAGAGTATGTGCAACATATGTGAAAACTGCTTTATATCACCTGTCTCACTGCCTTGAGTCACTTATACCGCATGTCTCAAACGCAATTTCCACATAGTTCTGCTCCTTCTGATGGCACACTCCCTACCCCACTTGGTCCGTTTCTGAAGCATGAGCGCAGCAGTTCACAGCTACGAGCAGCTTTACATACGGGTTCACAAGATCAGGAGAACTACAAGATCCCTGGAATAAAGATACAATGTGCAAACAACATGTTGCTTTGTCTTTCTGAGGTTGATTGCTGTTCATTTGGTGACTGTTTTAACATGTTGATAAAGTGATGGAATATACGATTGGGAGTATCTTAATCATCTTTTATTTTGAAATTGACCGGATGCTTTGTGCGTTTCCTTGTTTGACTTCCTGTTCAGGTTTATCTATTCCGTTTAGCTTGACGAGTGCTTGCAGTGGACTCTGTAAAAAAGTGGACTTGGTGCATATTTGAAACAGAGCAAAGACGAGTGGCGCTGCTGGTAGGCTCTGCAGACAGACCATGGCGCCTGATGTGGAAACACTTTGACTGGAGAAGGAGGGTACAGTGCAGTAGTGCACGGACTATGTGGAAATTGCGGATCACTGCCATTACTAACTTATACTGCTCGTCTCACTACCTTTATTAGGTAATCCTATTAAGAAAAGTGTTGTTTTAAAGTTGGAAAGCGGAGATATTGTGATAAAGTCCATTTAATTGTAAAAAAACTTAAACAAAATCGACGTCTTGGTCCATATCAAAGTGCAGAGCAGATTCTTTTTCATGGTTTTGCCATTTTTCTCTCCTCATGTCTATACTCTCGTGAAACTGTCCTGATCATAGATGGAAAGCATGTCTGTGCAGGTGATATGTTCACCTTCCTCATGTAGAAACACATAATGACTCAATGAGTTGTCAGCAAAATACTCACGTTGTAACTATTTACTAAGAGAGAGAAAGGTCAGAAATAAATATGGTCTAAGAGTAAAGCCAAATATGATGTGTATCTTTGTCCTGATATTCCAATGAGAGATACATGTTTGTCTTTTATCTAGGTAACAAACATACATGTTACTAAAACAATATCAGAACTTTTAACTTGTATACATGTTTTAGCTAACTTAGAATTCTGGGGTCTCGTATTTGTCACAAAGTATAGTTGGAGCAGATTTACATCATCACACAATGAGACACAGATAATTGAGTAATCAGGAATAAGGGATGAAGCAGGACAGTTGAACCAGGAAGTGTGGCGTGGCTGGCACAACAATTAGCTGGAGGTCATCTTGGTTCACCTCAGAGGGATGTGGTTTGTGCTGAAGGTGGTCAGAAGGAAGAGGGAAGGTTAACTGCAATCCCCTGAGGACAAACAAACCACAACCTCTGTATGTTTGATAAACAGCCTCAGGGGGAGGAATGAAAAACACCCGCTACTCTTAAGGTGGAAGTAAAACCTGCAGAGTGCAGGTATTACAGTAACATCCTTACTCTTTCACTGGTTAACTATTTAAAAAGTTGAACTTATCCTGTTTTGTTGACACATTTAAATGTGGCCTGATAAAAGGCAACCAGGAAAACACAATGAATTAGTTCTGTCACACTTGCACAAAACTCACGAAAAACTCAGGCCTCTTGTATTTCTTCCACATGAAGACCAAGTGAGCTTATGAGATGAGAACGCAGCAGGATAATATGAGGAGCATTCATTCAAGGGAGTCGTAGGGGGTGGCAAAGTTTATTCCCTGCGATTGGTGCGATCCCTCAGACATAAACTGCTGCATTACGTTTTCTGTTTGTCAGCATGTTCTTCCTCACTCTTTTGTTGATATTGTGATTCTGCCCAACTAGCATTGATATAAAGGCAAGTATTCTCTTTATAGCCTCATTTAGCGGACTCTGTTGCTTCATCCACCACTTCTGCGTCAACCTTACTACATCATGTCTTACCTAAGGAGGCCACCGCCCCCCAGGGTCAATCCTCATGGAATTCTTTAGAATTTTTCTGGTGTCAATGGCTTATGAGTGCCAGAGGATTCCAATAGGGATAAAAAGTCTGAATAGTTGATGTAAATATTACATTTACATCAACTGTGAAGATGAAAAGTACAATTAGGGAGTTCTCTGAAGTAATATTTATTAGTTTCATCTGAAACAATCTGTCAGCATGTGAGATCTCTGCTCTTCTGTATTAACATATTAGACTTACCACTTAACCATGGTGTTTTTTTGTGTGTGGTATATTTGATGGCATATTTTCATTCTGGCATATTGTATCTTCAGACTTATATCCATAAGTCAGTCACTGTCTCATCTCGTTGGTCTCAGTCCTGTAACATGTTTGCATGTGGACACACATACACACACACACACACATGTGTGCTATGTTTCCTGGATTACATATCATGTCCTTCTTGGGTGGCAGACCCTCCTACATAACAGCTGCTCATGTTTGACTCCAACAGAGCCGGTGGGCGAATCAGCAAAACAACTTATGAGCTCTGCTAGACAAAAACTGTTAATGCACAATGTTAGTGTGCATCTACATCTGGCACAACGTCTGTCCAACCAAAGTCTGAGTCTACTGATGAAACTAAAAACTTCTGAAGTTCACACTACACCTGACCTGCACTTCAACATAACCACAACAATGTCACAGCAACTTGAAACACATTTGTCGTGATTGTTCCGCCTGGTCACGTCACACCAACACTACTGATGACACTGGACTTGATGCTATAGCATATTGCTAACTACAACAGCCTGTTAGCTTCTACATGAAGCTAAAACTTCAAGGTCATTTTTTGTCTCAATCAGTCTCAGCTTTTGGGTTTTCTATTAGATCAGTTTAGATTTTGCAATTGATGTTAACTTGCAGGTAGATTTCAACAGCCTCTGACCACCACAGCATTTTCACCAACTTTTAAATGACATAAAATGTAATGTTACAAATATGTTACAAATGTGAAAGGCTTGTCGTAGTTTTCTGTAGCAAAAATAACATTTTAGATTTTCTTAAATATTTTTGGGAAAAATAATTATAGTTAAGAAAACATCTTTAGAGATGTAAAAATGGACCCTTCTGTAGTCCAACTGTTAATTGGTGAAAAGTGTGAAACCATCATGCAGATGGAAGTCTCACCACATCCATGCGTGTGCATGATAGTGTTTCAATCTGCACAGGGCGGCTGTGGCTCAGTTGGTACAGTCATCGTCTCCCAACCGGAAGGACGGGGGTTAGATCCCCAGCTCCAGCTCCAGCAGCAACATGTCCGATGTGTCCTTGGGCAAGACACTTGGCCCCAAGTTGCTCCTGCTGCTTCATCTGCGGCGTATAAATGCGTATGAATGGGATTAGTTACTTCTGATGGTCTCACTACATAGCAACCTCTGCCATCAGTGTGTGAATGGGTAGGTGTGACATGCGGTGTAAAAAGTCAGAAGACTAGAAAAGCAAGCTCAAGTCCATTTACCATCCTCCCACATTAGCAGGATACGATCTAATGAACCACTGCTGCACAGCAATAAGAGGTCAAAAACACGTATTTACATTCATACATGAGGAGGTTTTCTTTCCTATTTATCCCTCTGATCATCTACGCTCTATAGGAATGAGCTTCGCATTATGGCTGTAGAGGAATAATACAAACGATGTAAGTGTGGGCAGGCTCTGTGTATGTCAAGTTTCCCTCTACTGTGCTGATTCCCAACTTGAAAGGATTGATTCTTCTACCCAAATGAAGACTGGACTCCACTCAAACATTTCCTTTTAGTTCCTTATATTTTGAGGTTTAGTTTAGGTTTAAGTTCACGTGAAAAACCTCTGAAAGACGAGGGTTAGGGTTAGGGTTAGACAACAGAAAAATATTCTTGTTGCTTAATGCAAACAACACGGCTTTAACATTTAAAACGAAACACACATGCTAAATGAATGTACATTTTCCTCATTCATTCAATTAAAGTTCAACTGCTGCTTTTAAACAACCTTTTAAACTTAACAATATACATATCTTTTACACATTTTAATATTCTGCATTTCAACATATCTATTGTTTTTTTTAACACATTTCAATATTTCTGCATTTTATTGTATTTTATCAAATAAATATTCTATTTATCTGTTTTAATCACACCCGTGCAAACTTTTAAAGTATTTTTAGCAAACCTCTCGCTTTATACTAATATTCACCCACTTGTGACAACGATATGCCCATTCAAGCATCAAGACAATCAATCAATCAATTAACTTAAAAGTCCGTCATCACCCTGTGCTTCCGCAACAGTTTATCATAAGCACTTAATAAATACAAATTAATCTCACAGTAGAGCATAAACAAACAGTCAAAACACTTTATATGAACATAAAGATGCACGCTATCAAAGCCTTAACAAACAAAGTTAGCGCGTGCTCGAGCCGGCACCGCTGCGGCTGTAATCAAACAGTCTTTTAAGGTTTCCTTTTTTGGGGGGGGCTTTTTGTGCCTTTATTGTAGAGACAGGACAGTGGATAGAGTCGGAAATTAGGGAGGGAGAGAGAGAGAGAGGGGAATGACATGCGGGAAAGGAGCCACAGGTCAGATTTGAACCTGGGCCGCCCGCTTGGAGGACTATAGCCTCCATACATGGGGCGCGCACACTAACCAGTGTGCCACCAGCGCCCCTGTTTATTTACTAATTTAAGCAAACAATAAAAATAACTTTACTAGCATAATGTGTTTTATAAATCTAACGCTATATGATGATGTAATATGATCAGTTTAGTTTTTTGATTCAAACGTTTACAATTTTAAACAGACTTTTTAACCTGCATGTCTTTACATGTCTATGTTAATTTTTTCTACTTCTTTCAAATCCTCTAATTGAACTTATCATTTATCCCTAAATTAATGTATTTTTTAATTCAAACTCTAGTTTGACTCGACAGTGTATGTGAGGGTATAGTCCCCACAGTCATACATTTTGCATGGACGTCCACATAGGGGCTGAGGAGGAAATGAGCGGATGATAAGATTTGATGCAGGGGAACCCTTGCGGCAGTGCAGATGCTTACAGTATAATTCTGGCTTTGTGCTCTAAGTGAATAAGACCGTTTTTATTGTTCTTATTCATATTTATGTCAGTGTTAGGCTGAGGTGAGGTAGGACGTTCCAGGACACTGAACCGTGCGCAGTTCAAAATGGGGTTAAATGGTTAAATATAGTCCCTTGAGTTCATTGATGGTGTATAGTCATGTTTGTTCTCATCCTTCTCATCACATGACCTGTTTTATCTCCTCCTATATGAACTTTCCTGCTGCTTCTAGCTACTTGAGTCTGACAAGGTCCCAGTTTGATGACCTGTTAGCGAGGATCAGTACCAGTATTTCTCTGAAGGACACCAACTACCAGTGCTCGGGTTCAGCTGTGGAGCTCCTGTCCATGTGTCTACACTGAGCGACAGTTTCCCTCTATCTAACAAGTCAAACCAAAGTGGGCTGAAATCTAACCCTAACCCTACCCTACCCTACTACAGCATTATATGCTCCATTACTATTTGATGTAACTTGTAGTGTATCAAATTACTTTTCAAATTCAATAACGCTGTTACAATTTCAAAAATGACTCGTTCACTTTAAGGGAAACAGCCTTCATCTACATAAGATTAAGGTTCATTGACATTGATTCGAACGTGAGCACAGTTAGCATCCTGGGAATAAGAATGTCACATGCTAAAGTTTTTTACAGTATGAATACTGTAAAATTACAGTATATTGCTGGCATCTCTGCTGCCAGCTCTTTACTGTTAATTGTGTAAATACAGAAGTATACCGTATTTCTTGTTTACAGCCAACTACTGTACATTTTACAGTATTCATACTGTAAAATAACAGTAACGAGCTGGCATCTCTGCTGCCAACTCTTTAATGTTAATTTACAGGAAAATTATTTACAGTGTTTGTCCAAAACAGCAGGCTTCCACTAGCTGTCAGAGAGCATGGCGCTGCAGACACCAAAGACCTAGGTACAGCTCACATTAGGTCGGCAGAACCAAGGAGGAGACACTCCATCCAAACAGCCGGGGCTGGATATTAAATCACGGTCTGTAAGCCAGGACTGGACAGACTGATAGTAAGGTATGTTATTGACGAAATAATTCATATCGACTGTTGAGTCTGATGCCTTAAGATAACCAATTAGCAAAATACCTACATATTGAAAATGGCTCTAATGTTATAGAAATGTGAGGGGTTTTTTTCTCTCACACTGCCATAGCAACACCAAATATGTTGTACATTAATATAGTATTGAAGTAAAATAAGCAACGCTAAAGTTACTTTCTTAAGTAAATAGTTACTTTTATAATGCAGTAACTCAGTTAGTAACTCTGTCTATTTTTGATAGCTATAGCTAGTTACTAATTTTCAGTCTACTCTTCGTAACTAGGCTGCGGCTGTGGCTCAGTTGGTAGAGTCGTCGTCTCTCAACCTGGAGGTCGAGGGTTTGTGACGACCCTGTGACATGGTCATTGGTCTTTGGCTGGCTGCTGTTTGTCTCTGTGTGTTTGTTGCAGGAGGTGTGTCCTGGCTGGCCTCATCAGCAGGATCAGCTGCACCTGGGCCTGGTGCACCCAGGTCTACAAAGATCTGCTGCTTCCCTCATTCTCTCTCTGAACTCTGAACATGACTGACGATTGCACATTATTTAGTTATTTTTGTTAGTGCACTCTTCAACACCTCACACCACATAAAGCTTTCACACACCCACACTTTCACTACTGATGATACAGATTAACACACCTCTTAACTCTGGTTATTTGTTAATTTTGCTCCTTTGTAATAAATTATTAGTTTTCGTTGCACAACTCTGACTCCTCCCGTCTTTTTGTCATTGCCCATGAGCCGGGACATGACAAAATGGGGGCTCGTCCAGCCGTTTTTGTTCCCGTTGCGTAGTATAGGTTCGTTGTGAAATGTTTGTTTGGTTAGGCTTTAGGTCCGGAACTTGTTCGCTTGGTGAGTTTTTTTGGATTTTGTTAAATAACTTTACTCATCAATTTGTGCGTAATTTGTTTGTCTGACTGTGTTTATTCAGGTCAGAGCTGGTAATTCGGTGCGTCAGTGCGCGGGTGCATGCGTAAAGTTGTTTGGCAAACATGGGTTCTTTGTCTTTGTGATTGCCGTTCGTGGTAATCTTTTGTCCATTCCGGCGTGACTGTTCGTTGTAACTTGGAAAGGGAATTAGTTTGTTTCGGCTGGTAAAGTAAATGATTTGTTGCTCTGTTTTGTCCGTTGTTTCTGGCAGTGTTTGTAATTGGTTGTTTACCTTGGTGAGCTTTTGTCCTCGGATCCAGTTTTGTTTATGCTCATACCAGGTGAGTCAGGTAACAGGCAGAAGGTTCTTGTGCGCATACGTTTGTCTGTGAGGTGTGGAGTTTTCCCTTGTAGGCTGTAGCGACGTATTCCTTTGGGTACGTTGAGCTGGGATTTCTGTAGTGCTGGGGTGAAAGTGGTTGAAGCTTTGCTTGGGAGCATGTCCGTGGTTCTGGGAGAGTTGCTAGCCTGCTAGTCGCTCAACCGGGCCATCGGTCTCTAGTGCGTAAATACCCACCATCAGTAACCACATGAAGACTAGGGAGGAGTTAGATCAGGGGATTTGTTTTGAATAGTTAGCGGGGAATCTTCACACTGACGGGGTTTTGTCCTCCAAGTGCGCACGTGGAGTCCTTGTGTTGTCTGATTGATCCTGTTTGTGCATAAATTGGTTTCAAATTGTGTTAACATGTCTGAAGTTGAAGCATTTGTTGCTGCTCCATCTGAGGAAGCTTTGGAGAAGTTCACAAAGGAACAATTAATTAAACTTGAACATTTTTCTGTGACTTTGGGTGACAAATGGCTTCCCATACAAACCCATGGTCTTACTTTTGAGCAACAGAAAGAGCTTCTCTGTCTGCAGCTCGAACATGAGAGGTTGAAGCATGAATTGGAGCTCCAGAAACAAATCGAAGTTGCGCGTATCCGTCAACAAACAGAAAACGCTAAATTAGAGCTTGAGGGATATCGCCTGTCTTTGGGTAACGATGGTAAGGGGTCTGGTGATGGTTCGGGACAGGGTTCTCAGTCTGTTCGTCCCTTTGACATTGATAATCTGCGTTTGTTTCAGTTTGAGAGAGACCCAGATTCATTGTGTGTGTTTGACTGTGTTGCTAAGGCCAGGGCCTGGCCTGATGCAGATGAACATGAGCTGCTCCATGAGAGTAACTTCCGAGAGTGTGCGGCTGCGCATGAGGATGTTGGCTGGAGAGGAGAACGTTTGGAGGCTGCTTCAGCTGATCTGATGCATTGGAAGGAGGATTGTCATGTGTTACAGGCAGGAGATAAATGGGTAGAACCAAATGTCAAGCCTGCTGCTACTCTGACTCCTGTTGTTGTCAGTGTCTCTGATGCTCTTGTTCCTGGTGTTTGTGAGGCAGATGTAATGGCTGCGCGTCCTGTGCTACCAATCCAAGGTGTGCACATTGTTCTGGGGAATGACCTGGCTGATTGTCCTCCTGTTTCTCCATCTGTTTCAGTGACGTTTGAAAAAGTGCAGAGTGTCTCTGTTTGTTCTCTTCCTCAGACTTTCGGTACTGTGAAGTCAGGGTCTGAACCTGAGCAGGTTAGTTCAGAGGAGTGTGGGGACTTTGCTGTAGCTATACCTGAACCTCTGTTGTCTGTGTCTCACAGTGAGCTGACGTCTGTGCAGCGAGCTGATCCCATGCTTGGTAAGCTGGGTGAGAAGGTGTACAGACAGAACTTTGTTGGTGGCCCTGTGTTTTTGTCTGCTCAGCGTTGTAACAGTGAACCACTGAAACAACATAAAGTCCGAAAGAAAAAGGTTAAGTTGAAGCACTCTTCTGGCTACAACTCTCCTTTTGTAGAAAATTGTACGTTGATCCATGTCTTTCCCTGGTCTTCCTCTTATTACTCCTCCTTAACTCTTAAAAGTGCTTCTCCAGACGCCAGGGGTTGCTGAGTAGAAGGTGGAAAGTAGCTGGATGACTTGGTGTGTGACTCAGATTTGGTGAGTATAATTGTAAATGGCTGCAACATGAAAAACTGTAAACAGTTATATTTGTGTGTATTTGTTCGTATTTGGCATTTAAGTCACTTGTTTTGATTAAATTAGTTTTTGGGTTTGTCATTGGGATTCCAAGGGGAGATCCCAATTCTTTATGGGGGGGGGTGTGACGACCCTGTGACATGGTCATTGGTCTTTGGCTGGCTGCTGTTTGTCTCTGTGTGTTTGTTGCAGGAGGTGTGTCCTGGCTGGCCTCATCAGCAGGATCAGCTGCACCTGGGCCTGGTGCACCCAGGTCTACAAAGATCTGCTGCTTCCCTCATTCTCTCTCTGAACTCTGAACATGACTGACGATTGCACATTATTTAGTTATTTTTGTTAGTGCACTCTTCAACACCTCACACCACATAAAGCTTTCACACACCCACACTTTCACTACTGATGATACAGATTAACACACCTCTTAACTCTGGTTATTTGTTAATTTTGCTCCTTTGTAATAAATTATTAGTTTTCGTTGCACAACTCTGACTCCTCCCGTCTTTTTGTCATTGCCCATGAGCCGGGACATGACAGGTTCAATCCCAAACTCCTGCAGCTACATGTCCGATGTGTCCTTGGGCAAGACACTTAACACCGAATTGCTCCTGCTGCTTTGTCAGCGGCGTATGAATGCGAATGAATGGGGTTACTTCTGATGGTCTCACTACATAGCAACCTCTGCCATCAGTGTGTGAATGGGTGTGACATGCAGTGTAAAAGCGCTTTGAGTAGTCAGAAGACTAGAAAAGCACAATACAAGCTCAAGTCCATTTACTAAGGGGGGGATTTTAAAGACCAGCCATGGGGGTCGCCATATTGAAAATGCTGTCTAATCTTAACTTTCCCCCAAAACAAGACAAAGAGGTGGAGCTGAGGCTGGCCTTCAGCCTTCTGACAAACAGCTACAACAGACCATCCTGTCGGTCAACTCAGCCATGCCCGTTATTAGAAACCACCCAGCCTTAATAAAATCAAACATTTTTAATCACCCAGTGTTTACCAATATCAAAATATAAAAATTGTTTTGTTACAAACATGTTCATTTCTGCTGTAATAATTGACATTTTAATATGGGTGTTAATTATGAGCCTTTATGAGCCAGCCTTAGGTGGATACTTGACGAACTGCAGTGTTTTGCACTGCCACATTGGCTGGAAGATGTTGCTTGGTCAAGCCCAGGGGACGTGTCCAGATGGTTGGCATGGGCCTCCTTGAAATTTGATCGGCCACCCCTGGTGCCACCCCAAAATCCTTAACTTGATTGGCCTTTTGCCATGTCAGAGGCAGGGCTTAGGTTCAAATTATGTATTTGGGCAGTGTTGGAACATGGCTGGTAGTAGTTTTCTTTAGTTTGAAAAGGAAAACTAAAAGTATATTGACTAAGTATTTAGATGTTGATGCTGGACTATTATTTAAATAATTAAGCTAAGATGATTAATGAGAATATGTTGCCATTCTCTTACTAGTAGATATGATAAGTAGAGATAGAAAGGGTGAATAAATGAAATGTATACTTTTGTGTGTGCACACAAACTTTGCAAAAGGCACCACCCCACTTATCTTATGTTTCCACCCAACTCTAAAAAGTCTGGACACGCCCCTGGTCAAGTCTAGTAAGTGTCATATTTAAAAGCAAAAGATCGTATTTCAGGTTGAAAATTAAAGCATCAAATCAAATAAATATGAATCGTGCTTGTTGTGTGGGAATATGAAGCTGCAGCACGTTATGGTTAACAAAGAGAGGTGGAGGTTTGTGTTTGTCCTACCTCCTTGTAGAGCTCCCTCATGCTGTAAATAAACCTAATTGAAAGGCCATCAGGTGTGTCATTACAGCTCTATAACTTCATCCTTGTACATCTGTGTCTAAATAAACAGAGAGCTAATTTCAACATCCTTCCCACACTAATACGACTGGAATGTCAACAGAGTCTTTCTCTCAGTCTGTGCTCTTTGCTCTCCTCTGTCTGCTCCCTCAGATCATGTTTCTGCAGGAATCACTTTGAAACCTCCATGTTCAATACAGAGGTCATACTTTTCGTCAAAATGTCTTTTACATTGGGATATGTTGGTGTTAGAGTAAATCAAAATACAAAATGACTTTTCATACTGCAGAACTGCGATGAATAAGTGAAACAAATAAAAAAAAACATCTTTTTTTCTGTTCTCCTTAAATCTCATGTTTTATATCATAAGAAAGCAGAAGAAGATGACATACTTTAATAATCCCTGAGGAAATTTAGGCAACATGCACAAACAGGATCATGTGGATATTCAGTAGTGCAGAGATGTCAGAGTGAGGGGCTGCACACGTAATAGCGCCCGAGCAGTTGGGGGTTTATTGCCTTGCCCAAGTGCACCTCAGGGAAAGTGAACTGGTACCTCTCAAGAAACCAGTCTCAGTGTTCAAGTCCCATTATGGCTTACAATGTGAATTGAACAATCGACCATCAGGGTTCCAACCCAAGTCTCATACGGACTGAGCTACCACCTCCATGACGAAATAAACCTCCTAAAAATGGACCTTGATGTCTGCATGAAACTTTTAAATGCATCATAAAAAAAATAATAAAATAGTTAAAATCATTTTTTACATTAAATGCCAAGTCTTCTATTACTCCTGTCAATATTGTGTATTTTTGATTATGATGATGAAGACTTCATTATCTTCATTATCTGCTGTTAAGAACATGGTAATAATATGGTGGCAGGTTATCAATGTCTTTAGAATCCTGTTTGAATTTATCTAAAACTAAAGCAACTAAAGTATTTCTTACAAAACTTTTAGGTTGCTCAGACTTTAGGGATATGAAATATTTATAGATAGGCCAACTCAAAGAAATGACATCACAATAAACTGAAATAACCAATAAGCTGTCAGCGGTAATGTGTTAATCGCGATGTGATCAAGGTCAGCATGAATTTTTGAAATCAATTTTCAATCTAATCTATTTTGTTTCTTTAGGCACAATAGCTAAGCCATCGTGTTGACAGCAACGTCTCCCTGCAGGCACAGAGATGAAAAAGATCAACACCTTGTGAGTTTAAATGTCTCATTCACTTTATAAAAACTCTCCTGGAAAGCTCCTTTGACGAGTCAAAAGTAATATCCACCTCATGACATCAAACATTTCCATTTTTTCTACTGTCCTCTTTTTTTTTGTTTTCTTTCACAACAAGTTCCTTTTTTCTGTGGTTTAGTTAATGTTGTAACCTCTGGTCTACCGCAAAAATAGAATGAGGTTTGTATCCAAACAGAAAGTAAAGTGCCCTTAGCTTAAGACAGTACAAAGAGTGGGAGATGATATGCACCAAACAGCGTCGGGACTCAACAAAACTATTTAGCTGAGGTTGTACAGATTCAAAGATATGGAGCATTTGAAGAGATTCTGAGAAAAGCAGATTCATCAGGGACCAAATGCCAATGTGTCATACATAATTTAATATGAACTTTGAGCATTGGTAAAAAGCTAGATGCAGTGTTTACAACTTCAGACAGAATATCCTTAAAGCTGTAGAGCAAATCATTTAATAATCATGCAGACTGTTATTCATTTAGTTTTGTATGCCTTTATTATGCTATATGGATTTATCTACACAGATTTAAAGGCTCGACTGTCACAAGACAACTTGGTCAGAGAGGCAAACATCTGCCAGCTTCCATCATCCAAATATTTACCCACATGTCACCTCAGGCCCTCTCAAGGAATAGGAGTGGAAAAACCAAAAGTGGCAAAACACAAAGCAGCCGCGTGCCTTCTTTCTGAGGGTGGAGTGTGTTGGTGGTGTGTGTGTGTGTGGGCATGCCTTGATGTTGACTGAGAAAATGTCTGAACTCACACACAGAGCAATTTGTGGTGGGTTTGTAGAGGACTAGAGGGAAAAGAAACAGAAGCTACATTTGGGGAGAAAAGGAAACTGCGGAGAAGCAGCGCAAGTCATTTCAGACCAAAACAACATCTGTGTACATTCAGGTGACAGCGCCTCCTAGTGATAGATGTGACAGGAGCAGAGGAGGAGACGTTAAAACTGCGACAAAGTCTGCATTCACTTCCTTCTTTCATCCAAGAGTGAACGTTTTTCTTTTCTTACATTACTGTATATGTTCATCGAGGTTTTTGAACCTGTGCCAAGTGTTTATTATTATTACCATGACAACGATAGTCATTCTTCACTTGTTCAAACCTGCTCCCTTTATTATTCTGTTTAAATCTTGGGTTAAAATAAGTAATAGGTACAAATGCTTTTAGAATTTGTCCTGCAGATTTGTTCAGCCTGCATCGGTGAAACAGGCTGTAACGGCAGCAACATAATCCTTTATTGATCAGAGTGTGTCCACTAAAGCCACATACATTTTACTCTCACTGCCAGAGGGCCAAATAGTTACGATACAATACATTATGATATACACTTTATTGTCCCCTTGGGAACATTTGCCTTGGACTCAAAATGGGGCGGCTGTGGCTCAGTTGGTAGAGTCGGTCGTCTCTCAACTGCAAAGTTCGTGTTCGATCCCCAGCTCCTTCAGCAACATGTCCGATGTGTCCTTGGGCAAGACACTTAACCCCAAATTGCTTCTGCTGCTTTGTCGGCGGCATATGCATGTGTATGAATGGGATTAGTTAATAGTTACTTCTGATGGACACTTTACATAGCAACCACTGCCATCAGTCGGTAGGTGTGACATGCAGTGTAAAAGCGATTTGAGTAGTCAGAAGACTAGAAAAGCGCTATACAAGCTCAAGTCCATTTACTGTTTACCAAAGTGCTGCCAAATATTTAGCTGCTTCCACTTGAATTAATAAATAAAAACAAGAGAAAAACTTGTGAACAGAAAGCAACTACCAATTCAAAAATACCTATTAACCATAACGCACATGAGCTGCAAAAACAGAGTATGAGAGATTAGATAACAAAGGTAAAAGAATATAATAACAAGTTACAAATTGTAAGACCATTAAAAATACTTAAAATTTAATGAAAGGAACAAATATATAGCTCTTATCAGAATTAGTTTATATCAACATTTGTTTGTCTAAACCAAATGCAAATTGTAATGCTTCATTTATTGACCTTAACACAGAATTAAAACCTTAGAATTAAAAATTTAAGATCGTATTTCAGTATTGTACTAGTTATGAATTAACAGTGCATAAAAGACTATAGAAAAAAAAATCTGTTTTACACATTGTAATGCGTTTGGTCTGTGTGCATGGTTTTCAATGTGTTATATGAGGTTGAAATCCTTCATGGTAAGCTTTATGGATATGTGAAATTCACAATGAGCGAGGAGGGGGCCGCATGTGGCCCCTGGGTTGCCAGTTGTCCATCCCTGGTGTAGACTGTACTGTATTTTCCTGGTCATTGTGCAACAGGACAGCAGGCACCATCCAGCTGTTCTCTGTGCATGTATTACTGCAGCCTACAGATCTGTCACAGTGAGACAGTGTCAGTTCTAGTCAGAGGACTAGAAAGCACATGTTTCTTTATCACTCACCTACTGGTGGAGGTTGGTGATGCTTGGACCCAACAAATATATATTACAATCCAGATCATTACGGAGATGCTTATGGAAGCACTAAAGGGTTAATGTTTTTGAAACATTATAAACTTTTCCTTTTCAGCACCTCTAACTTTTCTGTTGATTCGGTGGTTAGACAGCAGAGATAAATATAATGAGTTGCATAACCCGAGGCCGCTTTGTTTCTCATATTTCCATCAACTTTGCATGATTTGCATAATATTTGCATGGTGACCCTCAGCTGGTCCCGGCTGCATGCTACAGTTGTGCGTGGGGAAAGCCCACTGGCTGTTAGTCAGTACACAACCAGGAAGCAGCAGCAGCAGCTGGACAAGAGCCTCCAGCTACAGGGAGGGAAACCAAAGCACAGAGGTTTATCAGCAGGCAGCTCAACTGAAAATGACAGCTGAAGAATCCTCCTCCCCTCTGTGCTACACTTCACACAGTGTTTCATCTGATCTGGAGACAAGACGTAACAGACAAAAGTTTCCTATATGTGATGTGTTCAGATTAAGTGGTCAATTATTGGAAAGTAAATGTTGCAATGATTTTGGAAGAAATATTGCTTCCCTCATAATAGAAGTGATCTGAACCCCAAGAAAACTTGAAATAGAAATAGTCAGACAGAGCATTAATTAGCATTTTTACTTATTTTGATGTCATCCCTCCTAAAATCTCTACAACAGAGTTAAAAGGGTTATGTAAGTAAATAAACCTTTATAAGTGATTAAAAGAATAGAATTTTTGCCAAAGAATAAAAAATTACAAAACTCTGACATTTCACACTTGCTTAAACCTCCTTTTCACTGTGAGCTGCATGTGGGAAGGAAAACAGCAGAATGTCGGCGTGCGCTGATATGCACGTGATGAATCTGCTTCATTATGTTTTTTGTTCACCGAAATATTCTTCTCTGGTCTTGAGCTGATATTGTGATTGTGTCAATTGCTATAAAGGCAAAAATTGTCATTCTTGTGTTGTACAGCGGTCTCTGTTGCGTCATCTTCAACTTCTGTGTTGTTCTTGTAACGTCATGTCTTGCATCCCGAAGACCCTTAAGAAACGATGCTTGAAACGGCTATATATACTGTTGTTTAGTTTTGTGAAACTCTCATATTTATGAGCAAAGTGTGAAGGTGTATTGATAGTTTCATCTGCATACCCTGCATATATTGGAGCTTACGCATATTCATGATTAATCTCAAAGGCATATCTTCAAATGCAACACATCCCTAAAATCTGCTATACCTCATATTTATATCAGTTGAGATTATAAGATAGCTGCTCTGGTTTCTGTTGCTGTGTACACAGACACAGTATTGATGTAGCATGCTATCTATGTCATGTCACAAAGAATGTGATCCTATCAGCTGCAGCTTCAGGATGTGACCAAATCCAGACAAACAGTAAAGTCTAAACTCCAGCATTAACCTGCTGACCCGAACTGAAGCAGATAAAAGCAAAAGGAGACAATGCGGACACATGGTGTAACACATGCATCTCTGCGTGTGATAAGATAGCATTCATTTTTCTTCGGCTATGCAGTGTGGGAAAAAAACTACAAGGAATGTGCTAGCACTTCCCACAGAGCATTCTGTCACCGCCACAGCTTGTTAGCTGCTTTATTCCTGCCCATACAGGCACATTAGAGGGCTCAGCCTACTAAACTTTAACTCCAGCATGTGGGAAAGGTTAGCTTAAAAAGCTGCCGGGCCAAACACGGCGTCAGTCAAACAGGTTCAGGACAGTTTTGGATGACAAACGCAGGCTGGATTTACAAGACAGTTTCTCTAAACAAAGGCACTTTTAAGAGAGTGATAAGGCACTCCTCAGAGATTTTAGAGCTCAGACAGCATAGCTCACTGTCAGTGCTGGAATGCTTTTCATACACATTTCAACGGCATCAGTCCCTTCAACACACTAAGAGGCAGAGTGAAGAAACCTGAAAGTGATGCTTCTCCTTTCTTCTTCTGTTAATGTTGACAATGAAGCACTCACCTCATTCAGGCTTAAGTTGGTCGAGGTTTGTAGGTTCATGGAGAACACAGGCTGCAATCAGTCTGGATTCAGAGCAGCTGCTGCCAGGGACCGTAGCTGAACAGTGGCCACTGTGGCTACAAGTTGGAATAGCCTCAACTTTGTAGAAAAACGATAGAGGACGTTAAAGGGTAAATGTGGTCATTCTTAAAAACATACTGTTGAAGTGAATAACAGTTACGAATTTCTGCAGTAGATTTCTTCAGCCTGCAGCAGTGAAAGAGACTGTAATGGCTGAAATGTGATCAAATGTAATCGATCGATGTACGTCGACAATAAAATCAGAGCAGTTATTACTTCCCTCATCACACATCGTGATACACACACTTATTAGAATGATTAAAAAAGACAACTTTCCAACATCTTAATAAATAGTACGATAGTGTTTATAATATTTAGCCTTAAGAAGTCGCAGCATGCTAAAATGCCGAGCGGGTTAATATTTGTTCATTAAGCATGCTGACTAAAGCAACGTTTGGTTTGAAGATCTCTGTGTTCAATCATTCTTCATGATGTTGTTGCCTAAAAATGTAAATATAATTTTAGTCCTAATGTGTAATCAATCTATCATCTCAATGATCATCTCACCTCAATCATCGTTTATCCCATTACTATAACAATCAAACTAAAGTCTTAGTGAGTACATCTTCATAACCTTGAAAAACAAAGTTATTTAAACAGGACAAAAAAAGACAAACATCTCTACAAAGACACTTTTAAAAAGCATCTAACTGTTAGGCCAATGTTTTGGTAATTCTGGGAGCTGACTATGAAGCAGGAAATTTCAGTTATCGAGGTAACTTCAGGGTTTTTCAGGTATGAACCTGGAAAAAAAGATTATTTTGTGATTTACTGACATTAACAGGTCTTTACTTTGCCGCAATAACAACATGATGTAGATTTATAAAAAGTAAAAGGTCATGCTTTGTCAGGACTATCCTCAACAGGAGAAGAAAACAACTATTGACTGATCATGGTCAGACTGACCATGATCAGTCAATAGTTGTTTTCTTCTTAATTGTAAATCTAGATCAGACACTTCACATACAAAAAATCAGACTTGTTTCAACCCAGTCTACATTTTCATTTAGAATCTGTGAAAAGAGATCACACACAGAAGGTCCCCTCAGTCCACAGAGAGTGTAGAACAATGTGTGTCAGAACATAAATATAAGAGCTGCAGCCTGCAGGTACGCAGGATACTGGCATTAGTTTGAATCAAAAAGTCATGCATGTAGTGTGTGTTTGTGTGCGATTGGAGGGTGTGTATGTGTGTTAATGATAGGTCTGTAGAGGAGGGGCGGGTCTTGGTGTCACAGTGAGTGCAGATTTTAGATTTATGTTTAGATATATATCTGCACGCAGGAATTCAGCCCCCTCCTATGTGAGAAACTCAACCTCTGTCGCATGTTTGCATTAAAGCATCACACACAATCTGTGATGGAAAGTTTTGTTTATTGCACATTCAGCTGCAACATTCTCATTTGGATTGGTTTATGAGCAATAAACTAACCTTTACTTAGAAATCACACCTTTTTCTTGCTCTATGAGACTTTGTACTTTTACCTGCAGGTTTACAGATCTTTTTAAAGGCTCATCAGCTTTGTCTATAAAACATATAAAGAGATTTAATTAAACACTGAAGCCTCCTGCTTTTTGTACGTGTAAGAAAGATAAAATATTTAGCAAACTTACAGCTTTCAATAATGTTTTCATATCCACTTTATAAGCCACATACCACTCTGTATACATCGGGCTGCAGCTGAAATGAAACGTCTTAAACTGGCATACACGCCACAATAATACATTTGAGAAAATATTTTGTAAAAGGAAAGAACCAGGTGTTATTATGGTGGACAAGTGTTGAGAATTAGAACGTGGGTTCTAGTTAGAACCCTCTTTATGGGTCCTATCCAGAACTCAAAGTAAATACCATCTAAAAGACCTTCCACAGAACCTATTTAAGGACTCTGGTCAGAGGTTTTCACAGATGGTTCTTGGTATGACCCTTTATGCTCAGTTCCATTTTAAAGGCTCTAATAGTTTCATGTGTGCACTGAAAAGGGTTTCTCATACAGAACCCTGCATGAGGATAGTTTGAATCTATGTTTTGTCTGAACAAATGCTTCTTTCAGGCAGCTTCTTCTTCTTCTTCTTCTTCTTGCACTGTGCTGAAGGAATCAGTCATCAAAGTATTTGAACAGATATTAAACATAAGGAGAACTCACCGTTTGAAGAGTCTGAATTTCTCGTACACACTATGTAACAACTGTCTGCATTCCACTTCTAATGATCCAAAGTCATTATCGGTGACAACCTTCACTAAAACATGAACAGGTCTGCAGAACGGCTCCCATGAGTTTCTTTGTGTGTCTGCAGCAGCAGTGTGTGTTTGGACTGAGCCCAGCTTTTCCACAGCGGCTCTGAAAGTCATTAAAACCTCCGCAGACACACAACTGGCTTTCATTTTGTCATTATAGCCCCCATGAAGGCACTGATTGTTGGAGGGGAGCCTCAGCCAGTGGAACAGTGCTGTGGAGGGGGGAGGGAGGGAAGGATGAAGGAGGGACCACACATGTCTTCATGAACAGGGGATCCCCAGCAAACCTGCGGACTCTACTGAAGCCTGTGTGAATCAGGCTGAAGATCACACTAGGTTTGTCATTTAAATGTTTCAGCCAGAGTTGCTTTGTCTCTTGCAAAGCCAGAAATATAATTTCTGTTTAATCTTTTTTGCGTTTACAACCAGCTGTGTCATGAACGTCATTGTATACTTGTCTATGCACTTTGCATGTTACTGGAGGATACCTCTAGTAGGCGCAGGCTATATGCAACCACCTGATGTGCAGGATGTAAACATCAGACATGGCAACACCCAAGGACTTTACTATTTTGTATCCCTCGCGTTGTCCACACTTCCTTGCCGCTGAGGTGGAGGTCGGAGGCCATGCATGAATGAGGACGGCTGTGGTTGTGGGGACGACACAGTCCGATGGTAGTGGCTGGGCATCAGTGACGTCGGGTGGTAGTAGTCCCTGATCACCTCGCTGAAGGTTGGGGGAGCTCCGTCTACTGCCGGGACAAGACCTCCTGCTTCTAACACACTGACGCCAGCGACTAATGCGTCCGTACATTTTGTCGTTTCGTCAGTTGTTGAAAATAGAAAGAGTCCTCGTCTATGCCTCTTTGTTTAGTGTCTCATAAAAATGTCAAAATATACTAATCAGATATGAATTTGAAAAACTAAACGTATACAAATGCAGCCACAGACATATTCAGCTGAAAGTTGCAAGTTTGCAGGGTCACTCGCGTTGAACCAAAGGTGGAAAGACTCCTTGGGTGCATGACACATTTTACAGACTTGGTCTTGGGAGGACCTGGGATTGGAGATGTTTGTTGTTCAAATTCTTCTGTCTTCCAACTCAAGTCCCTGTTTCTCCAAAATGATTCAAATGAACAGCATGGCTCTGTCCATACTCTACTAAGCCTTATGTAAACAATAATGTACCAGGGGAGTCCATTGTGGATAGCATGGAGACTTGGACAGCAACTGGTAACATTCTCATTGTTTTTTTAATAACACCACTGTGTGCACGGACACAAATCTTAAATCTTGTACATTACTCAACTTGTCCTGCAAATCGATGCAACTTTATCTATCAAGGTGCTGCAGAGACAATCCTTAACACACATTCTGCTAGATCACTTTGTATTGATGCCGTGTCCAGAGTTTCTGAACACAGCATCATGTTTTTGTTTTTTTTATTTGAAAAAAGGATACTTTAATGGAGCTGAGTACACAAAGGAAAAACTTCAGATGCAGACTCAACAGGTCTGAAAAAGAGAGAGAGGAAAATTCTGTTAAAACTCGAGGACAGGAGAGATCCCAAGTTACCTGGTGATTCAGGTGTATACTGTGAATCCATATCCTTAAAACTTGGGGAGCTACGTGTGGAACTTGGTTAAAAACAGAACTTCATGACCTTTCTAGATCAAAAGCATACCAGGACTGAACACAGGTGTGTCTTACATTTTTATAAATTAAATTGAAAATCCGGAAGAGCCTAATCGAAGTTTGTCTACAAAGTATTTTAGTGTATAATGTTACAACCCATGGTCCGCATGATGTTTACTTGACCAGAAGACATCAACAATCCCTCAGAAACTTGAGAAATCCCATGTAACCTCCTGTGGATATTACTTCAAGTTCCCATTTATCCTCTCTATGGGCACATCAGCCCCAACTTGTTGTTGTAGTCTTAAAAAAGTGCACAGCATAGTTTGTTCAACTCACAGTTCGTCTGCTTGCATCAATTGGATCACCTTCATACATCAGGACCATTCTGGTCTGGTTGGAGGGCGTTTTAAGTTTTAGCCACCACCTCCATCTGCTCACAGATAACAGTGTAATCAGGGGTGGAGGAGTCAGGAGGGTTCGGGTTGGACCAGGACAGCAGAGGAGGACTGATACTTTTATTGTTAAAGCATGTAATGTAGATTTAGAACAAGATTAATGTGGAGGAAAGACCATTAAGGATCTACCAGTGTTCTGTAAATGTGTAAAGATTGAAGGACTGATGAAGATAAGTTAATTTGCGTGAAGAAAAAATTGCTATTGGAAAAAAAGAAGAATTCTCCTTCGTGCACTGAGAGCGGAGTGATCTAAAAACTTTAAATCCAAGACAAAAGAAAGGAGAAAAAGAAAAACACAAAGAGAAGAGATTGTCGCGAATGTTTGAGATCTGCCTCCACGGACAACAGGACATCCCACTCCCACATGGCAGCAGTTCTGGATAAGGTAGGCCCGCCCTCCTCCTGACACAACAAATGAAAATGCTCACAGACTCCTCTCAGCCAACTGGAATCTACTTTGTCTTTACAAATCAGCACTTTTATTTGAAAAAAAAAAAAAACGGGCAAAAAAGTGTGATTTCAGCTTAAATCAAATGACACAAAGACATCTCCAGCTCTGTGTTCTGCTGTTTGAGTTACTTTAAAGATCAATCAATCAATCAATCAATCTTTATTTGTATAGCGCCAATTCATAACAAGTGTTATCTCAAGACGCTTTACAAAAAGCAGGTAAAGACCTTACTCTTTGTCTATTAATATTACAAAAGAGCAGGTAAAAAGACCATGCTCATTGTTATGTTACAAAAAGCAGGTAAAAGACCTTACTTATTGCTATATTACAAGGACCCAGCTTAATCCATCATGAGCACTTTAGCAAAGCAGCAAAAGATACAGTGGTCTAGTTGCTGAAGGTGTGTAAACTTCTACTTGGGTGAATGTATTAGACCAGCAGACCCTGAGAACCACACACGCTGACCCTCCAGGTCACCCAGCAGCCCTTTGGGCCGAGGCCTCTTTGATGTCTAATACCGGGCCGCAGCAGGCAGGAAGAGCTCTGATACCAATCTGATCCCTCATGCACTCCAATTTATCCCCTTCCACTGTTTCCTGAGGCACAGCTCACCCAAAAGCGATATGGTAGGTGCTTGATTTCCAACTCCAAATCAAATTAAGCTTGGAGCGGGGGAGGTGTGTTTCCTCACTGCCCTAAGCTTCTGGTTTGAGTTTGTTCTTTTTTTTCCACAGGGCAGTTTCATTCTGAAAATGGAGACTCATCACACCAAAAAAAAAAACCACAGTGTTCTTTTAAGACCCTTTAATGGTTAAAAATGTAGAATCCAACCTACGTTTCTCAGATGAATCTATCAGTAGGTTTTCATGCACAATTAATGAGCTACTTTTATAGCACAATTAGGCCATTTCATTGGACGACTGTCCTTGTCCCAGTATACAAGCACAAAGGGAGAATGGATTTTTTGACAGAAGTATGTCTGACTCCAGTACAGTAGGTGGTAATATGCCCATTTTCAGCTCGCAACTATTGGACATTCGTCCTGTTGACCTATCATCTACCAAACAATCGACACACAAGTTAGCAGTTATCTGTTTTCCTTCCATCCATGTACTTCAATATGTTTAACGCCTACAGCTGACACAACATGTCCTGTGTCTCCTCGGCGGTCCACAAATACGTGGTTCTCACTCTCTCCATGATGATACCGTCAACTTGTTTTCTTCTTGGCTTTCTTCTACGCATTTATTCTGTTCAACTTCCGGGTTAAATCCCGGAACAGGTACTGTGGAGCATGCTCTGAATGACTAAGCCACTTTGGGTCCGATTAAGGTGTATAAATTCAAGAGTATCACAATGCATGCTTATCAACATAACAGATTTGTAAAATGGCAGAAATGTAACATTTAACATATTGATCTCTTCAATTCACACTTTTCATATGACGTCACTCACTTATGAAACCGCCCACCATAAATTTGAGCTGTTTTCAAATATCACACGATGACAATGAGCAACCAGTGTGATGGAAGCCTCTTCATACTCCTTTCTGCTCACCAGTATTCT
The DNA here is from genome assembly GCA_020745685.1 of Tautogolabrus adspersus. Classification (NCBI taxonomy): domain Eukaryota; kingdom Metazoa; phylum Chordata; class Actinopteri; order Labriformes; family Labridae; genus Tautogolabrus; species Tautogolabrus adspersus. The sequence goes on from CM036535.1 coordinate 9,240,211, forward strand.
AGTTCTAGTTCCAGTTCTACTCATTTGTTGATGCTATGAATATTTACAATTACATGTAGCACTGATACAAGTCAAAACCGGTCATTATGGGGCACCAGGATCCTCTTAAAAGGATGTTTTGTGTGCTACGCTCATGATGGATTAACACTGGGTCTTTGGAATATAGGAATGAGTAAGGTCTTTTACCTGCTTTCTCTAACATAACACTGAGTATGGTCTTTTTACCTGCTCTTCTGTAATATCAAATAACAAAGAGTTAGGTCTTTTAACTGCTTTTTGTAAAATGTCTGGAGATAACACTTGTTATAAAATGCCGCTATACAAATAAAGATTGAACAATTGATATCTTGTAAACATTTTGAACAGCGTCCTTTTTACGCCTCTTAAGAAAATAATTACAATATCTGTCCATGCAATGACGGCTGCATTCAGATACAAAACTACTTTTAGTTACAGCATACTAAGTCATCATTTTAACATCTGATGGGATTCCTGGTATCTAACAACATGTGACTTATAGGGGTTCTTTAATAAATAACCTGCAGAGTTTCAAACAGTTTCACTTTTGTGTTCCTGTAAATGCAGAGCTTCTCATGCAGGCCGCTGGTTAGACATTAAACCTGATTCACTTAGTCTCCGGATGTAGATATGGAGGTAAAGACCTGAGAGAGGCCTCACCCCGCGCTGCGTTTGATGTGCCGCCTGCTGGAATGTCACATGAGGCTGCCAGCATTGATAAAGACGTTTACAGTCCACTCTGCTGCAGTATAAAAAGAAGAGCTTATCAAACGAGGGCAATGGGAAGCAATCCCAGCTGTGATTAGAGCCAAGGTGTGGGCAGATAACTGACACTCGCACAGTGAGCAGGTGGCGGGAGATTTTCAGGACCGAGTGGGTGTGAGGATTCTGGAGCTAAATGTTTATGACAATTAAAGGGATTTTAAAAAAGGTAATCTATGTCACAGGCCTGGAGAGTTAAAAGTTACAGCTACTTAAAGTGCAGGGGTTCCCAAACCTTCCAGCTCGCTGACCACAGAATAAGGGTGCGAGGGACTGGGGACCCCCACTGTCCCTGGAGATGGTTAAGGTATATAATGTAATATGCCTATATCTAAACACTGGTAACACGAAATAATAAAACAGTCTAAAAACCATAATAATATTTTATATAGTCATTTATTGTAAGAAAGTCTACAGCAGGATACAAGTGATTTCCATGTATAATATAAAGTGGACAAACAAAACTAAATTGACACACAGCTGTGTGCATCTTTAAAGAGCCGCAGACACCCACACTGTTGCTGTCATTTGCAAACTTACATTTTAAGTATTTATACACATTACTTTCATTTCACTTAATGATATGGTTTTGTTTGAAATTTAACAACTTTTTTGTATAATAATATTTTTTTTTAATAATGAGTAAAATTTCCATTTTTAAATGATAAAAAAACTGTTTTTGGAACACATACCGTGATCATACTCTTTGTGCCTCGCGACCATAGACTGTAAATATTAATGGAAGAACTCTGACTGACGTTACCCTTCTTTTGAGGCAGAGGACTGCGGGGGCTCACCAACTGGCTTATTGAATGTGATGTGTATGTAACTTTCGTGGCTCCTGCAGCCATCCTCAAGCAGACCCTCGATAAAACTGCAGGATTTTGAACTTCCGCATTGGCTTAATTTTTTAACACTGGAGGTTGCGGCTTTCTTGCGACCTCACTTACTGATATATTGCACTGATAAGACATTTAACAACACACAGATCATCACTGTAGTAACAAAGTGGTGAAAGTTATGAGTCATAAATATTTAAGGCCCTACAGGTGTGAGGAGCTGGCTGTAATCTCTTTGAAGTTTCTGTCTTTCTTCAAGAGCCTATGGCCACATTTACACGAAAACGATCGTCAGATTCGTTTTTCATTGCGTATTCAGGAGTTCAGCATTCAAGCATCAACGTTTTGTTCACAACTGCCATGCACACAGGTATGACTAAAAACACTGTTGTATTCATGCCCGGCCAGTAGTTGGCAGTGTGACTATGTAATGAAACAAGCCCATGGTTTTCCTTCTACAGAGTGGTGAGGTATAAACTAACAAAAATGGCTAACGCACAAAAGTTTGTGTGGCGAGACGGATGATGAGGTGGGGTTGCTACTTCAAGTGACACTAAACTACACTATTTCAAGCTTAGCTTTGATTTAATGATGTCATACTTACATTTTACTATGATATGCCTGTTTTGATACAAGGAAGGATGCAGATGAGCTTTTATCCTTGTTCTCTCTTAAATAGCTATCACACCTGGCCTTTATCCTCCTGCTCCTCCTCGTCGTTCATCTCCCCTGCAGCCTGCGTGTTGACAGGACTCTCATGTGTTTCATTCATCAGTGAGTACTACAGTAGTGTGCTCAGGCTCATGTGCTTTCTGCTCCAGTTAGAGAGATAATGGTGGAAAACTCTCACTCCCTTTAACCAAACATCCAGCCCTGAAGAGATCCACCATTGTTCAACAAGCAGAGTGCTGGATCCTTCTGTGGCCTCTCAAGTAACGTTCACATTAGAGGGCAATTTAGGTTGGTTTTTTAAACTAATTTTTACATTTTGTGAGTTCCCCCTATCAAAGTCTATCCACTAAAAGTTCTTGATTTTGTCACCAGCAGGCTCAGATTGTGATTATAACGGTGCTTTTCAACAAAACTCCTGAAAATGTATAGGAGTTCACAGGGACATGGGGTGATGACATTTATATCCTGCAACTAGCACACAACCATAGTCTGTATATAGATTGCAAACAGTGTGATTTGTGTGCACATAATAAAACTGCTTCATGTTTTCTGTTTTCCAGTATGTTCTTCTCCACTCTTTTGTTGATACCGTGAATATGTTAAACTAGGTTGCATTGACTTAAAGGCAAACATTCTCATAACTCTCGTTGCTTCATCCGCCACTTCCACGTCGTTCTATTTATGTCACAGGAAATCTTGCAGGGGCATCCTGCCTGAAACTTTCTAAAAATGATTACGAGTGCACGTGTTAAAATAGCTTAAGTGTCAGACAACATTACAGAAAGGATCCCTACTGAGAAAGACCTTTTTGCAACAGGAAGATTAATTTGACTTTACTAGAAGCAGCTGTCACATCACTCTCTTTAAAGACATCAGAGTCTGTTGACAAAAACAGTGACTTTACCTTGCAGAACACAGTAGTTGCTGGTATAGTGCATACACTATATTTACAAATGAACAGCGTACTTTATGCCTGATATATACATCTGCATCGAATCTATGCCACAGCATTTGTTAGGTTCGCAAAGCCCTGTTCCAACACAGAAGCCTACATACGTAGCCTGACGTGCAACTCGTTAAAAATGTAACTATGCTTCAAAACAATGCAGACCGCAAGCCCTGTGATTGGCTACAGACATGTTGTGTGTACACTAGTTTGAGATACAGTGCAGCAGACAGCAAAGCAATTTCCTCATACGCGTCTCTCAGTGGTCAAATAAGCACCAAAAATTCCCCCGTCCTCTGCCTCAACTGATTCATTCAATCTCTGCCGATATCGCTTCTCTTTTCTTCTCTGCAATAATTGCAGTATAATCAACTGCTGCCCGATATTTATCAGCTCCATCTCCACCATGATGCGCTGGTTTATAGTTGCCATGGTTTCAGTACACAAATAAACACACTGCCAACTTGCGTTTGTAGGTGGAGTATTGCAGAGCTACACAGACACACCAACGATCAAGTATTTACATACAGTGTGACAGCTTAGGCCACTACGCCGTAGCTATGGTGTAGATTTGACGCAGAAGCTTAAATCAGGCTTTTGCCTCCTCCTGTTGTGTACAGATGAAGCCAAAATAGTCCTGTGACATACTGTGAATTTGCAACCAGAGTCTGCGCAGTAGGGATTGACTGGAAGAGCATTGGTATTGCCAGAACACCGCTTTGCAAACAAGAACACATATTTACCTTACTGATAAAACATCAAAGCTCCCTCAGGTGGGTACAGTCCACAGCAGAACAGATTCTTGTGTTGGTTTGAAGCAGATCCTCACGATAGAAAGTTCAATAACCCTTGTGTTAGTGGTCGTTACGTTTCCTCTCCTCTACTCTGATAATCAGGTGCGCACAGCGCTGCAGGAGCCTCATTTGTCAAGAGAGCTGTCAATCATGGCCTTTTTTTTTTTTTACAACTTTATAGCATCAAACAACTAAATATTAAACAATAAGAAACGAATCTGACATGCATTTTGATTTTACAGTTTGACCCATGTCCCATCTGTTGACATAGGGGAGGCGGGGGTTATAACATATACTGCAGCCAGTCAGCAGGGGGAGCTCTAAATCTTTTGGCTTCACTTACGAGGTGTTCCGCTCTTCATTCTTTATACAGTCTAGTGCTGCCTCAGTTAATTTGTTTTTGTTGTTGTGTGACTTTGGATTTTTTAATGGTTACTTTTAAACCAATGCGTCATAATTTTAACACAAAAAACCACAAACAAACCAAAAGCGGCCACAGTAGAGAAGCTTCTCCTGGGCTCTGTGAGGTTAAACTAATGAATTTGCCAATGGAATCTGGTGGCTTTGAAGAGAAGAATAAGAAGAAGAAGAACAGGACTGACTTTATTCATCACTGAGGGGGAAGTCAGATTTTACACTCTGTTTCCGAACATCTTTAGAATGTCATTATCTGGGTTTCTTTTTACTGATGATTAAATCAACCAGTGGGATTACTTCATCCAGTTTTGCTGCATTGCTTCTTCCAGTTGTGCTGGAGCAAAAGGCTTTGCAGTGTTACCATGAAAGTTGCAAAACAATCACTTGTTCTTTTTTTCAGCTCCACCACAGGGTCACTGTTGCAAACGTTTCATATCTGCAGCAGCTTTTAAAGGTGCTTCCGTAACGAGTCAACAGCTCTATCTCGGTGGGTTTCCTCTGTTTGGACAAGGTCAGGTGACAGGCTCCGCCAGATATTTGTGAATGAACGAGCGGGGCGCTCAGGGCATCTATGTGTGTGTGTGTGTGTGTGTGTGTGTGTGTGTGTGTGTGTGTGTGTGTGTGTGTGTGTGTGTGTGTGTGTGTGTGTGTGTGTGTGTGCAGACCCTTGCATGTGCATGGAGGGCCGTCCATTCATACATTCCTTCCTCCCACAGTAACCTGAGCCTGGGGGGAGGGGTGGGAGCAGGAGGGCACAGAGAGAAGGTGGAGTCTCATTCACTTCCACTGTGGCAGCTCTCTCTCTCTCACCACATGTATGAAATAAATCAACCAGATGCATGACTCAACTCAACATTATGCAGAGTCAATACACACTCAAACACACAGAAAGAGAAAACATGCATACATTGTGCACGGGAAAGAAGCAGAGTAACATTATTGTAATTCTTATAGATATTTCTCTCAATTAAGTATTTGGTTTTAACCACCCACACTACATACGCACCAACACAAGTTAAAACAGGAAGAGAAGTGACATGTCGAAGCATTCAGTCATTGCAGAAAAAACACTCAAGATCTTCTGATTGTTCCATAAATAGTTGTAGACCGAGGGTAAGAAGTAAGACCCTGCAGTAACTTCTACACAAATGTCAACAAATTAGATAAAGTATGTTTGCCTTCATCATGATTGTCTGTGCTATTGTTTAATTAGCGCACCATTGCCATAACTATGTGATCACACTCAGCATGCTTTTATGCAATCCGTTCAGACGGCTGCTGATGAAAACTAAAAAGAAACCTCAGTAGGCGATGGATAAAAACAGAGCAGAGAGAGAGAGAGCACAAATGAGCGGTAAACAGAGCAGACACTACACTTCATTGTCTAAAATGTGTTTTGAGTATACTGTGAGCTTATGTTTGTAGAAATGCACTTAGCTTATTCTCCAACCCATATCATTAAACGCACAGTATGTAAATTCTGCCACCAGGGGGATCTCAATCAAAACAATAACGAAAGATGATGTCGAGGCTGGCGGGGAATCATGCGAGTGATTATTTAGGCTACTCAATCCGCATGACCGATGAAAACAAACTCCGAGTTGACCGTAGTCAAGGCGAGCAGGCGAATCAGACCTGAGGAAGAGAATATGTTTCCAGAAGATGTATCCACGTATAATTTACATGACGTTTTTTTTATCACAGCAGCACATACAGCAACAGTACGGCAGCTTTCAGTAGCAGTCTTTGACTAAACATCTGGTTTTCCACAGCAACGATAAAAATGAAGTGTCTGTCATAGTGGCTCTGGCTTTGAATCTGTGATCTTTGAACTGTTGTTAATATTAGAGATTATGTAACAACTCAACTATATATATATATATATATATATATATATATATATATATACAGTATATATAACATAGGTTGTAGTACATTTTTGATTCATTTAGATATTGTAGTATAAAATTCTACACATTGTACCTTGAAGTATTTCATGATAGCAGGTGTGCATCAAATGTGAGGTACACATCTCAAATCATTTTCAATGATGAAGAAATGTATAAAAAAGCATTACATGATTCTCTGTGAAGTATACCGTAAACCCCCTCCCCCAGACTCAAAACGAGACTACAGAGACTACAAGATACTACAGATATGATAGGCCTTTAATATCTGCCTGATAATATGCACCAGAGTTTTTGGGCTTTGCTGCAAGGGTGTCATTGTTTGAAAAACTATGTGAATAGGACTATTTTATTTGATAAAAAAATATGATCTTTGTTGGTTCTAAATGTTTTATTTTTTTAAACCAAAAATACTAGATTAATGTTATTCAATCTCTCATTCACAACCTCATGTTTCTACAACTAGAGTTCTTTTTTGATCGATCATTTTTGGGTTTAATCAGCGAAATTTGATTGAACTGTGTTTGAATTCTGTATGTTTTTATTTATGACACAAAATCAGCAATTTCATACAAAACCTTGTTTTAATACAGAAAATATAAAAAGGCTAGGTTGCACAATTTTAAAAGACATCAAACATTTATATAAACTATAACAAATGACATCACATCAAAAACCCTTTGTGTTCATTAGTGAACCATTTCTTATCCACAGTTCTCAAGATCAAGATCAAGATATACTTTATTGTCCCCAAAGGGACATTTTTCTTGGACTTTGTCCTGCAGTTGCAAGAGAATAAAAAATTAAAAACATAAATAGAGATCATACAAAACATAGAGCATTCCATGTGACAATTCCAGTTATACATAAAAAACACCTTCTTGCAGCAGTAACATATTGGCATCTTGCACAGCCCCTGGCACATCCTACATTACCTGTTATTCAGAATATTAACGGAGGGTTCTGAGGGTTATTATTATTTATCATTAATAATAATATTAATACTGATTATGGTCATTGCAGCAACTTCAGTTGTATTGTTTGTTGCACTTATTTTCAACTTCTTTGATCATGAAACTACTTTCAGATCGGGGACAATTCACTCTGAATGTTCTAATTCTGTCACCTGAGGAGGTAGGAAGCCATGTTGGTTTTTCTAGAGGAAAACAACAACAAATGAACACTCTTCTACATCAAAAGAGATCCTGAATGTGCTGTGTGAGGAACAGGAAGAATGGAAAAGCACTGTGTTTTACTATGGAGAACGCACAGCAAGTAATGCTAGAACACACACATATACACCACACACACATGCACACGCACACACACACACACACACACACACACACACACACACGCACACACGCACACACACACACACACAGCAGTCTCTGCCCCCCCTCCGTGTCTGGTTGCAGCCCTCCTCCGTCCTGTGACCTCTGGGCATTTAACCCCTGACCTGCAGGGCCAATATTAACTCTTGTGTGATTGTTCGCGGGCAGCCGACTTCCCCCGGCCCGGGCCTGAGAACATTCCTGCACCGCGTCGCTAGGAGAGCCTCGCTGTCACACCGCTGACCCCCTCTATGGCCAGGGTTACCCTTGATCTTCTATACACACACACACACATACACACAGGAACTCACATGCACAAAAGGAGTCATGCACACACATTGCTGCCCCCTCCACCTCCTCGTGGGGGCTGCTGGTCTGTCTCTGGTCTGAAGGCCACCCAGTCCGCCTGCTAGCTAACATGCTATGTCACTCTGCTAACACATAACACCTGTATTCACCAAAACGTGACGCTGTCAAGTCTGCTCGGCTGATTGAGATGTTTCCTCATGGGTGAGAGAGCTTGTACCTGCACAGTACTAGAGATCTTTCAGGTTAAGGATCATTCAGGTATGTTTTCATTCTGCAAGATAATAACTTGGAAAGAAACAGGCTTCGAACAGTCACTTAAAATCCAAAACTTAAAATCTTGTTTTTATTTTGTAAAATATGATAAAACGGGTATAAACAGAGAAAGGGAAGCGATAAAGGAATTACAAAGTGTGATAGTGCTGTGTCATGGATTGGTAATAAATGGATCATCCGGGGGCTAGAACTTTGACTGAGTCCATCATAATCTGAGATGGACATGGTGTTGTTCGTTACCTTGTTGGACCCATAGACACATACCTCACAAACATTAATGCATGCTGTCATGTGCACTGTAAATGTTTAGAGTGTGCACTAATGCACCCCCATACCATCATGGCTGCTGTTTTTTTTAACTGAGCGCTTATAACAAGTTGAATGGTTCCTCTCCTCCTCTATAGCACTTCTATAAATTTAGACTCTTCAGACCTCAAGAAAGTTTTCCACTTTGTCCTCTACAGAATCATGGCTGATATTAATGACGTCCTCTACACAATCATGTCTCTTCCCAGCCTCTCTGGGATGCTCTTTTTATATCCAATCATGTAACTGGCCTATTGACAGTAAACTCAGTTAACTGTGAGATGTTCCCTCAGGTTTTTTTTTCAGCATTACACATCTTTTCCAGTCTTTTGTTGCCATTGTCCCAACTTTTTTGAAACGTGTTGCTGTTTTTATTTACATTTTACACAGAATCCAAAGGTTTTAGGAATCGGGGTTGTATAATGCTAATGGATTAAGGGAATATGTTTTTTGTGATGTATTTGAGATGTTCTTGAAGCTAAAGTTTCTGTTGGGTAGCTTATTTGGAAACACGACATAGAAACTTTAGCTAGCTTACCACAGTAACGCACATGTCCTGACATTTTCTGGATGAGCCGCATGTGTGAAGGCAAACAGCTGCATTTCTCACTGTGATTTTACATGGAGTATTTACATCCAGCCCACTGGTGAATATTCCACGGGAAGTCATATTGAGATAGCAGGAAATATTCAGGAGAACCCCCCAAGATTTGATCATTTTAACAAGTAATTCAGAAAAAAATAAATTTGAAATGTCAATTAAGTTAGTTTGAACAATTTGTGAATATAATCGAGACACAGCAGGACTGTGGCTTTCCCTGCATTTACTGCTGCAGTCATGCATCATGCTTCGAAACAGGACATGAGTGGTCAGCAATTTATGGTGAAGTTGATGTAAGTTGTCAGTTTCCAGCTATCAGAATGGCAAACAACCTGAGCAGCTGATATTAAAATCAAGCTTCACTCTTACTGACAAAAGCCTGCTTTCAGTGGTAGTTCAGTCATCGGCAACATGATTCCAAAAAGTTTGGACGGGGACATGTTTATCACTCTGTTGCATCACTTTTTCCTTTAACAACATTTTGTAAGCATCTGGTCCTGTTAACAAAAGGAGCAAAGAATGCCCCATACTGTATTATTCATTTTATATGATTTATTTTATTTATAGATCTCTGCACATTTTATCTCGTTTTCATGTCATATCATGTTTAACTGATGACACTTTTTTAATATACTTTAGCCATTTAACATATGCATTCCTGAAAATTCATGTAAAATTCATGAAAAATCAGATGTGTGCGTTTATATGCAGCTCATTTTAAACATTTCTCATTCTATTCAGGAGTTTTGTGCATGTGTGAAAGCAGCATTTGTGGTTAGAGCTAATTTTGTTTCTTTCATGTTTGTTTGATTGCTGTCACTCAGAACTGGTAAGAACCAGTTTGATCCAGGTGTTACACAAACAGACAATGGTTTGTTAGCAGTATGTGTACAGTATAACTTCCCAGGTAAACATATTAGTCAACAGTTGTTGGCCCATCAATATTTAGAAGGTTATTTTAGGACAAACTGGAGCCAGGTGAGGGTGAAGTTATTCATAAAATATCTCTGTGTTGCATTCTTGCTGATTTTGAAGAGCATGAGCAGCTTTAGCATGGGGAAAAAGTGGAATGCAGATATTTTCTTGAAGAAGAAAAAAGTCCCAAACTTTGTGTCCTCTGACACAATGCAATATTCCATTATGTCTATATTGTTCTTAGTTATTAGAATTACAATCTGAAGCTAGTGGTAGCACTTCTCTCTAGAAAATGTTGCCAACAGTGTCAAGGTGTCAATAAGCTTATTTAACAAAGTCATCTTTTTCTTTATATTCAGGCTGCTTCTGACTGCAATAATATCTGAAGAAATGAGATGATGTGGAGTAAGTACAGGTCTGTGTTTATGCTCCACTCTATGGTTACTGTTTACATCATCATGCTGCAGGGTGAAGGTTGTGCACTTACAGCTCACACATATTGATTAATCAACTTTAATTGTGGCAATGGAGTGATTTGGGTTGTTTGATTGTTGTAATCATTTACAGTTCATAAACGAGTCACTATCACTTTCATGAAGAGATAAGAACAACAAGGGGGACCGCTGAACCTCTCCTCTGATGTGCCTGTGATCGGAGACAAGAATAACACGCTCACAGATAGGAAACTATGGAGCTTCATGGTGAGCAGGCAGACATAAGGGCCGTTTGCTCTCGTATCCCAATTTACTTTAAGTATTACCATTCATATGTATCATAACTCAAATGTTGTTCCTCTCTGTATTAAACAAACTACGTAACAGAAAGGAACACTGTGCATGTCTGCTGTTCTGTTCCAGTCTGTTAGCATCTTTTCAGGACCTGAAAACAACTAGCTTAAGCCTTAAATTAAGGCCTGGCAGGGGTGCCCATTAAAAAATGATGCCTAATGTTTCCCCAAATATGATCCCTAAAAATGTTGCTGAGCAGCTAAAAAAAAAGATCCAGCTCTGTAAAACAAATGTAAGATGTTTGATAGCATGTTGTTGCATGTTCCTTGTTCTGCCTATCCAAACATGAACCATAAAGCTCAGCTCAGTGAACCTCTGTCCATCCTTCTATACGGGGATATTTTTGTCATATGTGCAACAATAACTTTGGTGACGTCATCATAAAAAAACAGAAATGTTAAGTTTAACTGTGTAGCATACTGTGTACTATGCACATTGACATGAAACGTTAATCTTTTGAGCAGCTTTCGTGTTTAAATTCACCAAACACTCTGACCTCACCACCTGTCACAACAGAAATTATTATCTATGGTTTGAAACTGTTTAAATTTCAATTACATGTCAGAGTGTGTGTCCACGTCCACCAGACTCCAGTCCATTGTTCCCCTGAATCTGTCCTGCTGCTGCCTTTGTACGATGACAGTATGGCAACCAGCATCTGCACACACACGCTCACACACACAAAACGCAGATGGATACTGGACAAGACATGCATATAAAATTGTCCTTGTTAAAGTTTTGTTCAAAGTAAATATGGCAAAGTTTCGTGGGAAGCTGGGGAATATTTACTATGATGAGATCTTTTGCCTTAGTCAACTTTTATGAAGCCTGTGATGTTTAATTTAGGTCTCTAATGCATACTTTAAAAAAAAATCATATTCATCGCGTCCTATTTTGGCCCTTTAGGCGCATCGTAGCTAAGCCACCATATTGAGTGCAGCATTTCCCTATAAATGTTAAACGAACTTGAGCTTGTCTAGCACTTTTCTATAATCTTCTGACTACTCAAAGAGCTTTTTACACTGCACGTCACAGTTACCCATTCACACCACGTTCACACACTGATGGCAGAGGCTGCTCTGTGAAGCTGATGCTCTAATACTGAGCCACGGACGCCACAGTGATGGAAAAGAACGACACCACTGGGCCTTTGAATGGCTCATTTGACTTTAAAAAACTCCCACTCATCATCTTCTTGAACAAGTTCCTTTTTCCATGTTTAACTTAATGTAATAACCTCTAGTGGAAGTTCCTTATTTTCTTCCAAAATCAAAAGCAACTTTGTATCCAAACAGGAAGTAAAGTACCATTAGCTAAAGACTCATTGAGCTCTCATGTCGTGTTTGATAATCAAGTCGTACAGTGTGAGTACAATAAATCATGAGCTTATCATATATGGGCTGCAGCGCGCACAGAGTATTAGGAAATTGGCAGTTATACAATCATACAGTGCACGCCAGACTTTACTAACATTTACTTAATTGGCAGCTTGAGAGTCCAATGACTTCAGAACTCTATCCACTGCCTTTACAAAAGAACAATTTATTAAGAGAATACCCTGATAGGTATTACAAGTAGCACCACCTCACTGGCTCAATAAACCTTAAAGCTAAAGAAAATTGTTTTAAGATGATGAATGAAACTGATCCATGTTGTCAGTTTCTCAGAAAAAGATTTAATGTTGAGAATAAAACATTTGTGTTTTGTGACATAGATATTGAAACTTTAGAACATCATTTTATTTTTCAAGATCTTTTTGCTGCCCGCTTATATCTTGGTTCTCTGTAAGACTTACATTTGCCATATTTAGCTTATGATAATATGACATTTGGTGTTTTAAAGGAGGAATTAAAAGGATATCGAAATGTATGTACAATACCCTGATGATTATGGCCTTAATCTTAACCAATGAGCTAACAAACTTCAAGAAAACACTGAAACGTGCTCACACTAAACTTGGTGATTGACACAGCTATAGGCCTTCCTGATTTGTCTGTTGACGTTTTTTTTCTTTACGTTTATGTTATTTATATTCTTCCATTTTGTTGGAGAGAGATTGACAATAACTAAGGGTTTACAAAATAAAAGGGGGTACAAAAGGCACAAAATGAATATTGGGACTTTGTCGTCCCTTAACCATGGCTTGATGCCCAGCCACCACCATCGGACTGTGTCATCCCAACCACCGCCTGACGCACAGCCACCACCATCGGACTGTGTCGTCCCACAACCACCGCCTGACGCCCAGCCACCACCATCTGACTGTGTCATCCCAACCATCGCCTGACGCCCAGCCTCCACCATCGGACTGTGTCATCCCAACCACCACCTGACGCCCAGCCTCCACCATCGGACTGTGCCATCCCAGCCACCACCTGACGCCCAGCCAACCACCATCTGACTGTGTCATCTCAACCATCGCCTGATGCCCAGCCACCACCATCTGACTGTGTCATCCCAACCATCGCCTGACGCCCAGCCTCCACCATCGGACTGTGTCATCTCAACCATCACTTGATGCCCAGCCTCCACCATCGGACTGTGTCATCTCAACCATCACTTGATGCCCAGCCTCCACCATCGGACTGTGTCATCCCAACCACCACCTGACGCCCAGTCTCCACCATCGGACTGTGTCTTCCCACAACCACCGCCTGATGCCCAGCTACCACCATCGGACTGTGTCATCCCAACCACCGCCTGATGCCCAGCCACCACCATCTGACTGTGTCATCCCAACCACCACCTGACGCCCAGCCACCACCATCTGACTGTGTCATCCCAACCACCGCCTGACGCCCAGCCTCCACCATCGGACTGTGTCATCCCAACCACCACCTGACGCCCAGCCTCCACCATCGGACTGTGCCATCCCAGCCACCACCTGACGCCCAGCCACCACCATCTGACTGTGTCATCCCAACCATCGCCTGACGCCCAGCCTCCACCATCGGACTGTGCCATCCCAACCACCACCTGACGCCCAGCCACCACCATCGCATTGTGTCATCTCAACCATCACTTGATGCCCAGCCTCCACCATCGGACTGTGTCATCCCAACCACCGCCTGACGCCCAGCCTCCACCATCGGACTGTGCCATCCCAACCACCACCTGACGCCCAGCCTCCACCATCGGACTGTGTCACCCCAACCACCACCTGACGCCCAGCCTCCATTATCTGACTGTGCCATCCCAACCACCGACTGACGCCCAGCCACCACCATTGGACTGTGCCATTCCAACCACCGCCTGACGCCCAGCCTCCACCATCGGACTGTGCCACCCCAACCACCACCTGACGCCCAGCCTCCATTATCTGACTGTGCCATCCCAACCACCGACTGACGCCCAGCCACCACCATCGGACTGTGTCGTCCCACAACCACCGCCTGACGCCCAGCCACCACCATCTGACTGTGTCATCCCAACCATCGCCTGACGCCCAGCCTCCACCATCGGACTGTGTCATCCCAACCACCACCTGACGCCCAGCCTCCACCATCGGACTGTGCCATCCCAGCCACCACCTGACGCCCAGCCACCACCATCTGACTGTGTCATCTCAACCATCGCCTGATGCCCAGCCACCACCATCTGACTGTGTCATCCCAACCATCGCCTGACGCCCAGCCTCCACCATCGGACTGTGTCATCTCAACCATCACTTGATGCCCAGCCTCCACCATCGGACTGTGTCATCTCAACCATCACTTGATGCCCAGCCTCCACCATCGGACTGTGTCATCCCAACCACCACCTGACGCCCAGTCTCCACCATCGGACTGTGTCTTCCCACAACCACCGCCTGATGCCCAGCTACCACCATCGGACTGTGTCATCCCAACCACCGCCTGATGCCCAGCCACCACCATCTGACTGTGTCATCCCAACCACCACCTGACGCCCAGCCACCACCATCTGACTGTGTCATCCCAACCACCGCCTGACGCCCAGCCTCCACCATCGGACTGTGTCATCCCAACCACCACCTGACGCCCAGCCTCCACCATCGGACTGTGCCATCCCAGCCACAACCTGACGCCCAGCCACCACCATCTGACTGTGTCATCCCAACCATCGCCTGACGCCCAGCCTCCACCATCGGACTGTGCCATCCCAACCACCACCTGACGCCCAGCCACCACCATCGCATTGTGTCATCTCAACCATCACTTGATGCCCAGCCTCCACCATCGGACTGTGTCATCCCAACCACCGCCTGACGCCCAGCCTCCACCATCGGACTGTGCCATCCCAACCACCACCTGACGCCCAGCCTCCACCATCGGACTGTGTCATCCCAACCACCACCTGACGCCCAGCCTCCATTATCTGACTGTGCCATCCCAACCACCGACTGACGCCCAGCCACCACCATTGGACTGTGCCATTCCAACCACCGCCTGACGCCCAGCCTCCACCATCGGACTGTGCCACCCCAACCACCACCTGACGCCCAGCCTCCATTATCTGACAGTGCTATCCCAACCACCGACTGACGCCCAGCCACCACCATTGGACTGTGCCATTCCAACCACCGCCTGACGCCCAGCCTCCACCATCGGACTGTGCCATCCCAACCACCACCTGATGCCCAGCCTCCACCATCGGACTGTGCCACCCCAACCACCGCCTGACGCCCAGCCTCCACCATCGGACTGTCATCCCAACCATCGCTTGACGCCCAGCCACCACCATCGGACTGTCATCCCAACCATCGCTTGACGCCCAGCCACCACCATCGGACTGTATCATCCCCACAACCATCGCCGCCCTCCTTCATGCACGGCCTGCTCCGACCTTCACCTAATTGGCAAGGAAGTGTGGACAACAGGAACACGAGGAATACAAAGAAGAAATCCTGCCTGCATATTATCCCATTATACTTTTTTGTAAAGTGTCTCAAGATAACACTTGTTATGAATTGGTGCTATACAAATATTGATTGATTGATTGATTGATTGATTGATTGATTGATTGATTGATTGATATGTCGGGCCACAAATGATGCACTGGATGGATCCTTCGATGGACTTGGAAAGAAGGACACACTTTTGGGATGCATTTGAAGGAGCCCTGCCTTAGACAGCCTTAGACACGCCACTGTGATGTATCATCAGATGATGATATAATGTTTCACACAGTATGTATCATCCTCTTAAATGGGACATAGACATATCATCTGAACACTGCTTCAACAAACAACATCTAACTGAAGGAAATCAGAACTTGTTCAAAGATGTTAAGTCAGCCAACACAACAAATTTAATTTAATATGAACGCTAACCTAACTTTATAAAAAAGTGTATTTCTTCTTTTTTTATGTCACAACTTATAGAGGATGCTCCTGAATCTCCAAAACGTTATGTTCTGATCTGATATTAAAATATATTTTTATATCATCTCAGACCTTTGGACCTGCAGAATGAGCCAAGACAAAACTTTTCTGATAATCGATGATCGAACGCTGAATATTATGAGCTTCTCAAAGACAGATGTTATTACTTGATATAAAACAGGTGTACCAGCAGAAGTAGTGTCCTTTTGAGGACCGTGTCCCTTACTTGGTATTAGGACAGGAGAGGAACTGAGCAGTGACTGCCAGTGAGGGATGTTGGTTCCTTGTTTGAACAGCAGAGCGTCCTCGTCTTGATGGACAGGTGTTATGTAACGCCGCTCGGTGTCTCCGGTCCTGTTAAACCATCAGATGAGGATGCAGCCATCGCCCTGAGCAAACTTCCTCTGTCACTCAGCAGCGATAGGAGGTAAAGGCGTTGCTTCTGTTGTATCAAGGTGGTTTAACTTCCCCAACATCTGCGCCGTGTGAGGGGAAAAACCAGCAGGTGAGTGCAGGCAGCAGAGCAAACAGAGAAACAAAGGAGGCAAACACAATCCACGTGCCTCAACTGAAATTTAACTTCATATCTAGAGCACAACTTTTGGATTTCTCTTTGATCCCTGCAGTCAGAACTCATTATATGGGTTCCAAAAACAACAATAAAAAAAAGTGTTATTTTCTCTTTATACTTAATAACTTAATAAAGTGTGTTTTGGGGGGGGTCTGCCAGGGAAAAAATGTTTAAACTCTCTTCCTGCATGATGATTTCCATGGCGTTCATTAAAGTCCACAACTTGCAATTTCCATGCAGCTGTGTAGCTTTTTAAGTACAATCTATTTTCCCTTTGTGGAGTTTGCACTACCACTAGCTACAGTATGACAGTCGAGCTCTCAGCCTATGGTGAAAGTTATAAAGTACAGACACAGCTCCTGAGTCGTGCTGCCCACTTCCGCTGGTCACTTGGTGTCTTTAGTTGTGAAGTCTTTAGATCAAAAGAGCACTCCACAAGCTTTATTTACTCAAGAGTGCTTCACCTTTTTGTCTAACTGCATTACTTTGTCCTAATG
>CM036535.1:9862500-10136465 GCA_020745685.1 Tautogolabrus adspersus
GGGTCAGTTGACTGTGTTTCCTGTTAACAAGCAGTGCCTCTGTTTAGCTTAAGAAAAGATCCATTCCTCGCAAGCTGGTAAAGAGCAGCATAACTACAGGGAGAATACATTTATGACTGCAGTTTGCTGAATGAAAATGGGACAGCCTTGTTTTTCTGTCAGCTTTAACAGAAGCCATAACAATTGTCAGTGACTAAGATGTATTTCAGTTAATATTTCCTGGACTCTTGGAAAGCTCAGCTTTTAACAAGCAAAAGGTATATTTCTTATGAAAATGTGGCTTTAAATAGATCTTATAATACGCTCATAGGAAGCCTCCTTAAAATCCACAATTCCAATCATCAGTCAGGAAGATCATTAGTCTTGGGCTTCTTCTCCACTCTCTCTTCCCCAAATTTTCGAAAACCTTACAGCTGCCCTGTCAAAAAAGATAAAAAAAAACATAAAGGATCACCCAGAAGTTGTGAGCTTGCAACCCTCCCTAAATTACCTTTCAGTGTTGCTTATCCTTTACGAGATTTTCAAATAATCTGCAGAGGTCTCTTCCTCTCAGATTTGTTCCCTTAGTGATACCATACACTTTATTGTCCCCTGGGTGACATTTGTCTTGGACTCAAAGTGCTGCTAAACACTCAGCTACTACCACTAGAATCAATAAATAGAAAACAATAGAAAAACACATCCACATGTAAACAGAAAGGCACGTGTCAATGCAAAACAGCACAACATATATTGCACATTACCCATAGTGCACAACATCTGCAAAAACACAGCATGAGAGATAATATAACAAAGGTTAGGGAATATAAAAAAGCGTTATAAAGAGCTTTGGAGGAGGGTTATATTCTTTTTCACCTTGCATCATTTTGCACCATCATCCAGACTAAATTAACAAAAACTAGATAATCGACATATCACAAAGACGTAGACAAGAATTAAAATGTTACCTCTAAAAGGAGATGATGTCTGTTGCTAGCAAGGAAGCAGCCAACATTGTAGAGTTGTAGACAATCAGAGCAGCAAGGTGCTTCTCATTACAATTACACAGTGGACCCACATGTTCATTGTTTTTAGTAATTCAGATTCAAGCTAGAATAATTTAAGTTTAATGTCGCTAATATATAATGAGACGGCTGGTAGAAATATCCTTCATTATACTTTTATATTTTGAAGGCATTTCACAGCCTTTCATTTATCACTTTGACTTCAGTAAAAAGTTTAATCACTTCTTTTAGAAGTTGAATCACTTCTTTTACCTTTACAAGTCTTTTTTCTTTTACACATCTGGACCTCTTCCTGAGTAATGCTTGTTCTTTAGCCAACTCTGATACCAGTGAATTAATACTACACTACACAAAGATTCAATTAAAAATGAGGTTTCAGTTAAAAATGTGGGACTTTTCTTTGTTGTAAGAAGGACTGTAGCTGTTGCCAGTTGGGGTTCTTTCACTGTTCTCCTGTTTAAGTGGCTTACATGATTTTTTAACAGTTACATCACTTGCAACAATAAAGTATTTGGCTGTTTAATTTAATTTAATGAAGAATTCTGATAAACCTTGGCTCTCAAGGTAAACTCAAGTAAGGACTCATGTAAACTGATGTGGGATTTTGACATGGCCTGAAATGAAAAAAAAAAGAAAAGAACCAAAGCTCAGAATTTGACAGCAAATCCAACTGTACTGACTGATTGGGAGTCCAATATATCCCTAAGTTTTTAGCCAGCTGCTCTTTGGCAAAATGTGCTTTTAAAGACAAGTCAGAGTTGAATGTAACACAGAAGCCTTAGGTTACGTAAAGAAAGTGGCAAACGTCTACTTACGGGGTAAAGAATATGTCACTGACAGGTACCTTTCTCTATATACAGTAGGTTATCTTTTCTGAAAGTCTGCTCTGTCTTTGTACTCCTCCCTTTTAGGGTCGTGTCTGTGGTCTATGTGGAAACTATGACGGCGACAGTCAAAACGACGTAATCACGCCCTCTGGGGACCTGGTGGTGGACGTTGTGGAGTTTGGTAACAGTTGGAAGGCTTCACCGAGCTGCCCAAATGCCCAAGTGATCACTGATCCCTGTGCCTCTAATATGTACAGGGCTTCCTGGGCCAAGAAACAATGTAGCATCATCAACAGTGTCACCTTTGAGAAATGCCATTCACAGGTAATTAAGGTGATAGTGTGCATAATGGTACTTACTGCCCTCTTTTAGCATGACATAAGATAATACTAGAGGAACCAGTGTGACATAAACAACTGTAAAATATTAAAAATATATATATTAATTAAATGATAAATAATTTTGCCCTGGCATATGAGCACTTAAATTTGCTTAAGAATGCTCTCATGCGTTTGTAGACTTTCTTCTTAGCTAAGAACAAATTCCAGAAAAGAAAACATTTATGAATGTTAGAATCTGCTTGAAAACTGTGGCAGTGTGTTTTTTAGAGGAAATTTCTACTCATAAACAGTAGGTGAATGAGGCCAAAAGTCTCTACTGTTAGCACCAAGGGAACAGCCTTGGTGATTACTACTATTGCTACCAATGCCTCTACTACCAGCATTACACAGGATTACATTAATGTTAGCCTCTATCTATAAGATACTGCTAAAACACACGTTTGTATGTTAAAGGTTGATCCCAGTCCTTACAGTGACTCTTGTGTAAGCGACTCTTGTGCTTGTGACACCGGTGGGGACTGTGAGTGTTTCTGCACTGCTGTGGCTGCCTATGCCAAAGCTTGTAATGAAGCCGGGGTCTGTGTGAGTTGGAGAACTCCCAAAATATGCCGTAAGTTTAAATCATCAGAACCAGGGAATGAGGATTAAGGGGCACTCTTGGGCAAAACAAAATCACCACCATAACTCTCAAAATGTATTTGTATCTCTTGCAGCCCTATTCTGTGACTACTACAATGCCCCTGATGGCTGTGAGTGGCATTACAAGCCTTGTGGAGCTCCCTGCATGAAGACATGTAGGAATCCATCAGGAATCTGTTCCAACCTCACCAATTCTTTGGAAGGTACATTAGATAGATCTTTTGGCATGTCTTTTTCTTCTTAACCAGAAAAACAGTGAAATGGCATTTTATGGTTTTTATGGCGCTGTTTTATTTTTGATTAATGTGCATGCCTGAAGGTTGTTTCAATTTCTTCAGGTAAGTTATTCCCAAAGTGTCCTAGCTCTTAAGAGAGCTCCTAAAGTGAACAACTGTTAGGAGTGGTGAAGGAGGCTTTAAAGGAGCTTAAGAGTTTCTCAAGCAGAAGGAGAAAGTAGATAAATGTTTTTCAGACACTGAATACAAATATTCTTATTGAATCATAGTCGGGCTGAATGGACAAAAATTATATTTGGAGACATTTCAGTCCATCTTGGACTTTTTTTAGTACAAAATGAGGCATGCATGTTGAGTCCCTCTATATGTGGTTCACTCCACAGGTGCATCTAATCACTGATTAAAGGCTCATCACATGCTGTTGTAACATTCAGCATGTGAAGAGGCTGCTCAAACATTTTGTTGGCTATGTACTTTTAAAGTACGACAAAATATAAAAAAGCTTCCACAATTAACACAGATGTGAGTGCATTGCTTAGATGAATGTAAATGTATTGGTAGATGATTTGAAAAATAGATGAACTCCGAAGTGCTCTGAATTTAATTGTATTTGTCCTGAGGCCTCTAAAGACCCAATGATTGTTTTATAGGCTGCTATCCACAGTGTCCCCATACCCATCCATACTTTGATGAAGATTCCATGAAATGCGTTTCATGGAGCCAATGTGGTTGCTTTGATGACATGGGCAATCATTACAACATCGGAGATGAAGCTCCAGGAAGAAACTGCTACACTTGGTATGTCTCTTTCATAGAATTAATTTTCAAATGAATGCTGTTAAAGTGAGCTTTGATGTATACAGTACACCATTTTTGGACATACACCTGGAACTTTTCTTTGAGAGAAATCATTGCCAGTGATGACTGAAAACTTTCAAAAAGTACAAGGCCAGGAGAATTCCAAGCTCATCTCCTTCCCCTTTTTAGTGTTATTAAAAAGTTTCCCTGGAGGTCCAATAATAGGATAGTTGACTTCAGAACAGTTGGTTTATTTGGAGAAACAGAGGCCCATTTGAGAAAGGTCTAGGTTTCTCCATTCCAGACGAGGTAGCATAAGCTCTTTGTCAGTTACTATGGTAATTAACCCAGAGTTTCTTTCTGTCTACCCCCTCTTACAGAGCCAGAAATGTGGTCTCATTTCCTCATTCATTTATTCCGTCCGTATCACGCGCTAGTGAAGATTCACCGTTTGTCTTCCAGGTTAAGCAAAGCTACTTAAAAAAATTGTATTTTTGATTTTGTCGAACAAGGCATGTCCTTTTGTCGAAGAGCCCTTTAGATGAAGGGGCTGCATTACTGGTCCTACAGCCTACAATACGTCAGGAGAGGATTTATAGACCCTGGCTAGATGTGTTATCATTATTGGATAACATTTGAGCGTTATCGTTTTTCTTCATACTGTAATGCATAATCTTATCCAGCCTCACATCACCACCAACCAGAGCAGTCAAACAAAGATAAATGAGTCACATCCTCTTTACTTACCCTATACTCTCTTTACTAAAGAACCAGTTTTTTTTATTTTTGTTTGAATAATGATCACAATTTACCTCAAAACGCGACTGCACGTTGAAAAAAACACTGAATTTATATTTACTTTTTTTGGCATGTCAAATATGATTAAAGTAATGTACTATCATGAGTCTAGTTTGAACTTTATTCTTTTATTTCATTGTCAACGGCTACAGTCTGCTTTCTTCTTACTGGATTGTACCTAGGCCTAAATTAAAATTGTTTTTTAGGTCTTTCTCCTTTGCTGCTGCAGCTGTGTTACTTTCTATCCCTACTAAAAATGTATTCATACTCACCGTATGTCCGCATGAGGGTTTCCAGTTTGAGAGGGGTTAAATATAAGGACTTTTTTTTGTCGCCTGTTGCCATTGTGAATCCTAGTACCGGGACTACATTAATGTTGGCTTTTTGTAGTGGGGGTGCACAAGCTTAACTACAAGTAAAACTACTTAAAGTAAACTGAACAAACTCAATTCAG
Source organism: Tautogolabrus adspersus (assembly GCA_020745685.1). Classification (NCBI taxonomy): domain Eukaryota; kingdom Metazoa; phylum Chordata; class Actinopteri; order Labriformes; family Labridae; genus Tautogolabrus; species Tautogolabrus adspersus. Next base: position 9,867,598 of record CM036535.1, read on the forward strand.
CTGTTCTGGAACCGGAAACTCAGAGTCTACCATCTGAGGGTAAATCAACTCAGAGTTCAGGGTAAGACTCAAAGTTTGTTGAACCTCCTTTCAGAAACGGACTCCAGGAGGAATCAGAAATAGCTACAATGTGTGCGTGAGGTATTGGGTCTTTAAAATATTACGCCAAAACGCAATTTTACACTGTTGCACATTAAAATCACTAATATACTGTAGACAAACTATCCTTCCACTCTCAATCCTGGAAATCCAGAAATATTAATACAAACAGATCAAGAAATGATAGGATTCTATGGGTTGAAAAAAAAAATCAATTAGCATCCCTATCCTGAGGATATCTACTGCATATTTCTAACCCTGCAGAGTCCCACAGGGACAAGGGTTTAACATGCAGTCAGTCAATCTCTGAATACTTTGAGTTGATTTTATTGTCACCTCTGCTGTGTTTTTGTCTTTGATTTGTAAGGGTGCTTAGGCTTATCCGTTTCCAATTAAGATATAAATAGTATAAAGATATAAAACCAGTTAGTTTTTGTTTTTTTGTAATTTTTCAAGTATTCAAGATATTGGATAATAACTATGTATAATTTATTTTATTTCACAGTCCCTGTACAAGCAACGGAATAGAGTGTAGCTACAATATGAACCGTAAGTACACTTTCTACTATTTATCGATTTATTAATTTATGCTAGATATTTTCTCTCATTTTCTCTCTATCTAGCTCTCTCTCTCAAACATCCATATGCACAGACACAAACACACAAACACACGGACACTCACACATATTTTAAATAAACAACACTGCAAAATTTAACACATTGAAAAATTATTCTCTTAATCTGCAGATTGTAAATGCTATTTTAATGGACAATACTACAACATTGGGGACGTAATCTACAACACCAATGATGGGATAGGAGGCTGCATGAGAGCTGTGTGTGGAGCCAATGGGACAATAGACAGGACCTCATACTCGTGCATAACTACCACAACTACAGGCCCAACATCAACCCCCTTTACATTCACCACTTCAGGTAAAGAAATCTACTGAGCATTACAAGTAACTTGCTTCAATGCATCAATAAACTAAGAACAATCCTTTTATCCCCTCCCTGTCCTTCTACGACATCAACTTCTCCAACCACAATAACACAGAAATCACAACCCCTCCCCCTCCCTCTACTACAACAACATCTACAACAACCTCCCCAACCACAACAACCACAGTAACCACAGAAATCACAACCCCTCCCCCTCCCTCTACTACAACAACATCTACAACAACCACAGTAACCACAGAAATCACAGAAATCACAACCCCTCCCCCTCCCTCTACGACATCAACTTCCCAAACCACAACAACCACAGAAATCACAACCCCTCCCCCTCTCTCTCCTTCTACTACAACAACAGCTACAACAACCTCTTCAACCACAGTAACCACAGAAACCACAACCTCTCCCCCTCCCTCTCCTTCTACGACATCAACTTCCCCAACCACAACAACCACTGAAATCACAACCCCTCCCCCTCCCTCTCCTTCTACTACAACGACAACTACAACAACCTCCCCAACCACAACAACCACAGAAATCACAACCCCTCCCCCTCCCTCTCCTTCTACTACTACGACAACTACAGCAACTTCAGCTTCAACTTTCAGTTCGACTACACCGACTGTGTCAGGAAGCACAACTGCTATCACAACTGGTGCATCCACTACAGTGGTTTCAACCACATCACCTTTTTCAACGACAATATGTGTGTGCACTGCCAATGGAACAATATACCAACCTGGTAGGTGATCCTCTACTTTCATTATACATTTCCATTAATATATATTTCAGAATTAGATAATAGGATTGATAATTTAGGGCATTTTTTGTTTCATTTTTTTTCAGATATGTTATTTCTATCTTTGTCTTTTCAAGGCAAGGCTTAAATTAAATGTTTCCTTGGTAGATTCCTAGCCTAAACCTAACCCAATCTGGTTTTTACTTAAAAACAAGCGTTATTTATTTATTTAAAAAGAGACAGTGCCATTAATAAACATAAACATTCCAAATTGTAGCCATAGGCTTATTTCCATCTGTAGTCCCTTGGCAGGTTGGTGGTACAGGTAAAATACATTAAATATAACCACAATGACAAGCAAATACCAATACAACCAATATTGGGCAAACAACATTAACTGTATATTAGTTGACAGAGACACATTTATACAAGCATAACAAGTGGCTGTGTGATTTTGTTCAAAACAACAACCAGGAAAGTCCCTACTACAGTACGTAAAGAGCCAGGGCATTAAAGTGCAAAAGTGCTGGAGTATTGCATGTGATGATGAGGTACTGATGTAAATTGCACATTTGTCCTAGAGCCTGTAACTTTAAAGTGCAGGTTTAATTTCACACAGTACTATTGCACCAAATTAGCATATAAAGACATGTCTATGAACATACTATTGCACAGGATAACATATGTGTTTTGTACGCAGTATTGCACTGCAGTTAGATACATTTATGGCATAATTAAAAATAGATGGTTAGACATGGTCACAGATCTTGTTTGTTCTGAGCCACAGCTTCATGACCCTTGAAAGTGGGAAAGCTGGAGCATTCCCTGACTGAAAGTGGTAAGCTATCCCATAATGTGCTCCCTTTTAAATGTCAAAACATTTTAATCAAACGTGGATTGTTTAAGGGGAACCTCACAGTCACCTCTAACAGTTGCTCTAGTGGTTCTAATTGAAGAGTCAATTAGGGTGCGGTCACACTGGCAATCCGTACCGTGCCCAAGCACGCTTCAACCCTAAAGTCCAGTTCGTTTGGCCAGTGTGACCGTTCTGTTCCGTGCTCAGGCACAGTACACTTCCTTGGCTTTGGCACACTTTGGAGACGTGTGCTTCGGTACCGTACACTTCATGCACAAGCACAAGCACACGGGTACACAACGCTGACAGCCTTCATTAGGAAGAAATCCAGAGTTTTTCGGCGTTATCTGACTAAAATGACTCAATAAGTCAGTAAAGTAGCTGTCTTGCTCTCTGAGTTGTTCTCCGATGTGCAGACACGGACTCAACTGCGCGTCCCTTTTTTATTTTTTTGTCTCTCGAGTCCGCCTGTTTGTAAACTGAGCACGCTTCATAATAACATAAAGCATGCATGTGCTGTATTACGACGTTATATACAAGAGGTAATCGTGCTCAGGCACGGTTAGTCCTATGCAGTGTGACCGCGGGCCGTGCTGGCCAGTGGGGGAATGGCGCAGCGGGGGGGCAATCGTGCTTGAGTACGGCACATTACCGATGGCCAGTGTGACTGCGCTCTTATAGTTGTTTTCTGACCGCAGGAACTTTTTCATAGTTCTAGGAAATGCTTGATCCCTCCCCCTTTTTTATTGATCATGCACCGCAGGATTTTTTAATTCCTAGAACCCTGTTTAGAGGAACTTTTTTAGCTCCTGCTTCAGAGTAGGTACCATGGTGGTGTGAATGCAGACAGAAAAAAGTCCCCATGATGTGCAGTTCTCAGGGAACTCCCTAGTGGATAGTTCCTCTTAAAAAAGTCCCCAGAACTTTTTGGTCAAAAAAACACCTCATGACTAATCGCAAATATATAAAAAAAAATTCACTACAAGCAACATGATTATGAACACTTAAAACAGGCCACCCAAAATTACGAGTCGATACAAGTTAAAGTTTAATTTAAAAAGTAGTTGCATGATTACTTGGCATATACCAAGGATTTTATGTTATAAGAAACCAGGAGCGGAGATACAGGTTAGATTAATTTGAACATTGGATAATAATTAACTTACCATTTTTAGTGAATAAACAACTGTCCTCACCTCTGAATCAGTAAACCAGTAAATTTCATATTACTCCATTATAAAACTCTTTTGATGTGTTCAGTAGTCCCATCTCTATTTTTGTGGACTCAAGCAAACTGTTACTTTGTTACATTGTAATTTATGCTATAAACCTGGGTGCTTCATGTACCATTTTTACAGGCTTATAAGGCTTATATGTTTTAGTCTGTAATTATTCTGCTATGTTGTCTGGGGAGCAAAAAATATTGTGGAGCTAAAAAAGCTCACAATTTTATGTGCACATATGATTTAATTCATGTTCTCAATTTATGACTTTGGATAATTTAATTAAAGCAGTCAATTATGCATAATTTTATAACTAAAATACCTTCTTACACACTCTCTCACTCTTTTGCCACTACTTCATAATGAAAATGCCTGTAGGCCAGCGAGGATACCAGGTCAAAATGTTTCCATAAACCTAACAGTGAGCATAAAAGTGTGGCAAAAGTTGTCAGAAACACTCACAGACACTCCAGACTCTCAGGCGGATGGCCTGGAGGCAGGGCACATAACCAGGACAGTTCGGGAGGGCGGCCAGGAGGCCGGCCCAACACGGAGAACAGTTCAGGTGGACGGCCCGGAGGCCGACCAGACACGGAGCACAGTTCAGGTGGGCGGCCCGGAGGCCGACCAGACACAGAGCACAGTTCAGGTGGACGGCCCGGAGGCCGACCAGACATGGAGAGCAGATCGGGAGGGCGGCCAGGAGGCCGACCAACCACAGAGAACAGATCAGGAAGGCGGCCAGGAGGCCGACCAGACACGGAGTGCAGATCAGGAGGGCGGCCCTGAGGCCGACCAGACACGGGACAGTTTGGGTGGGCGGCCAGGAGGCTTACCAAACACAGTGAGCTGGTCAGGTGGGCGGCCAGGAAGCCGACCAAACACGGGAGACAGTTCAGGTGGGCAGCCAGGAGGCCGACCAAACACAGAGACCAGCCCAGGGGGAGTCAGAAAGCCTTCTGACGATGGCGCAGGAGTCGGCAGGACCTCCGACGAGGGCGCAGGAAGCTGCGGAGTCAGCAGGACCCCCGACAAGGGCTCAGGAAGCTGCGGAGTCGGCAGGACCCCCGACAAGGGCTCAGGAAGCTGCAGAGTCGGCAGGACCCCCGACAAGGGCTCAGGAAGCTGCAGAGTCGGCAGGACCACCGACGTGGAAACGGGTGTTGGCAGGGCCTCCCACAGAAACATAGGAGTGGGCAGATCCTCCAACGGAGAAACAGGAGTGGGCACAACCTCCAACTTGGATACAGGTGTTGGCAGGGCCTCCCACAGAGACACAGGAGTCGGCCGGACCGCCGAGGGTACGTCAGGAGTCGGCCGGACCGCCGAGGGTACGTCAGGAGTCGGCCGGACCGCCGAGGGTACGTCAGGAGTCGGCCGGACCGCCGAGGGTACGTCAGGAGTCGGCCGGACCGCCGAGGCGACGCAAGGAGTCGGCCGGACCGCCGAGGGTACGTCAGGAGTGACGTCAGGAATCGGCCGGACCGCCGAGGGGACGTCAGGAGTGACGTCAGGAAACGGCCAGATCGCCGAGGGGACGTCAGGAGTCGGCCGGACCACCGAGGCGACCTCAGGAGTCGGCCGGACCGCCGAGGGGACGTCAGGAGTCGGCCGGACCGCCGACAGGGAATCCGGAGAAATCCCCCTCTCTTCAACAGGGGGACTACGGAGCTCAGCAGTCACAGGCAGCAGACGGCGCTCTGCAGGGGCGCAGTGAGGCTGAGGCTCCAAGGCACAGGGAGGCTGAGGCCCTGGGGAGCACAGGGGCAGAGTCACTGGGGATCTGGGCAGGGAAGACTCTGGTGAGCTGAGCAGCGAAGACTCTGGTGAGCTGAGCAGCGAAGACTCTGGTGAGCTGAGCAGCGAAGACTCTGGTGAGCTGAGCAGCGAAGACTCTGGTGAGCTGAGCAGCGAAGACTCTGGTGAGCTGAGCAGCGAAGACTCTGGTGAGCTGAGCAGCGAAGACTCTGTTGAGCTGAGCAGCGAAGACTCTGGTGAGCTGAGCAGCGGAGTCTCTGGTGAGCTGAGCAGCGAAGACCCCGGCGAGCTGGGCAGCGAAGACTCTGGTGCGCTGGGCAGCGCCATGGGCTGAGGCCTGAGTTGAGGCTCTTGCTGAGGCTTCGGTTGAGGCCTGGGCTGAGGCCTGGACTGAGGCTGTTGCTTGGGCTGGTAGACAGGCTGCTGAGGTTGAGGCTTGAGCTGAGGCTTGAGCTGAGGCTTGAGCTGAGGCTTGAGCTGAGGCTTGAGCTGAGGCGGGAGCTGAGGCTGGAGCTGAGGCTGGAGCTGAGGCTGGAGCTGAGGCTTGTGTTGAGGCCTGGGCTGGTACACCGACTGCTGGGGCTGTAGAGACTCTGGGGTGCTGGGTCGTGGAGACAGGATAGGACGACGGGTGCCATTTCTTTTTCCTCCACGGGTCCCAGTAAAAATGGCCAGGCGGGTGCCTGTCCAGGGCGACTGCTCTTCCTGAGCAGTGCTCCTGACCGAACGAAAAATGTTTTGAAAATAACTTGTTTTCTGGAAACAATCCATTTCATCCAAACAATCTGCTGGGTCCATAGCTGGTCGGTTCATTCTGTCACGGGAGGAATGATGAGGAGGAGGACCCAATTGCAGGAAACGAAAAATTGATTTATTTAAACTAAAAAGCCACAAGGCAAAACTCTTCAAACTGAAAAAAACCACTAAGGGTAAAAAACACAGAGGGAGACTGACAAGGAAAACTGACACACGGAGATACAACTTACAACATCTGACAAACAACAATGAACCGACACAGAGGGGAAGAAACACAGAGACTAAATAGACACAGGGGTAATCAACACAGGTGAGACTAGTTAGACAGGTGAAACAAACAAAACACAGGTGAGTACAATCAGGGCAATCAGAACAGGGGAAACACAGAGACAGGAATTAAGACAACACTGAAGACAACTACAAAGTAAATCATAGAACACTGAAAGCACACAGAATGTAACAAAACACAGAGAGACACAAGAAGAAGAATTTACAAAATAAAACAGGAAACACTTAAGACTAAACAAAGGAAACAAGCAACACTAGGGGAAAGTAGAACTAAAACAAGATAAGACATCAAAACTCTGAAATACAAACTAAAACAAGACCAAATCATGACATGTGTTTACATAAGTGTACCTCCCTCATTCACCACACAAACAACTAGGCTAATTATAAACATAAACATAAACATTTTTTCACTTCAGGTGGTGGCTGAAGTTATTGCATTGTTTTCATTATTTTTGTGAAGAAATTAACATATTTAACTTGTTTCTGAAGCGTTAATTGTTTGAGGTTGTGCTCATTGTAACTCAATTATATAAAGCTGGTTAGTTCTATCTTCAACAATGAATCATATTCTATAAGATCAACCTTCTACTGATGCTGTCCTGTGAGAACCCCAAATCACATAAAGGCAGGGTTGGTAATTTTCGAAAACCAGCATGATTTTGAAAGTAGCATTCCCTCAGTGCTCCGTCAACACCCACCCCCTCCCTTCTGTGCTCCCTCAAAAGCCACGCCCCTCACTTACATGCACAAGCGCTATTGCTAAGTGGACCTCAGCTTATCGCTTGCAATGTGTAGAAAACGTGACTGTTTTACTACTCGAAACGGCCAACAACAAACCCCCATATAAACTCTGTCATCAGTGACGTACTTTGAGTGTGGGCTAGTGCACGCAAGGGGTAGAGAACGAGTAGGGAGACAGGGAGGCATGATTGGTTCATTTAATTGATACCTCGTAGCAGACATTGGTCGAAGTTTTTACATCCTTACAACTGCTACATATGAAGGATTTTCTTTGTTCCTTTTTCAGAGAATATGCATCATTTATTTCTGTTAGGACCTAAAGACAATTTCAACCAAAATCTTAAAAAGTGTATCTGGAGAAAATTACCAACCCTGCCTTTAATAGTCCAACTTTCTTGAATTTAGAAAAACAATTAATCCTAAAAAGTACAATTTTTCTTTCTAAGTTAGTGGAGTATGGAGTAAGTTTTTTTTAAAGTAAATGCTCAAGCTAAATGAATCTAGTTACATTGCACAATAATTTCAGACTATACTTTTTAACCAGATGTATAACATCACTGGAAATTCTTGCAGAGCTTTTTCTTGAGAAGTGCTTTCTTCTTACGCACTTCAGTATGGATGAGTTCTAACTAACAAGTGTCACACACAACTAGAGCCATCCATGACAGAGTACTTAACCTTAAGGAAGCTTTAATGCTAAAACACTTACACAGGATTTGAGCCACAGATGTTCAAAAATAGACTACACATAAATCTGACATTACTTGTTTTAAACCAGCTCTACTGTAAGTTGGTTTTACAAAACAGAGCAAAAGCCCTGCTTTTCTGAGCAACCTTTGTGCAGGGATAGTCTTTGTCAGTAAACTCCTTAATTGTCATTTTTATGGTTTTCTTGTTTTGATTAATAACCCTTTAGTTTTCTGAACTAAACTTTGATCTGAACTCTGATTTCACAGGGGATTTGGTGTACAATGTGACTGATGGCGCAGGGTGGTGTTATGCTGCATATTGTAATGCATCTTGTGAAATTGAGAAACATATTACTCAATGTCCCACAACCATCACCACAACTCCTGGCACCTCCACGACTACAACCATTGCTCCAACCGAGTACTGCATCTATATGAATGAAACAAGACTGGTATGAAAGATCTTTTTTTTTTATCAGTGATTATGTTGACAAAAGACTCTAATGATTGTATACCAGGAGCTGCCCAGTGTGAAGGAAACAATTAAGTACAAATAGTTTTGCCAACACACTACACTCTAACAGATATTTAGCTGTGATAACCAACATTATATGGTAAAGATTTTTCTAAGTGGAGATCCCAGAAACAAATCTGTCATTTACAAGGCCTACTTTACATGTGGATCATTACTAGGATCCTGTTTTTGTGGCATTATATATCAAATAGGAGACTTTGATGTACACATATGCAAGTTATTTTTGCATATTGACCAGTAAAATTGACATTATATATACAGTATATAACATTTTACATGTTTAATATGTTAATATTGAAACATTTCAGAAATAAAATACCTGTGTATATTACCAGACCACATGTTTTATTTTTATTTTTATTTTATTTTACCTTTATTTAACCAGGCAGGTCATTAAGAACAATTTCTTATTTACAAAGACGGCCTGGCAAAAGACAAAAGCCTTTTGAGGGGAGGGGGGGTGGTGATATTTAACTTCAGAGTACTGTATGGATAATACCATTGCAATATTGTATGCACAGAGAGGATAGAGCCCTGCATACTGTAAAATAGATTAATTAAAATGTATTGTTTAAGGCAGCACAATTTTCTGTAACGCAACTTTCTGCTCCCCCACCTATCCAGCATGGAGAGTCCTGGATTGTTGACAAATGCATGAGCTATACCTGCGATAATGGCACGATAATAAAGACACCATATACCTGTCCACAAGTAGATCAACTCATATGTGCCAATGGACGCCCACCTATTAAGGTCTATGATGAAAGTGGATGCTGCTACCACTATGATTGTGAATGTAAGTTGTAAATATAACCTTTTTATAGACTTAATCATTGATTTTTCATAAACAGACTGTTTAATTTCCTCTGTGTAAGAATGACTATCACATTTTAAACTGCAAGAACACAAACGTGTTGTTTTTGAAGTTTATATTTTTACCCTGGTATAAACATATGATTAATTATTAGTATTTACCTACGTAATTCTATGAGTTAATTCTATTTCCAAGTTCACATTAATATTATTTTAAAAACAGAACTTAAATGATCAAATAACTTCAAGTCAAGATACCTTAGGAAATTGTACTCTACTGGAAAAGAGATGTTCACATAAGAAGATTGGTATATAAAGAAAAGTAAATTATTGTCAAAAGCTTAAAAAAAATAAAAAGAAGTCCTTTACCATTATATTTAATCCTAATTTTTCGGACCCTCTTGAAAACAAGGTGATACACCTCAAGTGGTTTATCCTGATATAATACATTTCAAATTAATAATCTTCTCGACTTATCACTGTCTTGCTTCCTTTTTCCTTTTTCCCTCTTCACTCCCAGATGGAAAATTCCTCTTCATTGTCCTTAATCAATCAATCAATCAATCAATCAATCAATCAATCAATCAATCAATCAATCAAACAATCAATCAATCAATCAATCTTTATTTGTATAGCGCCAATTCATAACAAGTGTTATCTCAAGAGGCTTTACAAAAAGCAGGTAAAAGACCTTACTCTTTGCTATTAAATATTACAAAAGAGAAGGTAAAAAGACCATACTCATTGTTATGTTACAAAAAGCAAGTAAAATACCTTACTTATTGCTATCCATCATGAGCACTTTATCAAAGCAGCAAAAGTTACATTGGGAAAAAAAAACTGCCTTTTAAGAGGCAGAAATCTTCGGCAGGATCCCAGGCTCATGATGAAACAGCCCTCACCACCAAGACTGCACCGGGCTTAAAAAAGGGACTTTCAATGACAACTAATGTTTTACCAAGTATATGGCGCATTGCAGCACATCAACAGTGAGTGCGGTCAGTTGGGGCTCATTGGTGCAAATTTCGAACGACTGCTGTGGTTTTAAGTTTGTCAGCCCCTAGGGGCCACTTACTGGCCTGAGGTACTAAACAGTTGCCTTCCTTGCCTGTTGACAAGCAGTGCCCCTGCTTTGACGGCTGTCTACACAGAAGACTGTATTAAAGAAGTGTGCTAAGCCTCCTGTGTAAAAGTTGAAGCAGTTGCTTCTATCTGCATATTATTATGAGTTTATGGTCTATATCTCTTGTTTCAAGTCTTTTTCAACGCAAAACAATGTAGTACTAAAAGACACTGTAAATGAGCTTGTCTTTGCATGTGCCCACCACTTACTCCTATCCACCTCACCCTCTCTTAACACCCAACGTGGGAAACTACTATTTATGCAACAGTTCTACAGTACATTGCAGAAAACAATAAAAAAGCTATCATGCTTTACATGATCACTGAGGGCCTGATTCACAAAAAGATAGCGCAGCTTTTGCACACAATAAACTTGTGACACAAAAATACATCTTCTAATTGAGAAAACGCATGCAAAGGGTTTAAATGCTCCCCTAACAGTAAAGCAGGATCTCTCCGCCCCAGTGATAGCTACTTGCGTGTTTTTAAATTAGCCATTATAGAGTCCTTTGGGGGGAAATTGGCCCCCCTTCAATGCGAACAACCTCATTGTAAAAAACTTCTTGTTCACAAATACATCCACGTTATGTTAGAGTGAAAAGTATACAATCTGCTGAGAGTTGGTGTTAACTCTTTGCAGTATTTATGGGATTTCATGTGCAAACTTTCCAGTGATCGTGGCAACAATTTTACCTCTGTATGACCTCAAATTAATGCAGTCTGTAAAAATTACTTTGACTTTTTTCTGGGGTATTTTTCTGTACAAGTTGCCCTTGTTTGCTAACGACAACTAGCTTCATCTAACCACTCAAGGTGTTCTGAGGTTGAAACTTCTGCTCATAAACAAACATAGTTTCTTGGTGGAAGTAATTTTGTGATGTTTGTTACGGTTTTTTCTTACCATTTCCCTCCATGTTTTTAATTTAATTTTTCAGGTGTGTGCAGTGTCTGGTATACAATGCACTACAACACATTTGATGGAAAAGATTACATTCTCCAGCAGTACTGTGATTTCTACCTGGTCAAAGAGATAATTACAAAATACAACCTGACTATTATAGTGGATTATCAGGCGTGTGATCCTGCAGACAGCACGTTCTGTCCCCAGGCCGTCGTTGTTCTGTTCCAGTCATTCAAGATAGTTTTGACTCAGTCGAGGTTTGAAGGCCTTGTGGTAAGCACGATTTAAAAATGTCAAGAAGACATATGTTGTTGAAATGTCAATATCCAACTGAAATGCGATGGTTAATCCGTCAGTGATAGTGGTGTGACTTGTAGTAGCGTTGGAGTTGTAAATGTCAGTTATGTCTGTGTTTTTTCTCCCTGACCTACAGGTATACTCGGGTGAAAAACGCATCTATCCTGCCTTTAGTGATTCCCATATGTCCTTCACTAGCACAAACATGGAGATCACATTGAATATACCAGTGATTGGTCTAACAGTCGTCTATAGAATTAATTCATTCAGTGTTTACCTTCCTAATACTCTCTTCGGTGGGAATACTGAGGGACAGTGTGGTAAGTAACCAGAACACATACACTGCCATTGCTTTTTTATGAACATTTCAGTAATATAAATAAGCCATTCATGGATTGAAAATAAATTCTTGCTATACCCAGCCTACAGTATACTGTATACCTTTCCTGAAACTTCTTCATTAGTACTAAATTATTTTAAATTATGCCACTAATTCCTGAGATGTGCATAAATGTCATATCAGTAAGAGTCCAACTTCATTTCACCCTTTAAAAATCATTTTGGTTTCCCTCATTAGCAATGATGTTGAGAAACTCAGTGTAAACAACTGCAAATTAAGTGAAGTGTTTTTTGATAATCTTGATGAAATGAGTGTTTACCTTAATAACATGTTGTATGGAATTCAATGTTTAGGTGCACACAAACTGTGTAGGATAGTGTAGGATAAACTTAATACATTGAAGCATAATACAGTAGCGATACCTGTTCCATTTCATCTCTGGTCGACTTGTATTTGTATTAACATGTTCCGAAGATATAAACTTCAGGAAATATTGAGAGCTGCATGTGTGAACGCAAACAGTCACATTATTCACTCTGGCTTTGCCCAAAAGTTTTCCCTCCAGCCCCCTTTAAATTTGAGCCAATGTGAGAAAGCAGCAGGAAATATATAGGAAAGTGAGTAGGAGAGGTGATTATGTTTATATCCTGCCACCACCACTTCCTGTCCTTTTTTATGTCATGGGTTGCCTCCTGAGACCCCCTCCCACTCCCCTCTAACGGAGTTGTATAAGGCTTTTACACTTGCAGAAAACTCCTGAAAAACTCCTGATGCTTCCAGAAGGAGCTGTATATGTGAACACAAACATCCACATTTTTCACTCGGTCTCCACCTGGAGTTTCTCCTGCTAGACCCCTAGCAGAATATTCTCCGGAGAATTCACCTCTAGCCAATCACAGGGGGGAGTGACGTTTATATACTCTGACTGCTGCACGTTGCATAGAGTGTATGCATGCGACCACTACGGTCTCCGAGGATGTAATTAAATGGCTGCATTACGTTTGCAGTTCGTAGGTATCCGAAGTCCGCTCTTTTGTTGATATTGTGAATCCGCCGAACTACACGCAGCATTGATTTTGGTATTGATTCTGCGTCTTCTTTTACGTCACGTCTTACCTCGGGAGACCACCACGCGCTGCCGCCGGGGGAGAAAAATTGTATACGTTGTTAAGCGGTGTAATGACACTACTGTATATGCAGGCATCACATTTATAAAGTTAATAATTACACATTTTATATTTTATGTAAAAACAAATTTACATTTGAATTACATTACAGTGTTATAGCCTATGTTGAGGTCTCACCTGTAACTCCACCTGGCCTCTCCCTGAACTAGGTCTACAACCAGGCAAGATTGCTGCAGCACCCTAATGAAATAACACATGATGCCAGCCTGACATTAACATTGTACGATGCACTACCTACTGTACATAAGCAGTCAAACATATGCAGCAAAACATTTAGTATAGCACCATGTCAAGTTTACCTGTAGCCCTGAATGTTCCCTAGATGAGCTACAACCTGGCCGGGGTTCCTCTGTCACCTGATAAATAAAATATTGATGCTATGAGCAGTGACACAGCACGATTAGATCTAGAAGATAAGTAGTATTCACTAGGCCTACATTTAATATTACAACTAGCTAACACTTACAATTAAATTAACCACCATGTCCTTATTCAAGTTCCCCTGCTGCTGTGACCCTGCCACTCCACCGCTGTCTGATAATGGGGACAGCTGTGTTGCTTCTTCTGTAACCTGACAAAGTAACAAATCAATCGCCATTAAGAGTGAGAAAACGGTTGGAAACAATGTTTTGCATTCATTAGTGGTAGCCTATGAGGGGGGACTATTTTCCTCAGGTTACTTACACTTTGTTTCGTGAAATATCTTCTAATGTCTTCCACCTTTCTTTTCTTGCCCGACATCCTCGGACATGTGTCGCACGCCAACAGCATCGACCTCCCTCTCGTCAACACTGGCAAAGCCTGCAAGTGAAACAACTTCGACAGCCTACAGGGAGCTAAGCCAATCAAAAAACAGACCTGTCTCAAAGACGTATTTTGGAGGCGGTGCCGAAGTGGGAAAGGATTTAACCTTTTGTGTGCCGCATGAGGCACTTCAACCTTAAGATTGGTATGGACACGTCCATACGCAATTCTACGCTTATGGTCTAAGAACATCCCATAAAACATTTTCAAAAAATACAACCATAAATTGTGGATTCTGTAGACCATCCAGCTTTTCTTCACCAACAAACAACAACAACAGTCATACTCCAAATATGTCAATCAAAACAGGTCAAGGTCATATGTGTTGTGGCTTTCCCTAAATGACCCAAAGAAGACCTCAGAGGCTCAAACATTCTTCAGTTGACACTGCAGTTTTTTCTGGGGCGATTTTATTTCTTTCCTTTTTTATTTAGGCCCATATTCTTTTTACTCAGTAACGGATGTGATTTCAACTGTAGCAATACTTCAAACTAAACCTACTTAAGTTAAAGTAAAATTAAAAACGACCTAAAAAGTACAAGTACACAAAAAAACTACTCAATTGCAGTAATGTAATAAAGTAAATGTAATTCGCTACTTTCCACCTCTGGCTACTGCTGCTTCTGCTTCTCCTTCTCCTTCTCCAGGAACCTGTGACAACTCCCAGGCCAATGACTGCCGTTCTCCAAATGGGATGATGAACAGCTGCTCAGCCTGTACTGGCCACTGGCTTGTCCCAGACACACCCTGTGAAATCCCAACACTTCCCCCGTTTCCATGGACAATACCAACACTAGAGACCACAACAGTCATAACAACACAGCTCTCCTGTAGACCAGCCATCTGTGAACTCCTAACCAGCAGGTGAGGTTGGAGAGACAGCCGCAGTAGCTGCTGGACTATTTACTATGTGTGTAGTAAAAGTAGTTTTCTAACCTGAAAAAATTAATAATTTAAAATAAACATCATGATTCAACAAAATTTGCCTTGGTCTCAATTGAAAAGTCTGTTCAGTTACAACATTTTTGGTTTCAGAATTATATTCAGTTTTATGGAAAATAAACTCTATAAGTACAAAATCTCAACCAAAATCCTTTAGGATCCTAACAGTTCATATCACTGTTTACCCATCTAAATTAGTCACCTCACGAGTCTGTCAATTTCAACTCATCAAATAAGTGTAATAATATAACAATGTATCCACTAGAGTCATTTGTGTTGCCTTGAAAGTCTCTGGATAACATCATTAATATAAAATTACTTGTAAGGACAACAGCAGTTGGTTGAAGCAATAATTTGTATGAAAAAGAACATGATGATGCAAAGTTAAGGAAGTACTTGGATTAGCAAGGCAGTGAAATGCAATGATATAAAGACTACACTGGCAGCTGATTTTTAATACTTATATGCAATTGTTACAAAATCAGTGTCAACTTTCAAATGCATGAAGTGCAAATTAAGCAACAATGTATTTTGTAGAAGAAGATGAATCAAATATATCCTAACAAAATATAAGTGAGTAATGCCCCTCTAAGACTGAAGTCAAACTCCCTCTCGGTGTGTTGTTCTCAGCTCCGTGTTCATATGTAACGCTTCCTTCAACTTGTTTATGTCTCACTCAGAGGCTCAAACATGTTTAATTTACGTGAACCCCTCCCTGTCCAACCGCTAGCCCTGACACCATGGGGGAAGAAAGAAGACTCCACCCGCTCAGGGCACATATTCTACCATTGTACCTTTAATAGAGGCTTGCTGGCTTTCCATCACCCTGAAGCAAGATAAAATGTCAACTCATATTGATACACGTCTTCCCATCATGAGCTTGAAAATGATAGCCTATCAAAAATTAGTAGTGACTCTGCCAACATCCATTGGTTTGTCTAATTGGGCATTAAGGGTGTGGCTTTTTTTTCTTTTCTTTTCTTTTTTTTCTAGCCAATAGTGACCACATTAGAATAAAATATGTCCTCACTACATGTACAAATCCATTAAGAGAATGTGTAGATAATGTCAAACTTGACGGAAAATAGTCTTAATTTAATACTGATGCTTGGGTATAAATTTCAAAAGCAGCCCATCAGCTATAAGATTCACTTTATAATAGTTATTCTGAATATCTGGCTTTCCTAATATATCGAATATGGGCAGAATCGTTTCACTATTTACTATTTACATATTTCACTGTATGACCTGAAAAAAATTAACTTTTTCACACCCCAGTGCATTACTAAACCCTACTTACTGTTTAAACCTTATACACCGTAGAACTGACTCATAAAAACCAAAACACCACAAAGGGGCTCACATAGATACTGAACATTGAGTGTCTGTTTTATTGCTATGATATAACCATGTGTTTTGGCTTGTTTGTGTATCCTTCTAGTGTATTTGAGACGTGCCATTTAGCCATATCCCCAGCGCCATTCCTTGCAGCGTGTCGCAATGACATCTGTACTACTGGCAATATCACCTGCAGCAGCCTGGAGACCTATGCTGCTGAGTGTTCTGACAAAGGGATCTGTATTGACTGGAGGAATGCTACCGATGGGCTGTGTGGTGAGATTTATATCCTATTGTGTAAAATACCATACTTGTTTTGTGAAGTGTTCAAAAATGTGTTTATAAATATACTGAGTTTACATTTTACAGAGCACAAGTGTCCAAGTGACAAAGTATACAAGGCCTGTGGCCCTGCTGTAGAGCGCACATGCAATCACAGGTAATGTAAATTGTGTGATATTTTTGTTTATCTTTCTTTGTTTGCAAACAAATTCTTCAATTTCTGCTCCTTTATTTAAACGTTTTCTCCAGCAAAAGAAGAGTATAAACTGTGGATTGTTCTAGTTCTGCTCTATGAGTTGATGTGATAAGTAATCAGGGATTTATTGAGGACTATTTATTTGCTACTGTTATCCCAGTTAATATGAAATTGCCTACAACAGTTATTTCTTTGTAAGAAAGAAAACAAAAACTTAATTGGTCATAAAAATCTGGTCTGGTTTTTGGTACGCACAAATTAAAGGTATGGACATTTCAATATAATGATATGTTCACGTCAACGCATTCAAGTTTAACTTTCCTTGGCCAATTAATTTGATTATATTTTAAAGAGCATTTGACATAAAACAAACAAAATGTTTTGGCTCCCGCGGGCCAGGAAGTAGACTCGGTCAGTGTTTTTTTTATATGAAACCCTACTGTATGGGTAGACAAACTAAAGCTGATGATCTAGCTTTGTAAAGAAGGTTTCGACGGTGTTAGTGAGGATTTACTGTATATGTTAAACATGCAGCACCTGCCTGTCTGAATGTGCAAACAGCAGCAAGCATCATGACATGATTTCTACGTTGGAATAATGAACTATTGTTTTTTTTTATTCTCCTCTTATGTATGTCTATTCCTGATTATAACTTCCAGAAAATCTGCCTTCCCATGCATGAAATTAAAAAAAATCTCATAAGTGCAGTCCTATTTTTAACCTTCTTTGCTACAGCAACTATTCAAAGTTAAAGACTTTAAACATTTAGAACAAAACCTCTCTTGTGATGTGATTCAGAGAAGGAATTGTAAATAGTAAATTCCCAACCCTCAAAAGAAAAATTCTAAATATAAATAAAACGATATCATGTCACTAAAACTGCTAGCTGGCCTCCTAAAACCACCCAGACATATTTTTGTCCTTCCAAAATTGAGCCCACAGTGCATCAAAAATGTGTGATTGTGAACAAAAAGGCCTACTTAAACTTATTGCTTAGTAAATCTCCAAAGTGTTGAGGTTATGGTTGATATACTGTGGTGAATTTAGAATTGTAACTACGTCATCAAACACCAAACACAGTCACTGACAGGAGCATCTACAAAAGAGGTTTGTCTATTATGGAGTGATCATTCTTTGTGAAATAAAATATATAATATAGATCATAAAGGTGACTAGATGCTACTCAAACTTTGCATTGGGAATTCAATATTTGACAATCTTAGAAACTGACTTTTCAACAGCAGTTAACACAACCCTTGTGGTTGCTTAAATCTGAAAAGCCCCTCAGACTTTCCTGTTTTTCATGGAGCACAGCTTGATCATGTTGGACGCAAGGCAAAGCCTGCAAGCTGAACACTGAACAACACATCTTATACCTACTCATTGTGCTTCTTTAGGCTGCAAGGCTATGGTTTCATTACAATTTTCATCTGGACAGTTCCGCCCAAAATGCCTTGCACTGACTCACTGCTGTGATGCCGCTGTGACTTGTCCTTATAGGAAAGCGTATTTTATGCACTATTTTAATTGAATAGATCCCTGTCACAGTGTGTATTCTTTAAAATGTCCCAGCCCACACATTTATGAGATAGCTCCATTTATTTTCAGTGTGAAGGAAAGATATCTCAGTTTTCCAGTAGTGAAGTTATAGATTTACTGTGCATGCTTTGGTGAGGCTGTTTAGACAATTTTTCATCGTAAGTAAAGACTAAAACTCGCTGTTTTTTTGACCATTCCTCGAAAAAGTTGACACACTAACCGGAACAATCATTCATCTAATTTCTGACATCAGATACAACAACATGTATGTTGCGGGATCCGCTCCATCTACAAATGACATGAAGGAGGGTTGCTTCTGTCCCGAGGGCACCACCATGTTCAACCAAGTTTATGACACATGTGTCCCCTTTTGTGGTAAGAAGACACCCTTTAGGAAACATGCTTTGAGTGTGTCACAGAATTTTTGTGATTCAATCGTTTCTGTTTGAATTTCAGATTGTACTGGACCTGATGGGAAACCAAAAATGGTGAGAACTCAAATATATATCATTGTGTAAGACAACAGCAAAAGCAAAGCTGTGTTTCTTAAGTTTTTGTTGTCTGTTAATTAGCCCGGTGAGACATGGACAAGTGGCTGTGACATCTGTGTCTGCGACAACGACACCATGAGCGTCCGGTGTGATCCTGCTCCATGCCCAACAATGTGGATCCCCGACTGCAGCCTGGAGCCTGGCGAGAAGCTGGTCACCAGGACAGACGGCTGCTGTTCCAAACATTCATGTGGTCAGTTGTAGTTTTGTAGACGTATATTTTATTATGTCACTTTCTATTCGTCGAATCCTCTCCAACTTCCTCTTCTCCACCTGTTATCGATGGATCCGTTGTTTGCTCAGCTTTTATACAGTCTGTTACAGGATATTAGGTGGCTCCTGAGCTGTACTGAAATGGACACAGCAGACTGGATTTCAAAACTACTTCCATTAGATCTTTGATCTGAACATAACTATCAGCATGGGATTTGTAAATTCTACCAATGCTTTCTATTTGCACGAAATGCTTTAAGAAAATAGCTTTCAGACAACCACAGGTCCTCCTTTTCTCTGCTAAAAGCTCCCCTGAAACTAAATGAATGATTTACATACATACTGTAGGAGCCATAATGTGTGTTTTACCTCAGTTGATTATTTGTTATATTTTGCTCCTTATATGGGTTTGATATTGTTTCCGGTAATTAGCAGTGGGCGTGGTTTACTTAATTTTAATCCTGTGCATTTGGGGTGGCGGGAGACTAGACAAAGAGGGCGAGTGACTTTGAAATATTTTCTGTTGACCGTCATCGTCATTGTTATCATAATCATCGTCATCTTTTGGACCTTTTGTTTAGAAATACTTTTTCCCCTTTTTTGTTTTGTAAATCTACAAGCATATCTGGACTTTTGGAATTTTAATACGAACGAGTCACAGGTACAAACCCACTTAGTCTCTGTGAGGCACTTTACAATCTTAAGCCGCCACAATACATACTTAAAAAGGCATTGCTTCACTTAATACTTGCTAAAAAAAAGTTGCAAGCTTAGCATTACAATTTTTCATATTGAGACGTCACTATCGTGATATAACCGCGAGTAACATATTGAAATGTTTTGCTTCAGTGTTGAGATGTTCTAATGGAATCAAAGGGCCGAAAATACCAATAGCACACCTTTTATCAAACTTTTGATTTGGTGGTAAAACAACAGCCCATCTCCAAAATATCTCACCTTGGAACCCTCATCTTCTCATATTCAGGCACAAACAGTGGCTCCAGTTCACATTTATGAGCCTGTTGCCACTTAACCTGGTGGAATCCCTACCTTTGAATCTGTCCTCTCTTCTGTTGGAACGAGTTAAAGAGCTGAAACAGGGTGTCAAGAGCTTATTGACAATATCATTTTAGAATCAAGTGTCTAATGGAATGCTCCCAACAATAATTTGTTATCAAAAAAATATGTGGATCAACCAATGAACCAAACTTTGGAGGACCTGTACATATGAGATCACTGTTACAGTTATTCACAGTTAACAGAGTATCCAAGCAGTTCAGAGAGATAAGATTTACATCAGGCTTCATGTCATATCTTCTGTCCACATGCAGGCTTGCTCTCTCTGTCTTTCTCTTTGTATT
This sequence comes from Tautogolabrus adspersus, assembly GCA_020745685.1. NCBI lineage: Eukaryota > Metazoa > Chordata > Actinopteri > Labriformes > Labridae > Tautogolabrus > Tautogolabrus adspersus. Next base: position 9,888,128 of record CM036535.1, read on the forward strand.
TATTGATGTATGTAGAAATAAAAGCCTTCAAACAAATAAGAAAATTTCCTTATGCAGTGAAATAAAGGAGCAGCAGCTTTTTATGGCTAGGTTTTTTAGGGAAAAAAAAGTAAACCACAACAGTTACATTTCTTAGGATCACTTCTTTTTCCAATTATTGATAAATAACCTTTTTGCCTTATTTTTGCTTTCCAAAGCAAAAGAAAAGGTTTTGAGTTAAAAGATGTGTTTTTTTTTTTATTATTAAGCAGTCAGTGACTCTGATTGTAAGATAAATGTGTCTTCAGATCAGACTAGTCATACTGTAATATTTAAAAGCAAATGTATAGTACCACAGCCTGGCTCTCAACTAATTCTTAATTGATAACTTGTTATAAAGAGTAAACATTAAAGTACATTTACAACACAAACTCATAATCATCCTATCCTCTTATCCTAAACAGAATGCGATGTTGCCTTGTGTCCCGCACCAATGACCTGCTCCCTTGGCTTCCGTCTCACCTACACAAATGGCACCTGCTGCAAATCCTACCAGTGTGGTATGTGACTTTATCAATGTGCATCTGTCAACAGAGAATAAAAGAATCTTCCGATTTTATAATGTGATGAATGTGCAGATAAAAAGCTAAGAGGATAAAACATGCTTCAGTCATCTTATATGTAAGAGTTGTTTTCTGAAATAACTTCACAGCAGATGCCAAGAAGACTTAGATGGGAAGTAAAAACATAAACATTTTGAGTATGGACAGCTGATTTTTCCAGGGCAATGTCAGTAAAAAAACAATCATGATGAGCAGATATCAGCAATTTCAAGTACAAGGAACTTCCATCTTGTGTTACAAATCCTGGCAACCTCTGTGAACAAAGGTTCTTTTTGAGCTATATAGGAAAGTCTTATTTTGGTCTTGTTTGCTGTTGGAGGTTATGAAGAGGAATCAGGCTCCTCAGAGGAAAAACAGGAAGACAAATATTTTATAAATTTTAATTTTCTCAATATATATATATTTTGAATTTGTACTAAACATGTATTAATGTTGATCTGATTCAAGCCTTTTTTGTTTTTGCAGAACCAATAGGCGTATGTGTCTTTGAAGGTACTATGTACATGGTAAGTGTACAGCTCAAAGTCCAGATATTAATAAACCAATGTATCAATGGTCAGGTACGAAGGGCAGGGCATGCTGATTTACAGGTTGTTAACTTTGCTACAGTTAAAAGCTTCAGCATACAGGCGGATATGCTAACATGTAGACTATCAAACTAGAGGGGTAGCTGTTATTTACATTCAGGGGCTGACTGGAGACAGTTGTTTGGAAGTATATAGGGAGTTATATCAGAATGTTTATTTCTACCCTCTTCGACATATCTTACGTATGAAGTCTACTTATTGTCTTGTATAATAACACTTTTATCTTCTACAGATCTTTGTAACTGAAAATATACATAAGACATTAGGTAATATATTTAAAAAAACTTAGAATTAACAATAATCAATCTGTTTTTATTTTTTTAAGCCTGGTGCCAAAATACCAACCCCTGATTCACCATCAGGATCAACTACAACACTAGGACAACCATCACAAACAACAACAGCAGGACCTGGAGAACCATCAGGAACAACAGGAGGAGGACCTGGACAACCATCAGAAACAACTGTCGGAGGAGGACCACCATCAGCAACAACTGGTGGAGGAGGACCACCATCAGGAACAACCGGAGGAGCTGGACCACCATCAGGAACAACTGTTGGAGGAGGACCACCATCAGGAACAACTGGTGGAGGAGGACCACCATCAGGAACAACCGGAGGAGCTGGACCACCATCAGGAACAACTGGTGGAGGAGGACCACCATCAGGAACAACTGGAGGAGCTGGACCACCATCAGGAACAACTGGTGGAGGACCATCATCAGGAACAACCGGAGGAGCTGAACCACCATCAGGAACAACTGTTGGAGGAGGACCACCATCAGGAACAACTGGTGGAGGAGGACCACCATCAGGAACAACCGGAGGAGCTGGACCACCATCAGGAACAACTGGTGGAGGAGGACCACCTTCAGGAACAACTGGAGGAGGAGGACCACCATCAGTAACAACCGGAGGAGCTGGACCACCATCAGGAACAAATGGTGGAGGACCATCATCAGGAACAACTGGTGGAGGAGGACCACCATCAGTAACAACTGGTGGAGGAGGACCACCATCAGGAACAACTGGAGGAGCTGGACCACCATCAGGAACAACTGGTGGAGGACCATCATCAGGAACAACTGGTGGAGGAGGACCACCATCAGGAACAACTGTTGGAGGAGGACCACCATCAGAAACAACTAGTGGGGGAGGACCACCATCAGGAACAACTGGTGGAGGAGGACCACCTTTAGAAACAACTAGTGGAGGAGGACCATCATCAGGAACAACCGGAGCAGGGGCAGGACCACCATCAGGAACAACTGGTGGTGGAGGACCACCATCAGGAACAACTGGTGGTGGAGGACCACCATCAGGAACAACTGGTGGAGGAGGACCACTATCAGGAACAACTGGTGGTGGAGGACCACCATCAGTAACAGCTGGTGGTGGAGGACCACCATCAGGAACAGCTGGTGGAGGAGGACCACTATCAGGAACAACTGGTGGTGGAGGACCACTATCAGGAACAACTGGTGGTGGAGGACCACCATCAGGGACAACTGGAGGAGGAGCTGGACCACCATCAGGAACAACTGGTGGAGCTGGACCACAATCAGGAACAACTGGCGGAGGAGGAGCTGGACCACCATCAGGAACAACTGGTGGAGGAGGACCACCATCAGGAACAACTGGTGGAGGAGATGGACCACCATCAGGAACAACTGGTGGAGCTGGACCACAATCAGGAACAACCGGAGGAGGAGCTGGACCACCATCAGGAACAACTGGTGGAGGAGGACCACCATCAGGAACAACTGGTGGAGGAGGACCACTATCAGGAACAACTGGTGGTGGAGGACCACCATCAGGAACAACTGGTGGAGGAGGACCACCATCAGGAACAACTGGTGGAGGAGGACCACCATCAGGAACAACTGGTGGAGGAGTACCACCATCAGGAACTACCGGAGGAGGAGCTGTAACACCATCAGTAACAACTGGAGGAGGAGCTGGCCCACCATCAGGAACAACCGGAGGAGGAGCTGGACCACCATCAGGAACAACTGGTGAAGGAGGACCACCATCAGGAACAACTGTCGGAGGAGGACCACCATCAGGAACAACTGGTGGAGGAGGACCACCATCAGGAACAACTGTCGGAGGAGGACCACCATCAGCAACAACTGGTGGAGTAGGACAACCATCAGGAACAACCAGAGGAGGAGCTGGAACACCATCAGGAACAACCGGAGGAGGTGCTGGACCACCATCAGGAACAACTGGTGGAGGAGGACCACCATCAGCAACAACTGGTGGAGAAACACCACCATCAGGAACAACCGGAGGAGGAGCTTTACCACCATCAGGAACAACTGTTGGAGGAGGACCACAATCAGGAACAACTGGTGGAGGAGGACCACAATCAGGAACAACTGGAGAAGGAGCAGGGCAACCATCAGGAACAACAAGCCCAGGAATTGGAGAGCCTTTTGTACCTGGGTCCTGCCAGGAGTGTTACTGTGACCCAAAAATTGATCCAGTTACCAAGCTGAACACAATTGAATGCAAACCCATTGTTTGCAACACCAACTGCTCTGTAGTAAGCTAATTAATTGGTTGTTACAAACAACAGTTTAGGAGACATTTAGGATTATTCTCAGAGCAACTCTGAGGAAGGGACAGAAAACATTTATCTAAGTAAGGAGGTTTGATCAACACTGTTAGGTATGACACATTCCTTCAGAAGCTGATGCGATTGGTTGATAAAAAAGTTTTTGAAAAAAAGTGCTCTCTTACTGATAATGGGCATAGACGGACAGGGAAATCGATTGGGCCCAATCATAGAATTTTATCGGACATGGTGTAATTATGAACAAGTTCAATTAACTTCTCTGTTGAATACATTTAAAGAGCGTCTATGGCTATGTAAAAACTTATTTCAGCCAAAGGATATTGGAGACAAAGATGGTTAGGTGATGAATTAAATCCATAATCTCAAGAGATGCCTTTGGCACATTTTATTGAATTTAATGTCAAATAATAATGTTAATCCACTTTAAGGACAACGTTGAGGGCAGGAATAGAGAGAGTCGCTATGAAACTAAGATAAACAAATGGGAATAATTCTGACAAAACATATAGTATTCATGAAAAAAAATAAAATAATAGAATATAACTTTGTGATTCTGACGTTTTGCTGGCCCATCATTGGGTTTTAGAACTGTTTCTTAGGGGTCATTGTTCAAAGAGAAATCCACACCAGTTTACAGAACAGGAGATTACAAAGCGTGTTTCTACTGTTTTGAAATGTATTATTAAGGATAACCTCATTGCTATAAAACCTGAAAAAGTCAGTTTTTCTTCTTCCTCACTTTGTCTCCAGGGTTTTGAATACAAGGAAGTACCTGAAAAGTGTTGCGGAAAGTGTGTCCAGAAGAGTTGCTTCCTCATCGCACCTGACAACTCAACACATATAATTGAGGTCAGTTATGTCAAATTGTAAGCCTTTTCACACATCTTTTAAAGATAAGTGATAATTATTTTTGAATTATTCAAAAACGCTAACTTTATTAAATACATGAAAGTTTTGAATAAAATTACAAAAATATAAATAAATTAAACAAGAAGCTATTCATATCACCTTTCTCACATTCCATTGTTTTGGGAGTTAGTAGAATTTCTTTGATTGTAGTTGTTTAGCCCAAGTTGGATTGACATATGAGCAGAAAACTTTAAAGAGGATCAATTTATTAGCTGACTTTGTTTCTTCTCTTCCTGACTATATAATGTAGGTCAATGAAATGTTTAAACTTCCTGATAATAAGTGCGTGCAGTATGCCTGTGAGAATATCAACGGGCAGCTTGTGACAAAGGAGAACAAGACTGTTTGTGCAACCTTTAATCCCTTGGACTGTGAACCTGTAAGTTAATCAAATCTCTGCAGCTGAAAGCCCTGCACTGTCTCACCAAATAATGTTCATATCTCACACATAACACGTGGTTTCCTCTTCCAGGGTACAGAGACAACCGACGATAGTGGATGCTGCAGAATCTGTAAGTTAAAAGTTTTATATAAATATTGAGACTCAACTAACTCTGTAGACAAGGTTGTTTGATGTTAAGTAAGTGTAAGAACCATTCAAATGACAGTTGTTTTGTCTTACAGGCACATTGCGAAGCATCTGTGAAGTCCTAAGTAAGCAGGAAGTCATCAAGGTGAACGACTGTAAGAGCCCAGGGCCGGTCAACATGACATACTGTGCTGGACACTGTGGAAGCATGTCCATGTAAGTCTATTAATTCCCAAATAATGAAATTTTACTCAATCAACAAAACAACTTCAAACTAGCTTTGATTTATTTTGCCATTAATGTATGTTTTTCAAAAATTGTTTTGGAGTTCAAACTTATCATCAACCAAGAATACATACAGTATAAACACATTTTTCCAGTCAGTGGTAGGCTGAATCTTTCAATGGCAAAACAAGCCCCTCTACCAGACTGTGACTGCTTCATTTGCTCCAAAGGATTACGTTGCTGTCTTTTCAGGTACCTTTGGCCGGCAGCTAGAATAAGGCTAGTCAGGATTAAGTAGGAATTGTAGCCATTACAGCTCATCCTTCAGCTGCAGGCTATGCAATCTACTTAGTCTATCAGTTCGACATGCAAGGCTGTGAGCAAACAGTCAATTATTTAGGCTGTTCAAAGAAGGGCACACGAACCGGCTGTTTTGTGAATAGAGCGCAAAACAACAGGTGCTAAAGACCTGTTTTGTGTCTATGTGTGCATGTTCCTGTACTGGAGCAATACCTTAACTTGTTGAGTAGTGATAAGGGGCCTAAAAATATGAAAACATGGTCCTGGTTAGAAATATTTGAAAACCCCTTTCACGCAGCAACTCAGTGAAACAGTATTGCAACATTCCATTGAACTGCTCAACAATTTTTGGCACATTTTACTTTGTGAAATACATTTTGATGAAACTAGCACCCTTGGCCTCAGTTTTCCTTTTTCTTTTCAATTTTCACTATATGGCCTTCAAATAGTGCAAGCACCTCATGTCTCCAGACCAGTAACAAACTAATGCATCAAATGTGATCAATCAGGAATTGGTCAGTATATAAGAGAGTCATGCTGACACAGAATCGAACAGTCTACATACTCAATTCAAAAAAGGAGACCAGTACTACTAGTACTAGTATTTGTTGAGAAGACATTTTCCAAGATCAACATTCATCCATCCTATTGTCTATGCCTCTTATCTGAAGAGTGCTGTCATATTCAATCAAAACTTTATTACAGACTCAGGGACCAGATAAGAAAATACGAAGGACATAAAATACAAGGCACAGTTAAAAAACATGCAACATAAATGTGATGCATGGTATAAAACCACTAAATAAAAACAATGCCCTCAGAGGATACAACTGTACCAGTGTTTCCATAGCTTGGATTGATAGCGTGTAGTTGTGCACTTGATGCTTATCAAGGCCAGGATGAATTACTTTTGTGAGTAAATTATCCGGCAAATAAACTTAAATAACTAAATAAGCCTGCAGCATATTGACCCTTGCAGCCACAAATATTTCACTGCCGCTACACCACCAAGGTTAAGCAAGATTCTCTTTGCATCGTTGTATGCTACTTGAAGTTTATGCAAGCTTGCTTTATTGTGGTTAGACCACAAGTGGGCAGTATAAAGAGTTCAATGTGCTCTGAATACAGACCCCTTCAGTCCATCTGTACAAGCCCCAAACTTGCAAAGCAGAGTATTTGCCTGAACATATATAATACGTTATTGCCTGTAGATGTCTTCATCATGCTTCATTTGATGTAATGACGGATGTCCAAGTAATGTCCAAGATATGTCCAAGATCTTAGCACTCTTATATAAACTCTGATATAACTAACATAAAAACCTACATACATTTTTTAGGTGAGGAGGGGGGTAACAATAAAATGTAACCCAGGGAAGAAGGGGGAACTAATTGTAAGCAAATAGCAAAGACATTCACAAACTAAGGAAAAGAGTACAACTCAAAACAAGCTGATCTATCATTTAATAAGGTCCAAACACTATAAACTAGATTAAACAACAACGAATCACCAAGGCCTTGAAGAAGACACCTCCTTCCACAAAATGAGTAAACAGTAGTGCAATGACAAGTCACACATGCAGCAGAATGGCCCACCGGCAACTGTTGGCTGCCTTCTCTCTCCTGCTCTTTATACTCTGCTCCCTGATTGCTAAGTTGCCACTGGTCTTTTCATTGATGGCTTCACTGAAAAGCAGCACCTGGAGATCACAAAGGAGAAAGAAGGAGAGAAAAAACAGAAAACACACACAGCACTAGGGCACATTCTATTGCTAATTAAAGTCAGTATGTCATTTGTGTTTCATTAAGTCCACTACTTATCTGGAGCTGTCTCTTTGTGAGGCTTAATGCAGGGGGTGCTCTGACATAGTGTTTTAATCCATGTGAACCATAAGCAGACTCGAATCTATAGATTTTATTTACTCAGTTTTCTGGTGATAGATCCTAATTGTAGTTGTTTTTTCAAACTCTCATCTTATTTATCTTCCAAGAGCTGCAAAAGCCTAAAACTAGCATAGAAGTAATATGAACCTACCTTATTAGTGTCGGCAAAAGCAGAATGGCATGTTTTGCTCTGGTCTATCACAGTGAGAAAATTCCCTTTATCCTGATATTATTAGAAACAAGCTGTTATCAAGATGACCAGCATGGATATCCCGAGATTACACAAAACTAACTTTACACTCATAACCTGGTCCGCACCAAGTTACGGTAAGTGTCAGTTACCATGGTGAACTAGACAGGTTAAAAAAAGGGCCAGCTTGGCTGAACAGACCAGGATTACCCTTGAATCTTGGTTCTTGGTACACCCCTCACTTACAGTTTCTGCACTACAATGATTCAACAAAGCAAAATGAATAAATCAAAGCTTTAAAACAATTACATATTGACAAACTCTCCATCAAACTTTATTTTTGGTCTTTATTCATACCTGTACTCAATAGAGTTTAATATTAACACAATATTCACCCAGGAGTTTTGTAAAGACACTTCAGAGATTGACTGGAAATATTGTCCCGCTGTGTATGTACCAGATAAAATGCTCAGTAGATAAGGATGTGACAGGAACTGTTGTAATTAGTGAAGAAATTGAAGTGCTGTTGTCTGTGTCTGTGCAGGTATTCTGCTGCAGCTAACACGATGATGCACCAGTGTGAGTGTTGCCAAGAAGCCGTCACAAGTGAGGGTCAAGCAGAACTCGAATGTGCAGATGGCACGACGATCCAGCACAACTACACCAAAGTGGAGAGCTGTCTGTGCAACAGAGCAGAGTGTGTGGGGGGAACAACAATTGTTCCAGTGAGGCGCCGCAGGAGACGCTGATCAGTCACTCACTGCTTCACACCAGTCTGAACCCCTTCAGACACCATTCAGGACAGAACGTTATAGCTTCTTATCATTGTATGTTTCATGATTTGTAGCCAAAATGTGCTTTCTTATTAAGTGTCACAACATGCTACTGTGATGCAAACTTCTTTCCTTCAAATCAATGAAAAATAAAGTTAGATATCTGCAGCATAACTACTGGTGTGGACATGTTTATTGATTGCCCAAATAATGAACATGATAAGAAAAGTTTTAGCTCCTAAAAACTAAAGAACCAAAACCCTGTCTTTGTTTGTTTGTTTGTTTATTGTTGTTATTTTGTTTTCTGGCATCCAGCTTTGAAGTTCCTTTCAAAAGTTACAATAAATAACTGAGAATCACCTTGAAGACCTACATGCCTAGGGCTGTATTTATAAAGCTTCCTATAACAAAGAGTTGCTCCTTGTGGAAACTGAGAAAATTCTTAGAATCAGGACATTTTCTTATAAAGATTATAGTTATTCACAAATCATCTTAGCCCCTAAGAGAGGTCTTAAGGTGAAAAACCGTTAGTGAGGAGGACTTATAAGAGGAGGAAACGCCCTAAAGACAGAAAAAAACACTGAATGACAATGAGTTCATTAAACATTACAGATTGGACTCCTAAACTAGGACTCCTTGTTTTTTTAAGTTAAGTTAGCTCTCAGAGAAAGAGAGGCTTCTCACAATGCTTGTGGATTTAGCTCCTGGACGTTTATTCAAATGCAGCTCTTAAAATGGCATAAAGAATCACATGAGAAAGATTTAAATAACTTAGATCAAAGAATTTCAACAAAGTATGTTTTGAAGTTTTAGTCACAACATACAGTGCTTCTTAGATGAAACCTTTGGCAGACAGATTTACAACAAAACTATTCATTTACAGACGCCAATGGAAAACTTTAAGCACAACAAAAACTCAAGCTAAACATGTTAGAGCTCTGCTTAAATCAGTACACCTGGTCCATACTGCATACCTGAGCAGTGCTGTTGATGGTGCTAGAGTAGAGAAATTCTGTCATCAAAACCTCCCAAAGCAAGTCTCTGGGGGCCATGAACATCCAAAGCACATCTCACGGAAGAGGTCAGACAGTGTGATGTGACAGCTGTGTACTCTTCGCAACTTCAACTGACTGTTTCAGGTTTGCAGACAGTGACTCCACAGATATTACTGAACATCACAAATTTCACATCCCAATTTAATTATTGAAAAATTGGTTTACCATAACACTTTGCAGTGATATTTTACATCTCTGAATAGTGACTCTTCATGTTGTGGGGGGATACTTCTTCCAAGCCTGATTGCCTCAAGTGTTGCTCTGTCTCTGTCTTTTGTTGTTAAGTTAAATAATTCAAAAATATTTAGTGCATCCATTTAAATTGATCAGATTTAAGATCACAAAACATCCTACAGCTGGTGAGCAGCTCACTGCAGGAACTCCACATATTATTAAAGACAAAATCCAGGTGAAAAGAATATGGAATGAACATGACTCATCCAGTGATAATCAAATCCTGGCTTCGGGGGGGGGGCAGCCAAGGTTGCTATGGATACAGTGAAGGATCATGTGGAATCATATATGATTTGGTCTGGTAAAATTTACAGAACCCATCAAGTGACACTTGCAAACTCAATATTTTGTTTATACTTTGCTGATAACAATGTTAGTGATTTTGCCAAGACAAAGAATTTTCCACATAAATCTGCGATTTTTTTCAGCCTCGGCCCCGTTTACACCTGTTCATCATAGGACAGATTTAAGGAGGAGTTTAAATACACCCGAGACACATTAAGGGCACATTGATGTTGCAAAAACAGAAAGAATGCGACGTGTACATACATTTTGTCCAGAGCCGCATTATAAGACTGCTTAGTCCCCGTAACCATGACATTGCCTCATTGTCACTGAATGACAGCTTAACTGTCCTTGTCATTATTCCTGATTATTCTATAGAACTTCTTCTCTATTTCTGGCTGGTTCAGACCAAAGCGAAGCAAATTTGGGATCATTTGTGTATATTTGATTGTCTCAACACAACCCAGTGAATGTTTGCCACTCTATATATTTAACTAAGCAATATGGGTTCCGCCTGGCTCCCTGACGTAGAGTTGCATCTTTCTAGATACATTTTCCCTCCTCCTGTGTCTGGATGCACTTTCCTGCTGCTTCCAGCTACTTGGGGCTGACCAGGTCCCAGTTTGATGACCTGTTAGTTAGTATCGGTACCAAGATTTCTCTGAGAGACACCAACTACCAGCGTTCTGTTTTTCCTGTCGAGGGCCTGTCTATTTGTTTCCACTGAGTGACAGTTTCACTGTATCTAACAAGTCACAGGTTGGCTGAAATGAACCCAAAATAAACTTATTTACTGTATTTTCATTACAATTAACAGGTTAAAAGAATGCTGACATTACTACTTCATGATGCAGATTTCTAAAGAAAGAAATTCCAGCTTTTCAGTTCTGTCTGCAAATAAGAGAAGCAAACAACTTTTAAAATATTTTCTGTTTTGATTGACAATTTCTAAAGCAATCTTGTAGGATGTCAGGGAAACGTCTGAGTTTATAGGCTTTAAAGATACAGCTTACACTAATTTCAAGATTAAGTTGAAAAAGTATAAGATTATATGAATGACAGAAACTATGCAAATCTGCATAATAGATAGAATTAATATACTTTTGGTCTGAACACACCTTTAACGTTTAATTATTCCTTATGTTACTCCTAGCATGTGGTAGTTTCTTTAAATAATATACAATCTGCTCAATGAAACATATTTAGCATGACCTGATGATAATGAGGCAAAGCAGTGAGGATACAGTTGTTTCATGGTATAAATGCAGACCTATCAATCTCTTGCCTAACAGAGACTGCAGTGTCATCTGTGCACTTCATTCATAAACCACTCAACTATAAAGCAATATTAGGCGCCATGAACAAACAGATTTTTGTATCATGTCAACTCTTGTATCCATATTCACTGTCTGCTGTGACTCTGCATCATATATTCTCCAATGAATTTATGTATTTTTAAATTGTACATATCATGAAAATGATATGTGGTACGTGTTGACAGGTGGAGACTGATTCTGATAACGCATTTGGACCTCTGTACTAATAAGGGCAGCAGGACACATGTTACTGCCAGGTGTAAACAGGGCCTTGGATAACAGCCTCCAAACACCAAAAGTGAACACATTTGTTGCTTTCAGGGTCCAGTGTCAGTCTGATAAACAGCTGTATGTCATCTGAGACAACCAAGCTCCATACGTGCATTTGTGTGTGTATGTGTGTGCGTGCGTGTGCATGAGTCACTAAGTGTGTTGGCATGTCTGCTACGAGCTTGTGTTCTGCTTTTAGAGCTCCTCAGCCATCTGCAGCAGAGAGTTGATGGCAGCGTCCTTGTTGCCCTGCTGTGCGTCCAGCACAGTGCGGACCACCTCCTTATCGAGGTTTGGGAACATGTCCTGAAGGGCCTTCAGGTCCTCTTCACTGCACACTGGTCCCTGGACTCCAACAGCTGGCATGGCTGCTGGCATTCCCATTGGTACCATACCCTGGTTATAGACTGCAGGCACTCCTAGCAACAAAGAAGTGCAGCTTTTATTGTAGCGAATAAAAGATTTATAAATAAACATGAACAACACATCACTGTGATAGTATTGTTTATATGCTTTTATACATGTATCAGCCTGTTTTCACTGCAAACATGGACATGTAGAGAGGACAGGGTAAAAAGGATGCTTCTGCCTTCAATAAACCCTTCAGCACCAGTGTCAGACAACAATCTATTACCACAGAATCAACCTTAGAGCACGATCACACTGGCAATCCATGCCGTGAAGAACGCTTCACGCCTAAAGTCCAGTTTGTTTGACCAGTGTGATCGCTCCTTACTGTGCTCAAGCACTGTACACTTCCTTGGCCCTAGCACGCTTCGGAGGTGTGTGCTTCGGCACGGTACAGTTCATGCATGAGCACAAGCACGCGGGTACACAGTGGACAGCCTTCATTATCGAGAAATCCCGGAGTGTTCTGGCCTTTACAAGACGGTCCAATTCCTATCTCGATTAATAGTCTACGATTCAGTTAATTGCGTGCGTGTGTTTGTGTGTGTGTGTGTGTGTGTCTCACCTGCAATGGGCACATATCCTACACCTTGCTGATACACAGAGGGCATCAGGACAACAGGCTGAGTCATCATTCCTGCTGGTAAGGACTGACAAAGACACAGATTCAAGATTAAGAGCTTAACTCTCAGTCCTCTTAGTCAATGATTCCTTGCTCCTCATTTGTACCAGAGGTTAGTCTGGTCCACCATCCAGAAATTCCCAAAGCTTGTCATCAGAAACAGACATTGTCTCATGTGATACTAAATTTGACATAAACACAAGGTACTTTTGCCCTAATGAAAGGATAAGCACTCAGTGAAGACACCCTTCATCCCCACTCAATGAATAGCATCATCCTAATAAGAATAAATGTCCTTCTGTTCTCTGATATTCTCTGATGATTTCTTGCATCTTTTCAGAAACAGTGTGTTTTCTGGGCTGCTTCACATCAAATAAATGAACTTTAGTATGTGTTCACTTTAGTCAGTGAATGTGATCAGACGTTCAATACTAAACAAAAAATAGAACCTATAACAAAAACAGGAAGAGCAAATAAAGTATTTAGACTTTCATGTTTAAATAATTCATGTGAACTTCACTTGCCTCCACTCAACATCCCCATATCCAGCTGAGGTGTTGGCTGTTAAACAGATTTTTCTTTTCTTTCTTCCCCCAAAGAATATCATGTGTGGAGCATCTCTTCATGTCTTCAAATAAGTATACACTGTTTGTGGAGGTGTCTGCAAATTTACTCACAGCAAAAGACATGACTAGGTTGATCATGCCCTCCTTGTCGTCCCCCTGCCTGCCGCTGAGGCTGAACCACTCATCCACGACACTACCATCTCTCAGGCCCTCTGGGATGGTGACATGAGTCCATGCTATCCTGTCGTCCATGGAGAACGCTCTCTGGATGGCACAACAGCAGAAATAAAAATTTAAAAAATTTAAGCTCAAACTGCATATCCCAAAAGGAAGACACACATTTGATGTGTCTCGCTCTAAATCAAAGTGGTTAAGATAGCAATTTTAGTAATTCTATTAGGTAAAAGGTAGAAAAAGAAAAAAAGTTATGAAGGACAGCTTACTTTGCCTTACATGAGACACCACAGTACTTTCCAGACACAGACACTACACCTTGCCAGCCGCTCAGGTGTATGTATGTTTATCCAAGTATATTTTGCAGACAATTGAAATATTTTTCTACAGTTAACATGCAGTTGTAACCAATGCGTCACAATGGAATTGACAGAATTCTGAGCAATACGTTATACAAAATACAGCTGAGGAAGGAAGTCAGCCAACAGACAGAGACCGAGAATCAGAAAAAGAAAGAGAAGGGCAGGTTCAGCTGCTGCCTGCAGTTAGTTTGAGTTGTGTGTGTGAACTGAAATGAAGCAAGCCGATTTAAGTAGTACAAGTACTCATGAGCATGAGATGAAACAAGGTGAAAAATAAAGTAAAAAATATTTAAATGCCCCTTCGTTGCAGCAGTCCACTTGACTCCTCCTCACCTCATCAAAGATTTCCAGGTAGAAGGAGTCCACCCCTGGAGGCACAGTGCACTGGATCACCTTGTTCCATCGCGGGTTCTTGGCACCATTGTGAGCAGTTGGTGTCTCGTAGACTGCATAGCCAAGTCGGACTCTACAGTACGGATCCATCCGGGTCATGCCGTAGTTTTTAGCCAGCTTGGCCTGTTTAGAAATACAAAAAAGGCGGCTTCAGTTAGGCAATAAAGATCCGCTTGTTTGAGTTCATTTCAGTAGATTTAGTTTTACTTATTCTTCGATTCTTCTTTCCTTTAATTTTTGTGTGTTTATTCTACCGTTTTTTTATTGTGTTTGTAAGTGATTCACTTTTCCTATTCTTGCTCCTCCTTATAATAGAGTGGTTGCCTATAATTTGACCCTTAGAACAGCTTTGCTCAGGTGCACACAGCGTTAATACGAATGTTTATTTGTTCTCACCACAAGGTCACTCTGTGATCATAACTGATTATTTGAATGTAGATGTGTTAAGGTCCAGACTCTTAGCATATATACCAGCAGACTGGAGACTGAGTTACAACACTATTTTCTGGAATAACACCAGGTTTCAAAACACTGCTAAGCCTGATTTTGGCACACTGCCACGCTCAAAGAAAAACTCTCGATTTGAACAACTTTTCCCGGTTAAACTCTTCTCTAAACACTTACAGTTTGAAGTGGATTGGCAAAAGCAAAAATACATGCAATTTGAAAAATATAAGAATCCACAAGACTGTGGCTCGTAATAAGTCAGCATGTAATATTGTTTTACACATGCTGACATGGAAGTTTTCCTTAATGATGCCCCCTATACAATGTAAGGTATTTTGGTCTGGAAGATACAATAGAGTTCTTCCCATGCTCATAACACAGCCCCTACCTATACCTACTAGTATCATTAAATGAGACAGTTGTTTATCTTACAGCAAAGCAAATATGTGTTTACCTGGACTACAGTGATGCTGAGTCGCCCAACAGTGCCCATAGAGCCTCCATACTGCAGCTGCCGGGCTGCCTGAGCATCCATCTGGACCTGGTGTTGTTGCTGGGTCGGAGTGATACGCAGGAAGTCCTGGGGAAGCTCACCAATATACACCTGAATACACAAATATACATTCAAAGATAAAGACTGACAATTTAAAGATGGAGCAGACAACTGAGACATTATAAAACTAGTTGACATACCTGGATGGATGCACATATTTTTCATGTAATCAAAGTTGATACAGCTAAGTGCGTTATTCTAAAAGAGATAACAATCCACGACTAAAAGTACACTTTTTAACATTTTTAACATACCAGTGGATAAACTCCTTCTGCTTTTATCTGCATATGTGCTCAGTGCCTACATTTTTGATAATTTATTATTGGTTTATTATTTAAATAATAGATAAACATAGCCTGATAAGATAATAAACAGATGGTAAACTTGAGTGAAATATTTTGAGACTATCATGAAAGTGAGGAAGATTTTTATTGAAAATCAATCATGTAGATTGCAAGTGCATTTAGAGCAATCTTCTCAAAAACAGACAAAGTGATGATATTGCCAACAGTTTCCTTCTGTTGCAATTCATGTACAGGTGATCAACAGCATAAAGGCCATAGATGCTTACAAATATCTGTCCACACCTGCTCTCATACATGACCTGTATTCAATAAAAACTCTTGTATATAGAAATCTTATGTAAACAAGAACGGAGAGTGCACAGACTTCGTGAGGTTATTTCAAAGATTAATAGAAAATAAAAAATAGATGGATGCAGATGCCTGTGTAAAACCACACAAACATTAGTGATTAATTCAGAAAAAAAAACGTATAGTTTGAAGTTAAATATTCTAAACCAGTATCGTTGTTGTAATTAAACTGAAGGGATTTGGAATGCTTGTTCCTACACAAAGTATAAAACAGACACATTCAGTCTGAGGGATCACTGCCGAAGATTTCTGCCTTTTAATAAGGAAGTTTTTTCTGACCAATGTATCTTTTGCTGCTTTGCTAAAGTGCTCATGATGAATTAAGCTGGGTCCTTGTAATATAGCAATAAGTAAGGTCTTTTACCTGCTTTTTGTAACATAACAATGAGTATGGTCTTTTTACCTGCTCTTTTGTAATATTAATAGACAAAGAGTAAGGTCTTTTACCTGCTTTTTGTAAAGCGTCTTGAGATAACACTTGTTGTGAATTGGCGCTATACAAATAAAGATTGATTGATTGATTGATTGATTGATTGAGGCATGTGCTAAATATTAATATTTACTGTCTATAGCTTAAATACACAGGTTGAAAATTGAAAATAGAGCGCTTGCTGTGTTAAGGTATGACACAATTCGTAGCTGCTCATGTTTGATTAAATGGATCATCAGTGTACTGTATGGACAATGTGTTGTTAAAGTGTGGGGTTTTCATGAGCTTGGACACCAAAAGTGTAGGAAAATACGTTTGTTTTAATGAGTCACCACCATTGGCATCGTTTTAAATAGGCATCAGCAAAGTCACCTATTCCTTCTTTGCTCATATCTCTTTACAGTAACCTTGGTGACTCAGCAAACTCTTTCTTGGTAACTATAATGTCTCTGAAGGCACTGATTATAAAACGGGAAGCGAGCGGTGAAGTAGGGTGTTCAAAGTTATTTTGATGATACTTGCAGTCTTCAAAAGCCGCGCGTGCCAAACATCTGCTGGAGTATCAGAGGTGAGTTCAACACTAGTTAAACTGTGACACCCTTCGCAGGTTCGACTCACTTACGGTTTGAAGAGTGACCATATTAAGTGGCGTCTTTCAGCAGAATGCGTCAATGGTTACAACAAATGTTGAAAGTGGTCCTAACGAATGCCCCTTTGTTTTTTTCTTATTATAATGTCAAAAATTATCATCAGATATGTCTTTAATGAAAAACTACACAAAATAGTCTTCGTCTTCAACCTTTTGTTAAGACAACCAAAACCTCATACGACTGAACGCCGCCAGTTAATACGGTCACACTTCATACCGTAACATCGGTTAAATAGCCACTTAGTGCACGTCATTCCTTTCCCATTTCCTGTCTTTTCAACCGTCCCATCAAAAAAACGAGAATTTGCCCAAAATACAAATTTAGAAGGGATTTAAAGTGACAGTATTTGAATCAGCATACACACCCACACACGTCTGGGTGTATACCACCAAATGTTAATTTAAGTATATAGTTATTTCGAAGCGACAACCCGAATCAGACACAATTGTTTACAAGGCAGTTTAGGACAGGAACTGCTTTAGCGGGTCATTAATCCCAGAGGTTTACCCGTTATATAACATAACACAACTGAACATTTTCTCGCTTTGGTAATGTCGGTGGCACTGTGTGTAATTATAGGCTATAGGCTATTGCTGTTTAATGCATAGAGTCTGTGAACTGTCAGAGATGTTGATAAACTTAAGTTTAGCTAGTTCCGCACTGTGTCTGCCTGTGATTGTCATGACAACATTGAGTCCGACCCGCAGTGTACCTGTCCCCGCTGAGTGCTGATGGTGGTCGTCATCTTGTCTCGTCAATTTATGTTGGATTAAATTCTTGAAAAATCCTCTCGAGTTACAGATGTTTCTCGAAAAACAAGTAGCCCTCAGAGCATCTGCTTGGATTACCGTTGACCTGGAAGTGTTTCCTTGTTCCTCTTCTTCGTCTGAATCCGTCTAAAATCCGAGAGCTCCCCCTTCCAGCCTCGACAGGCATAACTAATCTCAACAATTTTTACAGAAAGATACTCTTACCTTAAAAAATATTATTAACCTCGACACCAATATAACTTTTTTAACATCTTTTAAACTACTCAGGTTTAAATACCTAAATGTTTTAAAAATGTTTGACCTTTTATGAATTATCACTGTTGTTGTACAAAGGCCCATTTAACATTTATTTAGATTTTTCTCTCAAAATTGCCTTTAAATGTATTTATTACTGATTATTTAAATAGCCTATATTTCATTTCATTTACCTAGCAATTTAAATCTTTTTTGTAGTTAATTTATATAAACTTACAGCCGTAAAAATAGGATAGCTGATTTTCCAAACTTATGAACACATGACAAACCTCAAACATCTGGAGCAAAAATGCATTAAATGCAGCTTTGATATTAGTACTCACCGTTTTTTTTACTGTAATGTCAACACTTTTAGTACTTGAAAATACTGACATACTTGTACATAACTAAGGGTTTAATGCAGAACTTTAACTTGTAATGAAGTACTTTCAAAGTGTGGTATGAGTACTTTAATAACCATCCCTTCAAGCATTGCAAGGAGGGCAACAGATTTAACCTCAAACAGCTTTTTCATACATTTGAAATCTTTCAAAGAAAACTTAAGCTTCATAATGTTTATTATATTATGAAACTCTACAGACCTAACTTTCTCACTGCTGGCCAGACAATCATTATCTTGTAAATGCTATGGCCTCACTCCCCTCGTGTTCCAGATATAGTCGATCTCCCCTTCCCTGTCACACCCCTGCTTTCTATCTGGCAGTGCCACACACTCCTCCCCACCTGTTCCTGCATGACAGAGGGACAGTAGCAGACCAGGTCTGCTGCAAGGACTGCAGTCTTGACACATGTTTTGCCATCTGGATTAAAAGCCTTACATATTATTGTATTCAAAAATTGTATTTTTTTTTTTTGTCAACAATATCTTCATCCACTTCACTCAGTTCAACTAATTCCCCCCCCTCCAACAGAAGACCAAAGCTCATTTATCCAGTCTGGCTTTTATGTAGTACTTTATAGTTGTTTGGTTATTTATATTTTCTTAGATGAATATAGTACGGTCCACACCTGCACTTTCTGTTAAGTCTCTTGGGATAACATTTGTTTTGAATTGGTGGCACTATGCAAATAAAGATTGATTAATAATGTATCATCATCTTATCTATTTTCTACAAGATTCAAGCCTTTATTGTCATTGTGCAAGAAAACAAAACAGCGAAGACAGCGACACAGCAGTAGCCTATTTGTTATTTTCTGGAGAACTCTCTGGTCCTCCTTAGTAGCTGGGGAGCCACACATTCAGCACACTCTCAATGGTACATTGATAGAAATTCACCAGGAGCTTCTGAGGCAGTTTTGATCTCCTCAGGTAGAACAGACGTTATTGAGCTTTTCCGATTACCGTGCTGGTATTGGTGCTCCAGGGAAAGCTCCTCATTCACCATCAGACCCAGGAACTTTAAGCTGGTGGCTCCCTCCACTTTCTCACCATTGATGCAGTGGAGTGTGGTTGTGCTGTCCTCACATGCAAGGTCCACAATCACTTTCTTGGTCTTTTGGATGTTCGGAGCCAGGTTGTGATTTTGACACCACACTGCTAGTTCTTGTACTCCCCTCCTATACAACCATTCATCATCATTGAAGCTGAGCACTTATAGTATCATTTGCAAATTTGATGATGGAGTGGGAAGGAAAGGAGGGAAAGCAGTCATGAGTGGAAATGGTGTAAAGAAGTAGACTTAATGGACAAACAAATAAACATTTTAGTGTTTAAAAAGGTTTTTATATTTCTGAGTTTTTTATGAATTAATTCACAAGTTGTACCTTTTATTTCTTGTCACTTATTATTTAGAAAATCCATCTTTTATTTAATTGTAATTTGATTGAATTCATATTAGTGCTTTCACACTTGCACAAAGCTCCGCAAAACTACAAAAAAGATTACCCGGAGGGGCTGTATATGTGAACGCAAACAGCCAAATGTTTCGCTCGGACTTCACCCAGAGTTTTCTCCTGCCAGACCCCTAGTATTTTTTCCGCAGCAAGTCCGTGTGGGCTGATGGGAGAACGCTGCAGCATATTCTGCGGATAATTCACCTTGAGCCGCTACGATCTCTGTGCACGTAATAAAACGGCTGCATTAAGTTTTGTGTTCGCCAGTGTGTTGTTCTCCGCTCTTTTATTGACGTTGTGATACAGTTGAACTACACGTAGCATTAATCTAAAGGCAAATATTCTCATTATAGCGTTGTGTAGTGGACTCTGTTGCTTCGTCCGCTACTTCCGCATTGTTTTTTTACGTCACGTCTTACCTCAGGAGACCCCCGCCCCCCTCCCGTCTGACAGGCTGACAGGGATAGTCTCCAGGTCGGGAGAATCTCCGGAGCAGTCCTCCCGTAATTATCTAGATATTATCCAGAGTGCATATGTAAAAACGATTCTAGTAACTTTTCCACGTGAAGTCACGGTAAGTTGATGTGAGAAAGAGAAGAAAATATGCAGGAAAATTTGCCGGGAGTGAGCATGCGGGTGTGATGACATTTATATTCTGCAACCGGCTAGCAATCGATTTCTGTGCACGTAATGAAACTGTGTCATCAAGTTTTCACTTGGCCAGTATGTTATTTTGTTGACATTGATATTGACTGAGTCTGTTGCTTTGGCAAGCACTTTCATGTCATGTCCTTTCTCCTGAGACCCCTCCCCCACCCCTCCCCCACCCCCCATCCAACAGCAATAGTCTCCCACTGTGAGCAACTCAGGAAGCTATCAGGGACAGTCTGCCTGAAATGTTTCGGAAATTTTCAATAGTGCATGTGTAAAAACAGTTTTAGTCTCCAAACCCTTTATAACATTCACCAATTGTCAATCACTTGTCTGCTTGCTTGGAAAGCACTTTGAACTAAAATTACATTTGTCCTAAGGTGCTTCATAAATAAAGTCCGATTGACTTTCTGCCGCAGCAGCTAAAACAACTCTTTTCAATGATAGACGATGGGCATGTACTACAGCATGAGCTTTAAATGAAGTGAAACACTGAAGAGTGACTGGAATTTACCCTTTTTCTGCTACAGTATGTGATATAATGTTGACATGTGTTCATTTCCAGTAATTGTTACTTATATAAAGTTATTGTATTTTAAGAACTCTCTCTCTTGATCCATCCATCCATCCATCCATCCATGCATCCATCGTCTCAACAGTGAAGTTAGTCCAATCAGAGTGGAAAATACAGATTCTGCAAAACATTTGGCACCAGTTTATTCATAATTTTTAACTTACACAAACTTGATGACATTTTTGCCAAGAATTTCAGTGCAGTTGTAAAAAAAACGTGCATCCTAAATATATAGTGACAAAAGTCTTTGTGTCTTATTTCTCCACACAAAAAAAAGGGAGAACTGCATGGTGTTCTTGTGGTTTTGAGGCGAAAAGTAAAAACTACTTTTATTTACACAGACAATCAACAATGCTGCCCCCTTGTTTACATCACCCAAATGTGAACTTTAAAGGTTGAACCTTCAGCTAGAACAAAAATAAATTGCAAATGTTCAACAACAAAATATCACCAAGTTGCATGAAAACTCAATCAACACACAACACAATCATTTACGCAAACATTGCCTAGAAGATCGACAGCTGCTTTCACATAGAAGAGGGAAAAAAGGATGGGGCACTGGGAGGACTGTCCCACAACACAAGTGAAAACAAAAGTGAAGGTTAGACTCATGTCAAAATGATTTTGTAAAAACCTAGCAGTTATGTCAGTCAGCTCTAGAAAAAATAGTTTGTTTGATGGCAGTCTTTCTAGTGCCTAAGGTTTCAGCACAGATGGCATATGGGAACCAACAAAAAAGCACTTCGGGATATTAATGTCAGAACCAACAAGGTCAAGGTGAATATGGAACATCAGATAAGTGTAGGAGACAAAGATTGGACGATGAACTGTGACACCACATCAACATGTTAGGGCAAACAGGTAGAGATCTAGAGAAAACAAACAGAAAAAGCACAACAGGGAAACAAACTTGGGTTAAACAGCAATGGATCACAGACAGGAGAGGAAAGACATAGAATGAGCATCTATCACCTTTCACTCAACCATCAGTGTCAAGTGTTGAGTGAGGATGTGCCACATGCTAGCAAAAACTAATGTGAAACACACAACATGCACATCCAACCAGGCCTCGATTTTGGACGTAGCTGCTGCAGTCCAACACACTATATCACAGCTAACAAGGCTAAAATAGCTGCAATTGATTGTCAGCATAATTTTAGCTTACCTGCTCTGGCCTCCAGTGTCTTTCAGGATTTATTTTAACGTTATTTTGCTCGTTTAAAAAGCTCTTTTGCATGTTCCATGTTTGGGCCGGACTGCAAATAATCATCAGTGGATAGAGAGAAAGTCTTGCTAACCTTTGTTTAAATCCTTGAGCTGTGTTTTGGTATGTTAATGTAACTTTTCAACCTCTTGAGGTGTTAACTAGTTTCCATTCTTCTCTGCAAGTTTTAGACATAACAACGTCTACTTACAGACTCTGACAGTTTAAAAAAAAAACATTAAAGATTGGATAAAATAAAATGTAACTGACAGAGAACAATGTAGACTTGCTGTTCCCTTGGATTGGACGAGATCATTTCAGCAAGAATGTATACTAATTTTAAGCATTAAATAAATAAATTGAGACTAATGGCTAACTGGAACAAAGAAGAAAAATCACCAAATACACAGTTATCTGTTTGAGAAATGTTGAGTAATATTGCCCTTTTTTACACATACATGGTACGTATTTTGTGGGGGAGGATTCTTAAACAATTTACTATTTCCAATGGATAGTTAACATTATTCTACATTTCCAATCATCCCTGTGTGAACCACTAATCTTCTGTTGCTCTGCAACTTGTGCTGAAATTTCAGAGAGGATTTAAAACTTTGGAATCAGAAAAGAGCTCTGCATCCAAATCCAACAAGTTTAATGAGCTAATGTCTAAAATAGCCCAGGCATTGGTTTTTGCATTAAATGTTCTGTAAAAACACTTTTCATATTGGCACACACTTTTTGGATATCAACCAATGTATCAGTTGGGCTCTCATGAAGTTTATTTGATTTAAGAGATGCAAAGATTGGCTTTCCAATTACATGTATATCATGTCAATCTTACAATGCATATGTCCTTTGCCTTTCTAAAAGCCTCCATAATTTCAAGCACAATAGTCAACAAATCCTTGGTACGGAGCCTGAGAAACAAACACCAGATCCTACTAGTTGACCAGAGAGGGGATTTTTTAAAGTCTCTAGCAGCACTGATGGATACTACACACACAATCCATGCAGCAATGACACAAAGTATACTTCACTGAAAGGAAAAACACTTAACAAGCAAGAGCAGAACACACACCAGGATATCAAACAGTGTTGTTAGACTTTACATTTGTCTGTCAAAATAGTTTCAATTCAGATAAATAATTTAGGCAATAAATAGTTCCCCAACACAAGGGGAAGTATAAAACCTATATAAAAATAGAAAAGGCATCATAGTTTAAATAAACATTTCACTGTCTTGCTTCTAAGCTCTTAAAAAAACAGATGGTTTCTATGCAGCTAACAGTTTTGTCTTGAGCAATTTGGCATGTATACGAGATCTCCAATCATAGAAGATGTGGCTGTGGGATGTTGTTATTGCCAATTTTCATCTTAAAAATCGCTTAGGGCTGATGATTTGTCTTCATAGCCACATTAGGCCCCAGACCTGTTACTCAACCTGCAGGAGGCGTACCGCCAAATCTAGGTTTGTTTAGTTGGGACTCCCTAAAACCATGGTCTTTGTGAGGAATTGAGAAAGTGTGAGCCTGAGTGTGTGGGCCTGATGGGTTTCTGAGTCCATTTACATTGGGTCACTTCAACTTCTACCATGTTAGCATATTCTGGTTTGGCAGGAGGAACAGCCTCTTCCAGGGAGAAGGAGAAACAGCTCTCCTGTAACAGTCAAGATCTTACTGAAGCATAAGCGGCTGTCATTAAAAACATAACCTGTTTATAGTGAGTCTCCTGCTAAGTCCAACAAGTGTTTCCTTACCTTCTAATTCTAACAATTCATTAGTTTCAATTGTATAAGAAATGTGTGTCTTACTAGCCCTTACAATGTTTATATTCAACATAACCCAAATGTACCATCCACATGAGCCAAATCTTTAAACGTATCTAAACATATGCCTGAGAAAAGTAAATGGAAACAGCTATCCAAGTACAACAGCTTCTCACTTTCTCCATCTGACAGGATGTGTTCTGCAAACACAGAATGAGGCCAAATATGTCTGAATGCCAGTGCATCATTTGGTGGGGCTCCTCCTTATAAAAAATATAGGCTTCTTTACCTTTCCTTACCCTGAACAGTCCAACTTATGTACCACATCCATTGCCTCCCTTTCACAAGGTAATATAGATACCTAATACATAAGAAGCAGTAACACAGATTTTGGTTTGTGACAATGAAAGGAAAACCTATGAATTATTCAGATTTCCTTATCTATCAAAGCTCTGTATTTTACAGACTTTTATTCAGAGTCTGGGTGGTGCACGGGATGGTCAACACGAAGAACAACAAAAGGCATCAATTTGACTCCTGAATGTCAATATGCAACACATCCTAACAATCAACCCATATGTGCATTATGTACCACAGCAAACTGATTACATTTCAACTTAAATAAAATACACCTGCTTGTCTTATTTGTTCAAACAATAACAAAGTGCATAAACCACACAAAACACAGAAGGAATCCAGTATAGCTTGAAAAATCTTGCATATAGCTTCAAGTGTCTCTTTGCCTGGACATGTTACAATCATGACCAGGGGAGGCAGCGCAGCCTCATCACCTTAATGCACAGACTCGTTCTGACTGACTGGTCTCAGTTGATTAATCATACTCCACTTACCATAACACCACCCTGCCTAACTAAGTCTGCAGTGCCTCGCACCTTCAGTAGGGCTTGCTGTCATTCTTTGAGCGCTTCAGCTGCACCTTCAGCCTCTTCATACCGATCTGGAAACCATTCATTGACTGGATGGCTGCCTGTGATGACACAGGGTTGTCATAGCTCACAAAGCCTGAAGGAGGAATGACAACACTCAGAATGGAAACAGAAGATAGCTTAAAATGTATTTTTAAACAGAACATCTTCGCACAGAAACTTTCCTTAGGGACTAGCAAACTTTGATTGTAAGGACTAAACCCACATTTAGTTTCTGTTACAATATTTTACCATTTTAGATGTAATCCTTCATAATATGATTCAGATCAGCAGGTCACATAAAGTTCAGAAATACTTTCCAGTAAAACTGACAGATGCTGGATGAAAACTTCAGTGGTAAGTTATCATTATTTGTGATTATGCTTAGATGCTAGCCTTTTGTTTATGGCTGCATGTGTTGTAGACTGCCGTGTCTGCTTTGTTATTGTATGAACGGCAGGCCATTGCTTGCACATTTAGAAAGTTTGTTGTCGTGTGTGGGTTGATTATGTGTGATTTTATTGTATAGTCTATTTGGCTGTGTGGCTGGATGGGCGTCCAACATCACTGAATGTCGAACTGTAGTGTAACTTTGCCTTCTATCTTTAGTTTCCCGCCCGGCTTATTAAGTCTGCCTTACTTGTTTAATAGAAAATAATTGGTCAAATATGCGCACAGACGTAACAGCACTTGTGCTGCTTAAATATCAGCAGGTCACTGTTTAATGATAAATCCCTGTCACTGTCCATGTTGCTGAAATAGCACTCATTGTAATGCGCAATTCTCTTCGTCCCGCCCTGTCTTGCATCTCCATACAGGCCTACTATAGCCTACCATTGGCTATTACTATAGGATATAGGCTACAGCATATGCTATATAGCTTACAGACAGTTTAAGGGCCCACTATAAGTCCCCACCCCCTCTGCGATGAGCCATAAGCCTGGTGACAAATCATGTCTGTTTTGCAGGAACAAGTCCAGTGTTTCAGTTTAAGGAATGACCCTGTGGCTGCAGTTGTATTTGCATTTCATTTGATACATTTCTGGTGAGTATATTTTGACATTGTAATGAAAACTAAACAAAGAGGCACTTCCCCTAACGAAATACCTGATTTCACTTATAGATTTAAATATATCAGACGTGTTATTTGATTCATAGTTTGACCCATGTCCCATCTGATAACTGTCAGTCAGCATGGGCAGCTCTGAATCTTTTGGCTTCACTTGAGGCGAGGTATTCTGTTGTCGATTCTTTATAGCACAGTATTAAAAATTGAGCCATTAAACAATAGAAGCTACAGTTCCATTAATTTAAACAGCACTCCAAGATCACGGGGGGACAGATGTATTTGAGTGAACTCACCAAAACACTTGCTCAGGTTTGTCTGTTTGTCAATGAAGACTTTAGCAGATATGACATTTCCAAAAGGCATAAACATCTGGAGCAGGTCCTGGTCTCCAAACTCCTGGGGCAGATGGTAAATGAACAAGTTGGCACCCTCTGGACCTGCCAATGAATGAGCCATTTTTACCAAACAGACATACATTAAAAACAGTCATGTTATAACAACTTTAAGAATTGATGACCCATTTAATTTATTACATGCTCCAAACTATGATCCTGTGGCCTGCTGCACCAGTTACCTTTAAGTTCTGTCTTAAGCTACCTTTAAAGTCCACACTTAACCCCATGTTGAAGCTGGTAAGTTTGTTACTTAAGTTGTGTCATAATTCGTTTGCCCCATTGAGACCGAAGGTTCATCTTAAGTCATAGAGTGTAATGTCCAAAGTACTAACCAAATTATTGTGGCAGAAATTACATTTTAACTTCATGTGACCAATCAGTAAAAAGCATTTATCTTAATGCATGTTTGTTACATTGTTTCCTCTCGTGTCTAATTGTCTCTGAACAGACTGACAGCAGAAATGTCTTCTGTTAACTGACGTTTATCCACAAACAAAAATAAAAATGTATTTATATATGACAAAGCATTATGATGAGGTTATACTAAAGCCTACATCCTTAATCTACAGTTAGGGTAAAATATTGACATAATTGACATTAATTGACATTAAGTGGTAAAATCGTCAACTACAACTAACTCTGTAATTGGGCAGATTAAAGAGAGGACCCCTCTCTGGAAAACAAAAAGCAGGAGTAAAATCAAATCTGAAGGCTGGAATCAATCACAAGCCAACACCAAAAAGCCAGTTAAACCCTTTGCTCCTCCTCATCCTCAAAGTTATCCTGCCTTTTAAAATGTTCACCATAAAAATGGTATTTCACTTAGGACTTTCACCAAAAAGCTACAAACCCTCCTTCTGTGTTAAAGCAGCAGTAGAATAGAAGTATATACACCATCCGAAGCGGACCATTATGACTGTCTGTCTTTCGACGAAATGGTTAAACGCCATCACCCTCGCTAGCCTTCACCAGAATTACTAGCCAGTTAAACAAATGATTCATACTTTGGCCCTCAAATCTTACGCTCAAACTGCATATTATCTTGTAGGAGCAGTGCCGTTTTTGCAGTATTTAGTTTTTCAGCAGTGGGTAACCACATTTGGCACAGGCATGCAGATGGCAACGTGCACGGATCACCAAAGGCTGACGGTGCTAGCACTGCTTACATTATCCACACTTAACAAACCAAATAACACAATAAAAAACAAAACAAATTGTGCTCAATTTTGACTGTTTCTGAGTGTTTTCTTTACTTTAAACTAGACACTTTACATTCATAGCCATGCCCTGTGGAAACGTTCTGTCACAGATTTGAGCCTGTTTCAGAGACGGGCAATTGACATGATTATCTGAAGCTTTGTCAGAGAGAAGGTTGTGATGTCTTACCGGTGCTGTAACTGTCCCCAGCTGTTGCAGCAGATTTAAAACAAGACATAATTCTTAGCAGAAGGTGAGACCAACACACAGAACAAACATCTTTACCATCCTGTCCACAATAGTTCTCAAACAAGACGGAATGAGACGGTGGAAACCCATCATCATAAAGAATTAAAGCTGTTTGGGGTCAAGCATTGAGTAAATCTAGAGGCATGTTGACAGTTCTAGCCATCTTTTTTTTTATGGTGCTTCCAAACTTCCTGAAATTTTCAGGGGGAGCTGCATGTGTGAATGCAAGACTCCGACTAAATATTCACTCCGACTTCATCCAGAATTTTCTTGCCTGCTCCCTTGTTAAATTTTATGCATGTAGTCGGGGTGAGCTGAAAGAAGTATTCAGGAAAGTTCACCACAGAGTTCCCTCTGAAATCTTCCTGAGTTGCTTCTTCACACATGCACCTCACAGCGCAAGGCTATCCCTGTCAGATCAGGGGTGGTGGGGCATGTCAGGAGGCAAGACATGATGTAAAAAAGGACAAGGAAGTTGTGGGCGAATCAACAGAGGCAGATGCCATGATGACAATTTTTATCTTTATATCGATGCTTCGTGTAGTTCGACATTGTTGCGGTATCAACAAAAAAGTGGACAAGAACATAATGATGATTAGAAAACAATGAGACAGTCTCATTTTGTGCATAGAGACCTTACCTCTGAGATTTAAGAAGAAAAATATGTTTGATGGTTTATATTTTCTGTAAGCGGCGCATGTATTCATTCATAGCCTTCTAATCCAATCATCCTGTTTATTTTTTTTGTAGCAGATGGTGTTTGACTATTCTCCAATTATTAAATATACCAAACTTTTTTAATTAAGGAAACTCCTTGTTTTATTTTCCTGCATGGTCATTTTCTGTTTAAGTGAAAAGAGAAAAAATCGGGATGTAATGATACACTCAACTCACATTACGTCATATATCAAAATATTAGGCTCACCATACGATTTCATCATGATTTTCTAATTTTTATAAAGCATTTACATGAAGTCAATTTATGTAAAGATTCTTTTAGTTAAATTCTCTGATAATAAAAACACAAAATATGGTATCGAGGTAAAGAAAACTTTTTAAAGATACTGTACATTTTGTCAAATAAACTCTAAATTGTAAATCAGCTGAAACCCTTAAAACGCAGCTAAACGTAGTAATCTTTGTGGCTATGAGATCGTTTGGTTGGGGGGAGGGGGGTCACATCCCCCTTTTCAGACTATGTTACTGCCATTTGATGTGCTTCATCATGCAGGTTGTAACATTTGTGTGGTTTATCAGTCTCTTACAATAGTTCCACTTTTTTTTTCTTTTCAACTCATCTTGCTCCTGCACCACCCCCCCCCCCCTTGAAACAAGACAATGCATTTTTAACCTCAAAATATTCACTTGCCTCTCTTCTTCAGCTACAAGAACAAACAAGAGTCAAGTCCAAAGCAGATAGTGCTCTCTGCTGGTCAAAAACAAGTAACGCAATATGTACTTTGTGTTTCGTCGATTTTAATCGTCCCTTATTTGAATCGATTTTTATTGTATTGTGAAGCCTCATTACATCCCCACTCATGTTTTAATGCAAACAGCTTCTTTCTTTTAAAGGAGACGCACTTATTGTTTCTGCTGCAATGGGATCGTTGCAGCATACCCTAATGCCTCAGATTGTAATTAGACCTTATCCTACTTGTTTGATTTTTTAAATAAAACTTAAATGAACCCCCACCCAACAGTTTTCAGAACTCACCTTCTTTTTGGCTGCCTGCTGCTGAGACGCTCTGCTGGGACAGCAGGCTCTGGTTATACAGGCTGGGGAGGGCAGCAGCAGCGTACTGCTGGATGCCTGAGTAGGCCTGGCTCAGTGCCTCCATGGTGCTTCCTGAGCCATTGGACAGGCCTCCAGAGCTAAGACTTCCATTCAGAGCTGCCATACCTGCAGAGTTATCAGAAAAACAAAAATGCAAAGTCTTCATTGTAAGCTCTTAGCACTCTGAGTTTCTCTCCATCTCTGTGTGTAGTAAAAAAGAATCAACAATGGAAAAAAAGAAGTAATTAAGTAATTAAGTGAGTAGTCAGCTGTTTGGCCGACAGCCGGCGCTTGTGGAAAGACCTGCGCTTTGTTTGAATTTTAGCTGCTGTATTGATAGCATTACACTGTGAGGAACCTTCAGCAGCAGCAGTATGGAGACAGATGGGTCATTAACTATTAACAAACACTGTCACAAGGGCCATGTCTATTCTGTAAGCAGGGTGCGAAATACAGGGGGTCTAGGGGGGTCTGAGACCCCTTGATTGACACTTGAAACCCCCTGAAAGCCTCTAAAGCAAACGTTTGGGGGGTCTCTGGAAAAAAAAAAATCACCTGCAATTGACTTTATACTCTGCAGTGGACCAGAGAGAGAGAGAGAGAGAAAAAGAGAGCGATGTCCGCTGTTAGGTCTTTGAATGCAAAGCACACAACTACAAACAATGTATTTCCCCGTTTTGTCACAGCTCTTAAATAAATGGGAATTCTCACTCTGATAACAGGTAGTTGAACTTATAACAACTAATGATTTTCTTTTGAAGACAAATATTTAAATGTCCAAATAGTTTTCTAACAGTTTAGATGGAGTTGTTGTGCCATCCCATTGTCTGAATTATTTTGTGTAAAGTATTCATGAAACTGTCTTAAGTCTGTGTCTTTCTCATTTTGACATTCTGATAAAATAACTCATTCAAATAGTGAAGTTCAATAAAGAGAACATTGTTAATTAATGGGTGCACTCCCTCCAGGACCAAAAAGGAATCAACAATGTGGGTGGTAAGTAAACTTGGGGGAATCAGGGAAAAGCTGCTCTCAGTGTGTCCTCACTTTATGTGTCATACTAAGGATGGATGCTTGCTTGTCGTCTGACTCAATGTTAGCGCAGCGGCTGTAATATCCGGAGAAAAGCAACAAAAAGTTTGATTAAAAGGTAGAAAAGAAATTCCTCCCAAGGAAGACTGAAATAAAAGTTTACTTCCATTTAATCCTCAGTCACCTCCGATAACACATACGGATACCTGGTTAAGGTAAGTTTGACTGTCTCTGTAATGGCAGTAATATTCAAACTGTATTGCTGGAATTTGCACAGATCAGGAGAAGGTATCATTTGGTATGGGTCAGTGTGTGGCTTTCTTGTCAGGGACACACACACACACAAACACACACAAAGGGAACCAAAAGATGCAAAGAATTCCACTCTGGAAACTTCCAACTTGGTCCAGGAGAAAGGCAAAAAATAACTAGTGTACCGATCAGCAAATTATGAAAGGGGGAGAATTTAGTGCTGGGCATAATATTATAGGACTATGTGTGCATGCATCGATGGATTGCTCCTGGACCAATCAGATCTAAGAACTTATAAGAACTGAATTAAAGTAATCTGAAATGTGACAGAGGGTGTCACACATAAGTCTTTAAAAGTCTTATGGACGATTTTTGAATTCATGTAATATTTTAGTGTATTGTAGGCATAAGGATTGGTACCTGCCAGGGAGCCCATGTTAAGGCCTGCTCCAGCACCAGCAACCAGAGACTGCAGCGCCCCCAGGGAAGCAATGGTGTTCACTGAGGAGTTGCTGCTGGAGGTTGGGGACGACCCTGCAGGTAGAATATTTAATTTAATTGTTTTTATTTGTAAAGGGACCATGTACAATAATAAATATAAATGTTGCCATTTGATGCATTGTATCCGAGTTAGCTTAAAGCTAATTTACACCTGCAGTTCCTTAGAAGGTCACAATTAAAACATCACATAAAGCGCTTTCACACTTGCACAAAATCCTGAAAAACTCCTACAGTTTTCAGGGTGAGCAGCATGTGTGAACCAAACGTCCACATTTATTCCTGAGTTTCTTGTATCAGCCCCCCCAACTATTTTTTCGCAGAAAGTCCTGAGCTGATGTCAGAACACAGCTGGATATTATCAGGACAATTCACCTGGTGCAAGTGGGAGGTTGTAGTGTCGTTTATTCCTTGCGATCGGTGCATGACCATAGACAGTATGCATGCGACTGGTACGATCTCTGTGCACGTAATTGAACTTCTGCATTAAGTTTTATGTTTTCCAGTATGTTCTTATCCGCTTTTTTGTTGATATGGTGATTCCCCACAAACTACACGTAGCATTCATTAAAGGCAAATATTTCCATTAAAGCGTCATATAGGACACTCTGTTACTTTATCATCACTAGTGCATCATTCTTTTTACGTCATGTCTAGTCTCAGGAGACACCCTCCCCCCTCCCTTCTGACAGGAGTAGTCTCACCTCTGAGGTGTATGTGTGAACAACCAGATCAGGAGGATTTCAGAAGCAATCCTCCTGAAATTCTCTAAAAATTTTCAGGAGTGCATATGTGAAAACGGCTAGTTAAAAAACATCACAGAAAAAGCTAGTTTCACGGATCTGTACACCACAAACACATACACCCGAATATTATATAAATTAAAAGCAGTGTATACACCAAGACAAATTCCTTGTATGTGTAAATGTACTTGGCAATAAACACGATTCTGATTCTGATTCTGATAAAATCATTGGTTACAGTCTTCAGCATCTTTCAGCAGATTTACTGTTAAAGCTATGATTAATGCTGAGGTCAGACTTCACATCATTATAAGCATGATTATAACCCGATCCGGCAAATGTAGGGTTTCAGGACTAGTCGGCCCTGAAAACTGATCGTTTTATTCCGTGCAGTGTGTCATAGTGAAGGACAATCAAGCCCACATTTGGGACGCCTTACGACCTCCCGACAGAGAGTCTAGCATCTTTGAGATTTTTTGAATCTTCCTTCCAAAGTCATTACCTCACTTTTGATGATGGCCACCATGTAATCTGTCATGTTTGTTGGTCCAGTCACAGCACAAAATGATGGGTCTTTGTTAGCCTAATCCGACACAGTTACCATTGTAACGGACAAAAAGATTGTGTATTCTGACCTCAAACAACTGGTAAACAGAGAACAAAGCAGTTTTAAAGTGCTTTAAAATACCTGACAGCAGTGACAATATTTCTAGTGTTTAGAGCATTACTGTTTAACAATATACTGTTGTTAATTCCTGGGGAAATGTGATTAGAGAGTATGTTTGAGAGGCTTGTGTGAACTCATTGACTGTCTGTACCTGTCCGAAACTGTACAGTCATTGTAAAAAAAATTACCTGAACTTGTTAGTGCACTTAGAGGGCTACTAGATGTTGTCATGGTGTTGGTTCCGGTGGGCGTGGCCTGTGTGGCAGTTGCTGCTGCTGCTAAAGCAGCCAGGTTCTGCATGGCATGAAGACCTGAAAACAGACACAGAGGATAAAAATCAAGACTTCAGTCACACTCTAATCAGGATTGCTCACTAGTTGACAGTTGCTTTAATGATGTAAAAGTTTGTGTGTAAAGTTTTGAAATGGTTTGCTGCAGCCTGACAGTTCCTGCTGATCTCCCCTAATGAAACCTATGTAAACCCACTTGTGAATCAGATCAATAAAAAAGGAGATTATAGCAATTATTGATGTCACTTGCTGAAATAAAATTGTAATTAACAATACTGAGTTTGAATTTGGGGAAATTTACACCCAATAAGGGAATATAATAAAATATTAGTCTTTCAAATGTTATTAATCAGGGATCCTTCACAGTATAGAATCAAATATGTGTAATTTCCAGGTGTGGAAAGGATGGAAAAAAAGAAAGAAGTGTGGAGAAAGATTAATGTCCAGACTATTACATAAATTAAAGGCTTTCTGAAAATAAATGAATGTTACCAGCAGAGTGCTTTTGTTTAGGAACATAATGATCCATCGATGGTGATATATCTATTTATTAAATAAGGACCAAAAAACAGTATGTACTGAAGCCCTGACGGCCATACATCCACACATTTAATTTGACTACTTTTTTTTCGTGGTAACAAGTATACTATGGTTGTTTTATAGAGATCTACACTTATTTATCTTGCTTACTCTGGATAACAATGCTGGTTTTCCAGAGATAAGTTAATTTCTCATGATCTTGAGAAAACCACTGAAATGAACTCATTGTGGGAATACCAGTGATGTTATCATCAGATAAAGGCAAAATTGAGAAAACAACCAAAATCTACTCGTTTCCCCAGGAGAATTGAGTAAAAAAATGTATTGATGCATGTCCTTTTAGGGCTTCCATAGAACACTACTGTAGATAAAAGCAATTTAAAAGTCCTGGTGTTTTCTGGAGGGTCCTGGCTGTACCATTGTGAGAACTTCCCAGGCATCCAGAGAGAAGTTTAAGCCATTCAACAAATGATTAATATTCACACATTTATATCATAATCTTACATGACTACATGATATTTCATGGTGGTTTGTCTACTTAAATGCATTATGGTGTTTACCTGAAACAGGGTGCAAGTTGTTCAGTGCGTTCCCTGAGGAAGCTGACTGCTGCAGCAACTGTAGGTAGAGCTAATGCCAGGAGAAGGTATGAACAAATCATAGAGAAGTAAACATGACAGCAGGGTTTTAACTGGTGAAATGGTTGTGTCAAAGGGCCTGTCATTATATTTTGCACAAAAAAACATTTGGAGGCTCAATAAACACACTCACTGCTAGGTACTGTGGACCAAGGCTGTTGAGCCCAGTGAGGTTTCCCCACATGGAAGCAGCACTAAGTTGCTGCATCTGCTGCTGCAGCTGTTGGGCCATGCGCTTCTGTTCCTTGTCCTTCTGAGTGTCTGCAAACTTGACCACAATGGGTGATGAACATCCCTAAACATAACACAGAAAATAGTTTGTACTCTTGACTTTTTAGTGCATAGAAATGTCAATATTTGTGAAAAAGGTAATTAACATGTAACTTGCAGTCTAATTACACTGTTTGACATATTTCAGGTTCCCTATGACTGCTGGTGCAAAACTCTAGAAGTTGCTGCAGTCTATAGCATCAGCCGTGAGTCTGAAGAGATCATTTTTGTAATCTTGTCAAACACAAGAACAAGCTCTGCCTGGTAGCTGTAAAAACAGACACTTTGAATAGACAAAGGTTTGTGTTTTAGCAAAAACAGCCCATTTTGCAGTTGTCTGCTGAAGCTATCTACTTGAGCAACTCCAAAACAGTTTCTCCCTTGTAGTAAAGTAGTGACTAATGGGTGTTGGGAACTCCACACTAAGTGCAAGCCATATAGCCTAATTGATTTGTCTTTAAAAGCTCTGTTGGTTTGGATAATGTAAATCCAAAGCAAACATATTTGACCAATTTTTAAACCAAGGTTACAACTGAACAATTTCATCTTAAGTGTTGGCAGGTCCCCTCCTGAGGGTCTAGGGGCTGCTGTTGCAGGACTCGACGAAAGAAAAGTAATAGCATCACCCTCTCCCTCCATCATATCCTCAAATCAACAGCAGTGGACCTTTGATCCCAAAACCTGTAGTCCATTGCCCCACGACAAAAACATTACATAAATTATATATATTTTGTATTGTTTGGTAATATCTTTGCTGGTTGAAGTCCATGTCAGTTGATGTCTCAGTATTTGTGTGTATTTGCTGTCTTTGTACTCTATGTTTTGTTTGCATTGTTCTGTTTGTGTCATCTATTACTTGTACTGATTTCACAATTGCACAATAATAAAATAATATTAATAATAAGTGTGAAGCTGATGTTCACCTCCATAGTCTGGGACTGATGCAAGGACTTGATGGCAGATTGGGCCATTTGTCTTGCTGTGAAAGTCACAAACGCACACCCTGAAAGAGAAAAATAGTATGTCATTCATACTGTATGTTACAAAAGCTCCCTTCACAGATCGTCACCGTTCCACCTCCCTTCTTCTTACCACTCGCCCTTGCATTCTTGTCCACTCTGAGGAGGTGAAATACTTTTTAGATTCTCAGATTTGTTCTTTTCTGCTCTAAAGCATGTTGGTTCAAATGTTAGAGCTAAGTTAGATTTCAGCACAAAGGCCAAACCATAAACTATATAATAAAATGGACGACAAAACAGCTCAAGGCCAGTGAAGTTAAAAGATTTAGAGCTCCCCCTTCTGACTGGCTGCAAAACCTGTCTCTTGAGATAGCTAGTTCTTTTTACGCTGATTTTTTAACTGAGAGGTTTCTTGTAATTAGTTATTTGATGCTATAAAATCGTATAAAATGCCATGACTGACAGCTCTGTTGACAAATGTGAGGCTGTGTGCACCAGATTAGCAGAGTAGAGGAGGAACGGTGAGAGGAAACGGAACAAACACTATTCACAAGAGTAATTGACCTTCCTTAACTGTGAGTGTCTGCCTCAAACCGACACAATTATCCGATCTACTGCATTACACTGGCTCCAAAATACATCACTTGCGCAAATCTCAGCGCCCATGGCAGGGGTATTTTTTAGACCCCGACCGTTTAATCGGCCAGCCGATTGGGATCAACCCAATACATGCGTATGTCTTTATCTAATTATCTCTAAAGATATCGGTCGATATATTGGTATCGGATTTCCCCCTCCCCCCACAATATCAATATCTGTATCGGACCCAAAAATCCCATATCGGTCGTGTCCTAGTATTTTCGGCTTTATTTTGTTTACAACAGGGGGAGGAGGGAGAGGACACACTGTCCATTCTTTATTTCCTCTATGGGCCAAAACAGCATGAACAATAAAATGCTATTTGTAGTCCCTTTATGTTACACAAGAAAAGTTATTTTGGATGAGGTTGTGCAGAAGATGAAGTGAGGAGTCTCACAGCCAGGTATAAAGTTGCACTAAAGTTGGGTGGTATTGCAGTGATGGCAACTTCCATCACTAGCTCTTGAAAATGCTTTTATGAACCAAATTATGTGAAGGACATACTTTGCAGAGAGAGACTGGCTAACAGAGAAAGATAATTCTTCAGTGGTTAGGAAAGGTGTTTTATCTAGTTCAGTTTAAAGGCTCAATCATCGACAGAACACTGAACCTTGCAGCAAACTGCGAAGCTGTGTATAAAAGGTGACACCTTCGGTTGTTCTGCTTGAAAAAATTGTCCTCCCTCCACACTGCCAGAACCTTGATGACCTTATTTTATCGTGCTTTTATTGAATCTGTTTATCCTTTTGCTTGGTGTCATGGTTTAGGAACCTGTCTCTTAAAAACAGAAACTGTCTAAATCAAATGTGAAATGGTCCAGTAGGCTGATTGGAAGCCACAGCTTAACACATAATCCCTATACAGCAGACTGTAACAAAGAATACCAGGCTATTCTCTTCAGTATTTAACACTGTTCACACATCATCATGTTTTGTCCTGTCCTGTCATTTGTATGTAAAAGGAAGCTTGACTCCCTCACTGTAAACCCAATCTACCTACGAGTACAAATAAAGTTACCTTACCTTACCTTTACTTAGAGCTATCTTTCCTGACAGAAAATTTGGTGCCTGTGTATACCAGCAGAAATGGTCATACCTCGGCTGAGTCCATCAGGGCCTCGAAGTATTCGGCACTCCTCTATCTGTCCGTATGGGGAGAACATCAGTCGGATGTCGTTCTCATTACACTTCTTTGAGATCATTCCAATAAACAGCTTCCTGTCCTCCACTGCTGTATTGACCACAAGACAACATCAAACACACCTGCTCTATGTCAAGGTAAATGACTTAACGCAACATTAAACATATACATATAACTGATAAATTAAAGCTCTTCTGCAAATCAAAACATCCTCAAAGAGACATAGGTTAAATAAGGACAGTAGGTTTTATTAGGTCCAACTGCTCTGCTCCATGCCACATTAAGAAATTTAAGAGAAGTATGTATAAAAACATAACACATTATGTCCATAAAAATGTATTTAGTGTTTGCTTATTGTAATAATTCCTGTAACTGCTTTGTACAGTAGTTTTGTTTGCTTCAATTAGTCTTGTTGTTTTGGAAAGGAGGAGACTTCTGCAAAAAATTAGGCTCACAATTAAACAATTTTTAACAATTAACACTGAAGGAATCCCGAAACTAAAAAACTTTGCTCTTCAAACAAATAAGTAATCTGCAGCTCATGTGCAGATCCTCCAGCCATAAGAATGAACACTGGAGGATCGGTTTGAGACTTCACATGTTAAGTCTATATTTCTCAATAATGCTGCAACTGCAATGATCTCTATATATTGACACGTAACAACAATTCAGATATTTGACTGACAAAATGGGAATCAACTTAAGGTCATAAAAGAAAACTATTTGAATAATTTAATTTATAAGGGACAGCCCGTTTTGACTGTTTTAAGTAGGGATGGGATCAAAACCTATTAAGATTGAAGTACGACCCCGTTTCATAATGCTATATCACAAATCGAATCACTTAATTTAAAACAAATCACTGGTGCACAAATATATACACACTTGCACAGAAATCCTGAAAATGTCATTAAAATATTTGCATGTGTAAATTCAAACAGCAGAATTTGTCACTGCGACTTAACCCAGAGTTTTTCCTGCCAGCCCACATTTTTCTATGAAGTTTGGGTGAGCTGATGTGAAAACTGAGCTGGAAATATTAAGGAAATTCACTGCAAGCGAGCAAGAGGGAATGACAGTGTTTATAACCTGTGACTGGTGCACGACAAGACTGGTGTAAAATTCCAAACTGTATACCAGTCGGAGAACAACTTCCACCTGTTTTGATTCTGCAGGCGAGTTGAAGGCGCTCTGGCATTCAGAATGTTAGTATCGACAGTCCCGATGTAGTATTGGCTATATCAGGGGAAATGGCGGAAAAGTATAGAGGATCTGTTTTTGCCAACCATGAGCCAGAGATTCCTGGCCCTCCTTGGGAGGACCCCTTTGGTTCTCGAACCAAAGAGGGGAATGAGTTGTCTCCTCTGAGGCAAAGAGATCTACCTCGAATTCCCCAAAAAAAACACCCCAGATGTCTTGCACCCGCTCTGGGTGAAGCCTCTACTCCAGAGGTGGATGCTTTTGAAAGGGAGAGGAAGTCCACAAACTGGTAATGTTCTCCCGGTAGATATATCCCACAGAATGGCCAGGCGAGGGGCATCCCATTAAAGTAGATCCTGAAACACCTGCAGCAACTGTGCAGTACCAATTTGATGGTTTCTATGAAAAACAATAGACATGTTGCCACATTGCACCCCACCCTGAGAGGCAGGCATCTGTTGTCCCCGTCTCCCAGCGAAATGTGACAGATTTCAAGGGTAGGCCCCCTGACAGAAATGCCCTGCTCCTCCAAGTAGACAGAGCCTGAAGGCAATCTTGTGCCTGTGCCACTTGGCATCCAAGTGAAAGCTGTTCAGCCATCCTTTGCAGGGGGCGTAGCAACAGTAGTACAAGGGGAAGAACAGTTGAGAACTATGCAGGCCCCCCTTGGAAATCAAGGCAGGAGGTTAAGAATGGTGTCCACGCACTGCAGCGATGGACAGGCCATTATATTGTGTGTATTAAGTGTTGGCCCTGGAATGCGAAACACAGGAAACGTCTGTGATGAGGCACAATGGGAACATGAAAATAAGCGTCCTTTGGATCTACTGAAGTGAACCATTCCCCTGTGGCAACAGCACGAAGGACGTGCTCTGTGCTCAGCATGTGGTAAAGCAACATCTTTAAAAACCTGTTGAGACCACTGAGGTCCAGGACGGAGCAAAACCCACCATTTTTCTTCTTTATGAGTAAATAGTTGAGAAAAAACCCCTGGTTGTGACAGGGGTCCACTGGCTTGATGGCACCATTGGACATGAGGGTGGATAACCCCTGGTTCAGGGCAAGGGTTTTTTCCAGATCAGTTATGGTCATTTCAATCCAGCTGGAGGCCGGAGTTGGAATTGGAGCCTGTCCCCCTGGGTTAAGGTGGACACCACCCAGGGGTCTGAAGTACAGGCTGCCCAGTAGGTGAGTTGCTGCCGGGGGGAAATAACTGATGGCTGGCCCTGAGGCCTCAATCCCTGTGCCTCTCGCCATTGTGGGTCCTGGGAAGGCGAAGGTTAGCCTCATAGGCACGGAGGCATCAGGCACTAGTGTGCTTTGGTGTCTCTACAGCGGCTCCCTCGGGTATTTATCTGAAGGAGGAACAGAAAAGCTGACAAGGCCTGACATGCACATGACAAATGCGTTAGCAGGTGGGGGTTCTGACTGACATAAGTCTAGCTGCAAGTGAGCCAGCGCCCCAGGAATAATTTATCCGATGGAGTTGTCCTCGGACCCATCCATAGAATTATGGGCTGAGGAGCTAGAGCCTGGCTCAGATGCATGGGAGGGCCCATCCCCTACATACCAATAGAAGAGAGCAGCTAAAGCTGCTACTGACATGACGTCCAGCAACCTCTGATCAGACACTAGAGTAGGGCCTTCACTAGTGTCAATTCAGATGCTCGATACCAAGGCAAGAGGGACAAAGATCTTGGCCATCCTGAGGATGTAGAAGGGCCATACAGGTAGTGAGTTATGAGATAAATCATAGTGGCTATAAGTCCAGAAATTGGCCTGGTAGCTGGAGAGGTGCCAGTCCACTTCCTGAGCACTGCAGAGGTGCCCTTGAGCAAGGCACCGAACCCCAAACTGCTCT
Source organism: Tautogolabrus adspersus (assembly GCA_020745685.1). Classification (NCBI taxonomy): domain Eukaryota; kingdom Metazoa; phylum Chordata; class Actinopteri; order Labriformes; family Labridae; genus Tautogolabrus; species Tautogolabrus adspersus. The sequence goes on from CM036535.1 coordinate 9,928,516, forward strand.
GGAGCGCTCGCTGTGGGCAGCCCCCTCACTCTGAGACCTCTCCATTAATGCATGTCCATAGGATTCTGTTTGTGCATGTGTGTGTATTTCGGCATATGTGTGTGTTCATGTTCATTTAACAGAGTGTAAAACCGAATTTCCCCTCGAGGGATTAAGAAAGTATAAATTGTTATTATTATTATTATGATGTGTTCAAGTTCGGGTCAGTAAAATGACTTCTTGGCAAAGGTAAATAAAACATCATCATGATGAGTTCAAATGTAAGGTCAAGACAAAGAAAATTTAGATTTGGCGAGATACTTGAAGTTGTCCCATCCCTAGTTTTCATTAAATGTATAAAGGTTGGCTTTATAATTAGAGTGGGTTGCATGCTAGTATCAAAAGACAGAAAAGACAGACAGAACTGCTAAAAAAATCTTACCATTGTTTTTCTCACTGTCAGCTGGCTTCATCTGGATTGGGTGGTGCATCTGAACAAGACATAAATAACACAAAACAAAAACAAAAAAACTAAATAGGCATGTCCATATTGTGGGATGGATTTCTGTCATGTTGGCAGACTTCCATGTCAGCCTTTTTTATTCATTTTTGTTACTCTATAAGATCGGTATCAGTTAACTCGTTGACAAATTCCCCATGTTCTCTTTCTTGCGTCTAATAACCTGCAGCAAAGGACACATGCTCAACATGCTCAGATGCTGGTGACCAGAGAGAGAGCAAGACTTCTTCTGGTACGTTCCTCCTGTCAATGTATTGATTGAGGAGCGATGTCTTACATGTTAAACACCAAAGTAACACAATTAAACAAACTAACCAGTGTCCTGTTGCACCAGCTCTGTATAAGTTTTGTTTTAAGTTGGGTAATAAAGTCCACACTTGAACCTTTAATGTAAACTAGTTAGTTTGTTACTTAAGTTGCATAATATTTCATCTCAACTAGTAAAGTATGACCAATAAGTGGAAAGCATTTTTTTAATGCAGTGTTTGTTAAAGTGTTTCCCCTCATGCCTACTTGTCTCAGAACTGAAGTTCCGTCAATTGCTGTTTATCAACAAACAGAAACAATGATGCATGTTTAATATTACAAAGCATTTTGATTAGGTGATGATAACTAAAGTCTACAGCCTTGCTCGACAGCAAGTGCTAAATAACAAAGGTAACATCCAGTGGTGAACCGTAAACGTACAGCCGACACCAAACAGCCAGTAAAAAACATATTCTCTTCCTCATCCTCAAAGTTATCTCACCTTTAGAAACAATTCACCATGACAACCCAATTTCATGGAGGACTTTACACCTACTAGGAGCTAGGTGTAAGAAAGAAGAAACTACTGCCTACGTTGGAGCTATCTCAGCTGGTGCAAGACCTTAAATGTTAGAGTGTAAACACTGCCCTTAATTTAGAAATTACGTTCAAACTTGGCTACGGTTGAATTTATGCAACCCATTGCAGAATAAAAAAATTGCCTTTATGGTCCAGCATGCATTAAAAATGTGTGTTTAAGGATGCAGTCCCCTACCCCTGGTAAAATCTTCATGTTGTGCAGAGCATTCTGTGCTTCCAAGGCTGACTTGCGAGTGTAGTAAGTTATAAAACAGCAGCCTGTGGAGGAAAAGACACATGTTTTAAACACTCATGTCAGTGCATGTACAGAAGGAAAGCTGAGGCCTTCAAAAGTTTGACATTACTATTCCTAGGCCATAATGAGTTGAATATCAATATAAATTGGAGGGATAGACATTAGATTGCTACAGATTCAAATTATGTGTTCCTATGTGCATGACATGCTGACCTTTGCTCTGAGGGGGATTCTGGCTGCGGTCTCGAAGAACATTGATCTCATAGACTGCTCCATAAGGCTCAAATAGCTCCCGAAGCTGCTCTTCAGACCAGGACCTTGGGATCTGTCCGACAAACATCTTAATAGCATCAATGTCTGGTTGGTCGGGGTGCTCCAGAGACCCATTCATCTTCTTCCCACTGAAAAGACAAATACATTAGACAGAAGCTTCAAACAAAAATGTTGCTTTCCTGCTCATTCAATTGCAGTAACAACAGTGTATTGGATCAAGACAAGAGGGTTAAGCCTCAGTTACTACTCGCTATCAGTGGAAAAGGTCAGAATGGTGGGGTTAACAAATCAGAATGGGGTTCACTGCCAAGTACGTCTACACATAGAAGGATTTTAGTTGGTGTTTTAGTGCAAAAACAATGAACACAGATGTAGTAAAAAGTAAAAAGCTCTTATATCTGTAAAGATTATTCTCGAGAAGTGGTGGTAAAACAACGTGTTTAACCAAACAAGAAGGCAGACAAATGAAAGAAGCAGTTAACTTTGTCAGCTGCATTGCAAAGACGCAAGAAACTTCCCAGTGATTGTTTAATCAACAAAACACTTGAAACCACATTACAGTTTGCCATCAGCTTTGGCTGCTTTTTACGTGTAATGCAGCTCAACGAGGGTTCACTGTGACAGCAGAGGACGAGTGATGCTAACAAGTGGTACACAGATTGTGGAACAGATTAACAATTAAGTCAATTCAATACCCAATGCCCAGGTATCAGACAGTCCGCAGTGTATGTGCTAGAGATGGGTATAAAGCATAGCATCGTGCTTGTTTGCATAGTGATATTGTATGGCCTTCACAGCATCAAGTATCTATTTTATTATGAATTGCAACGGGAAATGATGTGACATTCAGTCTGCAGAAGGAAGATTGTTCACCAAAGATGGAGGCATCAGAGAAAAAAATAAAGAAAGCACTGTCTGCTTTTATATCAAACGTGTGGACTTATTTTGTATTTTTCCACAGAGAAGGGACAGAACGGATGGATATGACGTATGAGGTTTGCAAGGAGTGCCGCATGCATATAAAATACTTGGGGACCAACACAATCCAGATATTGCATTCACAGATGAGGGCAGAGCTAACACCAAATTAGCTCAGCCAAAAAAACAGCGAACACTGGACACACTGAGCTTGTCAAAGCTGTCTCTCTATTAACAGATTAACTGTCAACCAAATGTAACAGATTGGCTCTTTCTGTAAGCATTCTCTCCATATATTTTTATCATATATGTTATGTACTTTATATTGTACGCCTTTTCAAGGACAGGCATTGGAAATTAGCATTAAATGCTGTGGCGCAGTGCATTGGAAAATTGTTGTTCAGTTCTCCACATATACTGCATCTATCCCTGCCAAATAAACCAGAGAGAAAAAAGAGCCAGCACAGACGACAACACAATCCATCCTCTATCTCATGAGCAGAGACTTGTGGCTAAACAACGTTGTGGATAATGAGAGCTTTAGTTACATGCTTAAGACAGCCATCTAACGCTCACCAGACTAAAGCAGTACAGGAAAGTCACATCAGGGCAAACATTACAGACGTCTAACAAAACGTGGGACAAAAAACAAAAACAGAAAATGTTACAGCTCCGACCCACAAACTCAAGACTGATATCAGTACAAGATTGAAAAGTGCTTATGACAACCTGCTATTTGTGCAACGCTGTTGTCTCCCGAAATGTGGAAGAGTAGCATGGACATCTTCTCCCTCCAGGCCTCTGAGTCGATGCAGGTGGCGACTACTGTGATGACTGAAGAAAAGAACCCTACTCCGTCATCCGTAGCAAGGCTGCGAGTACAACTTTTGCATGACACACAGGACAACACAGGCGACACAGCGCTGGTCAGAAGCATCAAACAATCAAGATATTGAGAAGAGGTACAGTATGCCTCTGTAGAAGAGAAGAAGACCCTCTACACAGCATAAACCTTGATCCCTGGTTAAAGATTCTGCCATTCCTGTCCCAAGAGGAGTAATAAGTAAGAGTGGTTGCTAAGGGCATAACCATTCATGTAAACAAATCATAATGCTAGAATGTATTCAACACACTTCAGAATTGTCACTGCTCGACTTATAATCAAGCTAATTGATCTGATGGTTTAACATTATCTATCATATAACCATTACTAACCATCAACATGACCAAAAACCGACATACAGCCTGGATAATAAAGCAGTTTAAGCCAAGTATTCTGGGTCCTGATCAGTAGCCCTAAAACACAGAAGACAACTGGAAGATTCTGCATGCTGGTCAGGGGAGGTTATGTAGCATACATATTCTGTTAAATGGAAGGTTGGTTCCCTACCATTTTGCAAAATTGAAACGCACAAGGCTACATACGCAAGCCTGCCGTTGCCATGGTAATTTCAGATGCTATCTGACAGTTTGCGCAGGGAAATAACAAACAGAAATTCATCCAATTGGTCCGGAGTAGCTGTCGAGCCGTGATCATCCCCCGTGCCTACCTGTACACTGCTCAGCAAACAACGTGCAATCGTGCTGAAATTCGCGCTGAAATTGACCTGAAATTGCACAGTGTATGCCAGGCTTAACACACCCTGAAAATGTTGTTGGGAGTCGATTTACTCTTGAATGTATACCTAAATAAGATGCAAAATGGACAGGTGGATCTTGGCATGCTCCACATTTGACCTTGAAGTTGAACAACATAAATACATAGAAGATAGTCAAAAAGCAAAATGACAAAGGTATCAACATGGCAAGTTTCAATAACACAATTCTCGCCCAGTGCACGCTGTTATTGCCCTACTTGTTTATATGCCAGAAGGTTTCCGTAATCCATGGGCTGCTGTGTTTAATTTTACGTGATAATGGCACATGCTTAGTTTACAAGACAAGTGGACTCAAAAATAAAAATAAGGGGACGCGCGGTCAATCCGTCTCCGCACATCGGAGAACAACACAGAGAATATGACTGCATTTACTGACTTTGTGTTTTTTTGTTTGTCATTTTGGTAAGATACAGACGTAACACTGCGAGATTTCTCGATAATGGAGGCAGGGATCAATTAAAATTCATGTTCACGTTGTGTACCCGTGCTTGTGTTCGTGGATGAGCAACTGTACCGTGCTAAAGCACACCTCTTCCAAGTGTGCCAGGGCCAAGAAAGTGCGAAACGTAGCACTTACACTAGTCAAACTAACTGACAGGTCAAACTTACTTGGGCACGTCATGGATTGCCTAATGTGAGTGCGACCTAAATTGCTTCAAGGTCCTCCACTCATCCCCGAGCCCCAGACAGCACACTGATTAATTTTCCCATCAGGTATAAATAAACGAGGTCCACAAATTACCCAAATATATATTTAGCAAGGGATTTCTCTAAACTCAGGCTATATTAAAGGGATACTTCACCCATTTTCATTAAGCTTTGTATCATTAGAAACCTGGTAGTATTTTGGATGGTCATGCATGCCGCTCAGACGGGAAAGCTCCGTATTTCTTGTCTGAAATGGAGCCTCCGATGACGCAAAAATCGTCATTTTGCGTCATCGGAGGTAAATGGTAAATGGACTTGAGCTTATATAGCACTTTTCTAGTCTTCTGACTACTCAAAGCGCTTTTACACTGCAGGTCACACCCTTTATTACCCATTCACACACTGATGGCAGTGGTCGCTATGTAGTAAGTCCATCAGATGTAACTAATCCCATTCATACGCATTCATGCGCCGCCGACGAAGAAGCGGGAGCAATTCGGGGTTAAGTGTCTTGCCCAAGGACACATCGAACCCCCAACCTTCCGGATGAGAGACGACGACTCTACCACTGAGCCACAGCCGCCCGAGGCTGCTTTTGTTAGAGGGGGTGAAACTACATCGCTAGCTCCTCATGTGTTAGACCCATTGAAGCTACAGACCTATTCCAGATCAGTGGGTGGGACCTCACTTCTAGGATCCAAAAGCAACGTCCGCCATCTTGCTTGGAAGCTATGCTAACAGGCTCTGTGGAGAAAGCTGAGAAGAACTGACAGTGGCGAAAAAAGTATGTTTCAACTTCAAACTGATACGGATGAAGGGGATTTTGAAGGTCTTGTGCTCGAATCGGATGTTCGTGGCTATCTCTACAAGCCGCAATTTAGCAACGAGCAGTTGAGGCTGATGGAGGAACAGGAGGCGGCGGTGAGGACGAGCTTCGGCGGACTGGTGGTGTCGGTGCTGTCACTGTTCGCCTATGGTTACAGACATAGAGTCCGTTTGCTCCCAGGAATTTCCAAGATGCCAATTCTTTCTGGAAGAAATCTCGGAATCAGTTGAGGAAACGGTCGTATGTGTTGTAGACATAGATTGTAAATAGAGCACCCTAGTTGCAGTGGGAGTGGCCTGTGGAGCTGTGCCTTCTGGGAGTTGTTGTCTTTCATCCACATGAGCCAAAAAGACACTTTCTGCCTTTTCTCGGTCAAGAAGGCACCAACTTCAACATTTATTTCACATTTCTACTACATATATGACCCAATTTCAACACAGATTCATGTTTCAACGGGTGAAGTATCCCTTACGCACTACAATGCAGCCTCCTACTACACCTCACATTATGGCAAATAATTCCTTTATAACAGCTACGATCTAACCCACTGAACACGTTGAAAATACATTTACAAATACAGTTTTGCACAAAATGCGAACATTGAGGTTATAGTTTTCCATCCCAGACACAATACACAATTTATATCTCTCTTCTACTCTTGTTTTTTGTACTTATGCAACTTAAGCGAAAGAGGTAATGATTTGAAGGGACCTCTTTCGCTTAAGTTGCATAAGTACAAAAAACACAGAATCCAGTTTAAAAAGAACTACAATCACTTATTAAGGATCGAAACAATCTAAAGCTTCACAAGGCAATGCAGCATTTCACTAGTTGTTCATCTATGAGAAAGTGAGTTTCTTTATTTGCCTTCCTCAAAATAAAGCTCATAGACCTCCAAAAAAGATCTTCATAAGATTAAAATGTACTGCTCAGTTGCAGCAAATAACTTTTTTTAAAGCTGCTTTTATCATAATCATGTTTGCAGACCATTATAAAATGTCATTCATTAAGTTGTTTTTAAGCATTGTGTATTTTCTGAATTTTGGCATCTTTTCATGTCCGAAGAATTTGCTCATCATATCTTACCCCAAAGTAAAAAGACGGCAAAAGACAGAGAGCAGCAGAAGTTGAGAGATGGAGAGGAAATGCAGAGAGTGGTAACTGCTAATGAAAATAAAGCAGTGAAACAAAGAGTTTTTATATGATTGTCAAATTCTTACACACTAAAGAACTTATTAACACATCCACACCTCCACACTTACAAGCAGGAAGGAACAGGATTTCATGCAGCTGAAGCAGCGATTTTCATTCAATGCAGCTGAAGCTGCGATTTTCATTCATTGCAGCTGAAGCTGCGCTTGATACTGCTATCAAGTCTCGCTGGGCCTGTAACATTATATCTCGAGTCAAGTTACGTATTTTAACTCAAATCAATGTCGCACAAAATCTCCGAGCACATCAACATTATGCATCAAATTAAACCAAAATGCAGCATCTTTGACTATCTTCGGGTTAGGAGAAAATAATTTTGTCAACTCCTGCTCAACTTACAGAAACAGTGGTAAGCAAACCCAAACTTTGTAGCAAGAACCGGGAATCCAATGGTGAAATCTGTGTTAAAATTGGCAGGATAAAATCTAGTTAGCTGACTTATCGAGGTGACATACGATTACATGATGTGTTCAAGTTTGTGTCAGTAAAATGACTGAAATACGCAAAGGTACATCATTATGTGTTATGTGTTAATATAATGTCAAGAAAAATAAATTTGTAGTTATATGAGAAACTGGAATAATTTTCCCAGCAATATGTAATAGATATTACAGATTGAATTACGACCTGTCAAACTTCCTAACATGGGCTTTACTTATCTTATGAAGGCATTTTAATCCTATACAAATCTTAAAGTGTGCCTTGGATTGTTTTTGAAAGACTGCTGTATATTTTTGACTGAATTCAATTTTTGCCCATACAACTCCTTCACATGTTGCATTAAAGATAGCAAACCTGAGGTACCCAAAAAGTGACAACTACAGAGACCCTACATATTGTATCGAACTTCCAAATACTGGTATCGTGACAATGAGCCTGTGTCAATTAAGCTTATTGTTGCTTATTTCGGAACATGAATTATAGAGTACTTATCAAAGCATGCCATCCTATTGACTTGTTGGTTACTTTTTTGCAGCAGCAGATCGTTTTTGACTATTCACCATTCCTTTAAAACACTATTAACTTTTTTTATACAAGGAAACCCCATCTTGTTTATCATCATGCATGATCATTTTTTGTTTTAGTGAAAAGTAAAAAAGAAAGCATATTTAATTACTTTGATGTAAAAAAGTTACATTTTCAGGAATAAGAATTAGAAGGTTAGACAGTTTATCAAGAGAATTATTAACTATCATGACGCAAACATACAACAGTGTAAGTGTGCCATAAGGAGGTTTAAACTGGATGTGAAACATGTTTTAGTTTAATACTGATGTCACTCTTTGACTGTCGAAACCAAACCAGACTGTTAACTAAAACAACTTTTTTTTCTGCATATTTTTTTAATCCCACTTCCACCAAGGCCAAAAGGGCAAAAAATCCATTGAAGTTTTTTTGTCCAAGTCCAGCCATGGCAATACATATGCCTTTTAAATAAAAATATAAAATATATCGTACCCTAAATTAATAAATAATCGTGATTAATAATCGTGATCTCAAAATTGATCAAAATAATTGTGATTAACATTTTGGCTAAAATCGTGCAGCCCTACTTCTGTGTATTGTCAGCACTTTACCAATAAACAATATGACTTTTCAGCGATGAACAATTATGATTAGATTGGATTAAAAAACTATATAAATCCCAAGTGGGGAGACGTATTTTGCCATTTGGTCAATTCATACGCACAACAAACAACAAAGACAATTAAATCACAAAAAACAGTAAGTAATTAGGGAACTATTAAAAAGACCTCAACATATTTCCAGATGTGTACGCATTTGCAGATCTTAAAACCTTTTGAAATCTTTTTGCAACAATAATAGCTCCATAAAGAGATGTCAAACTGTTACTCATCCTTTTGGAGACAGAGGAAAGTCCTCTTCTTTTGAGTTGCTGTCATGATTCACAATAAAGGCAACTTCATCAAAGATCTTGTTTGTTTGCATCATCATTGATGAGGTGCTTTGAATTGACCATTAATGGTGGAATGTATCTCAGTCTCAATCAATCTATCTATCTCAATCTATCTCTCTATATCTATACACATGTATACACAGTCACTACTCAAAACTAGTGAAAAACTTTAAGTTTTGCAGCGCTGATTGTTTAGCATCCAACAATACCACATAACACCAAACAAAGCCCAACAAATGGCTTTGACACTCAACCTTTTGCCTTTAGTGAACAGTGCAGGGATGCAAAACAAACACTTTGCTACTGCTACCAGACATGGATAATATCGTCTTCAGTACAGTTGGACAGTACAGTCCAACTTATGTGCATCAGTGCACATAAGGCGCCTGGGAAGGGTAATATGCCAATACCAACCCTGCCTGCTCACCCTGCTTCCATCTGGAAAGTTAAGTACAAGTCTTCTTTCTGGTACCACCAGAGTAAGGACCAGCTTCTCTCCGTCAACTGTAATACCTGATTCATACTTTGCTTTGTATCTTCACTGTTGGTATGCACTTAGTACTGCATAACTGTGGACCATACCAAACAATTAGGGTTAAAAAAAAATCTGCAAGGTGACTGCAAATCAAGAATTCTTTGAGATAGGCAAAGTTTGAAGGACCAATTTTTTGTAGGCAAAAATCCCTGTTTCTGTATTAACATAGACAAAGAGCAAACTTAGAAACATGCCATACTCAGAAGGCTGACCAGAGAGGTACTTACACTGGGCTTGAATTCAAAGAGCAGTGATCCACCATCATCTCAGGGAGAAAATCCAGTTTAAAAGAAGCCATGATCGCAAAATGTTTTTTGTTTTTCTTCTTCCTCTTGAACACAATGAATCAAGTGATCAGTTGTTGGTGGTAAACTCCAGATTGTACACTTGTTGGTAAATCCCTGGCGAAGGTATAACAAGGCAGACCACGGTGATCAATAAAACAATGTGCTGAACAAAATCAATCCACATAGAGAAGCTGTCCAAAGGACCACAAATACAGCACACAACAACTGACCAAGGAACCACCTTAGTTTGAGACTCAAGAGGAGCACAAATGACAGACACAAAGTGACAGGCCTTCAGGTCAGCTTTCCAGGCTCTGGGACAGGGACTAACCACAGAGGGCTGCTGGGATCACTGGGGCCATAGAGAGTAATGGCCATTTGGGGTCCCACAATCAAAATGCTGATGGTCCACAGCCTTTGTGAACATTTCTCCTAGACCAGCAGATCTGGCTGCAGCGTCAGATAAACAGCGTGTCAGATTGATGGTGATAAGGCCCAGTGGACAGAGGGAATGAAAGAGGGAGTGAATAGTACTCCCCAGCCAGTAGCTAATCCCTGGACTAGCCATACCAGGGGCGGACAATTAGGTTCCGGCCTGAGGGGGGCTGTGTTTACCCTGTTGTCCTACAGGCTGCACTGGTTTGTATGTGATTTGTGTGTGTGAAAAAAGATAGGAGCCAATGTTAAATGACATAGGCTTTTGTCTGTGTGCACACTGCAGCACATGCAAACCCACTTGTATATCCACATCCTTAACTACGAAACAAAAAAACTCCAGCTGTGCAAACACTGCATCTGTCAGTCTGCCTTCAGGTTGCCTATATCTATATATATATATATTTGAAAAAGTCCCGGAGAGCTCAGTTGACCAGTAAAAATGAATATCCACCTAGTCACATCAAACATGTCACTTTTTTTACCGTTCTCTTTAGCTTTTTTGATTAAGTTTTCGATCAGTAATAAGTTCCTTTTTCTGTAGTTTAGTTAATGTCATAAGCTTGAGGTTCTTTATTTTATTTCAAAATAAATACAGGTTTGTATTCAAACAGGAAGTGAAGAACCCTCAGTCTTAAGACAGTTCAGGATTAAGATTCATTTTATTTGTCCCACAAAATGAGAACTTTGTCTTGGGCTCTTCACCTGTGCTGCATCCATAAAAAGACAACAATCAACATAATTCACATTAAACAAAAAAATAATGTCCAAAAAAATCTTAAAAATATAAATAACATCATGTTCTTAAAATACCCGTGCAAAAATGCCAAGAGAAATTATAGTCCAGTGCCTAACTGTTTTAATTGCCACTATTTAAAAAATGTTATCGACACAGGGATAAATTAGTTTTTAAACCTGTTCAGTCTACAACGGGGAACTCTGAACCCCTTACCAGAGGGCAGCAGCTCAGACTCTCTATGTAGAACATGGGAACGGTACAAAGTACAAAAATTAAAGCCTAGCAAAAACTGTTTTCAAATGCAAAATAATAGAATTAAAAACATGATTAAAAATGTAATTAATTGTGATTGACTGTTGAAATTCAGTGATTAATCACACAAAAAATGTAATTGTTTCACAGCCCTTTTATTTATGCAAACATTTGTGGTGGAAATTCAACTATATAAAAAGGAAAACGCAAAATTACTCATGAAAAAAATAAACGAAAAAAGCTACTCCCTGCTTCTTCCTCATCGGCTCACTTTGAAGATTTAATCTCACACATTTTTCACATGGTCATGATAAAACTGAGCAGTTTAACGTAAAACACAAAACTCAAAAGGGAATGCTGCTTTAACCTGAATTACATAAGATAATAATAAGATGAATTATTGGACTTTATATGCTTTTATTACAGATATAGGACAGTGGAGTCAGAAATCAGGGGGAGAGAGAGTGGGGAATGACGGTAAAGGAGCCACAGGCCCGATTCAAACCCAGGCTGCCAGCTTTGAGGACTTTACCCTCTGTACATGGGGTGCACGAACTAACTGCTAGTCCACCGGCGCCCTTCTACATAAAACCTTTATTAGAGTTTTTAACCTAATTTACAAACCTTACATAACAGCCAAACACAAAATCCACCACAATAAGGAAATGTATTTTATGTTTATGTTATGGTGAAACATCGTCAATTGATCATTCTTGCTCTCCCTCAGTGCCTAAATGACAGGTTGTGTATCCCTTCCCCCCCATTTTAATTATCAATATGTCTACAATGTGCCCTATGAATCTTCTCGCAGTATGTCGTTGATGGAGCTTTTCTATCACACAAAATGCTGATGTTTCAAAGTGAGGATATCATTGTTAGTCAAACTATATTATTAGAATTAACAATAGAAAAAAATGCCGGCTGTGATCATCTGACTAGTTGGCTGTTTGGCCGACAGTCTGCCATTGTGGAAAGCCCTGAATGTCTTTAGATGTGAGACAGTGTTATATTTTTTGATAAGCAGAACGTAATCATTAAAGCATTTTCACAGTAAGCATAGCTGCTGTCATATTTGAACTCCACTGCACTGGCTCCACCTATCGGTAGTTACTCAAAACGTCACTAATTTTAAAAGGGATGGTTTGATTACTTTGTATTTATTTCTATCTGTTATGTACACATCACAGTATGCTTGATAATATATCTTACTACCGGTGACAGACTTTATTTGCACACCCACTTTACATTATCTTTTACCTTCACTCATCAAAAGACCAAAACATTATGTTTAACTTTAAATTAATCATTTCTATAATTTAGCTGCTGCATGACTTTCAGAAACTTTAAAAACAAACATTATAACGCCAAGCCCACGCACTTTAAGGACTTTTTTATCTGAATATGTTTCTGGGTTCATAATGTCAATCGCATGCACACACAGCCCGGTTAATATAACCTTGTTCTCAAGGGACAGTGTATGCAGGGTAACTTTACTGCTGTTTCCAAATACTTGATGGTGAAAGAATTCTGAAATAAGGACATCATAAGATGCACAGTTAAGGCTTCTTACCCCCCTAGTGCCAAGTTAGAGCCTTCTAAGTTGGGGACGGGGAGTGTGGGCTGTCCAGTCTGCTCCAGAGGCACATACAGGGTTTCAGGTTCCAGGCTTTCCATCCACGGCTTTAAACTAGCAGAAACATGCAGGATCAGACACACAAAAAACAATAACAATAAATACAGTGACTTTAATAATATTTAGCCACAGACTTTTTCAAATATTACAGTATTACAATCCTAAATTCCAATACACTCATTTGGGCTTTAACAGTTTAGTTCCCGAATTAAAGCAGTCCAAAAAGCAGACATCTGATAATAACTGGATGACATGGAGATTGATTGCACCTGGTGTTTGTCAGGGGGCGTAGCAAAACATCCAGAGCTTTCCATATTTTTGTCAATCATTTGAAATTCCCTTGAAATATGGTATCCCATAACCTCCACTCAACTTTAAAGTATCTAATTTATACAGATGTTACAGACTTGAACATACTTTGGACTTCAGTGTAGTTTGCCTGTTGTATGTGTGGTTGTGTCATAAATGTGAGCTTCTGTGTCAATCTTCTGCTTTTATCCTACAGGTGTCTCAACCTGACTGTTCAAATACATAGATTCCATCAGAGGGAGTTTCCTCTGCTCCCTCACTTACTTGGGACACCGATTGAGCAGTTAGTGATCTACCATTTTCTGCTATTTTTGCCATACACAGGTTAACACTTTCACAGGAGATAGATTTTGTTCATTGTTTTGGCCTTTGTTCACCCCAATTTATTTTTACAGTTTTACAGTTCTGTTTTAGCCTTTGTTTTGGGCACAGGGAAGGAATACTTTTTACTTTTATGTTGCAGTGAGGGTGTGAGACTGCTCGCCTCTGCTCTGAGTATCTGAATGAAACATGCAGAAGACCTGGGGACTAAATCTGTAATCACTGCGTAATGCTACTTTTATTTACCTGCCACTGTGGTCAGTATATTGAACATCAGTATTAAGAAAACAGAAAAGTCAGCATTGCCAAAACTGGCAATGCTTTTTTGCGGTTTTGAGCATTGGTATTGCCTTGTCATGTGTGCACTACAACCAAACGTGTATTTAAACTTAGAGATGCATCAATCCACTTTATTTCAGTTCCAATACGATTCTGATACATAAGCACCGATACCGATATTTTGCCGTCTAGAGGTATTCTGCAGTAACACACTCAGTGCATAGCCATAAGTGAACAATAACTCTCATGACGCAGGTGCTTATGTATGATAGATTAAAAAAAAAAAAAGTATATAAGACTTGATTATAAACAAAAGCATAATATGTAAAATGCAAGCGTCAATCCTGCCATTTCATCGAGTTTCCGCTTGAGGCTGGTTCCAGGAGCCCCTGAAGTCACATACACTCCACAGTAGGGCTGGGTGATATGACCACAAATCAATAACATGATTAATTGAACATTTGACCTTGATTACAATTGATGAACGATTATTTCGGGGTTTTTTTGTCCTCATAATTTTCGATTATTTGCCCAGCCCTACTCCACAGCCAAAAAAGCCAGTTTTTACAGCATAAATTAACATGTTAGTACAAAAACAAAATAGGTCTGATTAGTTATTGTCATCACTCGCACACACTGTCAGGGGGTGAATTTTGATTAACCGTTTTGATTTTGAGAACGATACCTGCTATCCATAGTTAGGCCCGTAGCTGACATGATTGACAGGTTGGCATGATGTAACAGTTAGTCACGATGCTTAAAACCCGCCTTAGCTTCAGCTCTCAGCCTGTTGTTAGGTTGGCTGAAAGTTAGGTTGGCTGAAAGTTAGGCTGACTGAAAGTTAGGCTGAGACAGCATTTCCAGCATGGCGGCTGCTGCCGATGAGCCTCCGGAGCCCCCTGCCGTAACAGATGGCTGACGTCACTCAGGCTTCGTCCATTGATATTTACAATCTATTATATAGATATTTAAACTATTTTTTTTGTTATTTGGCATTATATAATTAAAACCTGATAAATAATACATTTATTTGACTTGTCTGGAGGGAGAATGTTTTAAAATTGAAATTGCCAGTCAGATATTATTTAAAATGCTTCACATTTTTTTTCAATTTTTCATTGTTTGCCGAAACTTGAGAAATGTGCTGTTGAATGTACTGTGTGTAGGTTGTCAAAATGTTTGGTACTTTGATACTTTTCGATATCACCTTTTTTAAAATGGTACAATCTGTCATGGCTGTAGTGTTGCCTCACAGCAAGGTGTGCTCGTTAGGTTATTTGGTGACTCTGAAATTGCCCGTAGGTGTGAGTGTGGCTGGTTGTCTGTCTGTATGTCAGCCCTGTGATTGACTGGCGAACAGTCCAGGGTGTACCCACCCAGCCTCTCGCCCAATGACAGTTGAGATTGGCTCCGGCCCCGCCTGACCCTGAACGGAAAAAGTGGTATAGATGATGGATAAATGGATGGATAATCTGTCATTTTAAAGATCAAGTGTATTTAAAAAAAAAAGTTTTGAAAAAAAGACATCCCTTTCATTAAAAAGGTGCGTTGGAGAGGAATTGTCCATTTCCGTATCTAAACCTTTCCAATGTTTTTGTGCAATTTAGACAGTATGCAGGAGTTTACTTGCAATTTTTGATAATTGGAAACAAAAATTAACCAATATATGGTGCCTCGGAGTTCTATTTTGTTGCTGTGGTATCAAAACAGTTATTAAGATCATTTCAAAGTCTAAAATTCAGGTAACATGACAACCCTGCTGAGTGCTGTGCTTGTGATGGATTAATGTTGCGTCTTTTAAAATAATATTAGAATGAGTAAGGACTAGACAGGCTATTTGTAAAGTGTCTTCAGATAACATTTCTTATGATTTGGTGCTATACAAATGAAGATTGATTGATTTGTCGATTGAACCCTATTTTGTGAGGAGAACTCAAACATGCTTCTTCTTATTCTTGCCATCATACTCATCCTGATTTAGGCTTGCTTTGCATGGAAGCTCTAAGTGGACATGCACCCATACATTTAAGTTTGCTCTGTTTTCCCATGAGAATGAGTAAATAGACTGTTTTCTCCAGATGTAAGCATATTTAACCTGTTATTTCAGGATAACAATGCTGGTTTTCCCGCAATAATGAGTTATTTCAGCTGTTTTTTCGAGATCTGGAGAAATTGATTTATCACGGGAAAACCAGAATTATAACCCTGAGAGTACAGGATAAACAAGTTGAGATCTCCAGAAAACAAGCAAAATGTCCTCGTTATCATGGGGAAACAGAGCTGAATAAAATGTAAGGATGTATGTCCTTCCGTAGTTTTGGGTAAATGTATTTAGATTCATTAGAGTAGACTGACATTTCTGTTTGCATCTGTATAATTAATTGCTTTCTGTTATGACCAAGAAGCTTTAGAAGTTTTAGAAGATTTAATGAAATATATATTACTGTATGACTTTTTGTCTCTGTTATAAGGGCAGTGGTCCTTCACATGTATTACTATTATATATATTACAGTTAATTTATAAAAGAAAAATATGAACGTGATGTATAATTGTGGTAATTAAGAAAAATAAACAGTGTCACCTTCCGTATTCGACATCACGTGTACAACCTGTTTTGGGATAACGTTAATTATTGCGTAAAGTATAAACCCTTCAAAATCATAGCAAACCCCATACTTCAGGTTTACGACATTTGAAAGATAAGATACATCTTAGGCAAGATATAAAACCAAACTAAATGTCATGACGTGAACTGTCATCTATCGTAATGTCTAACTATCGTTCATCGCATAAGTAGCCTTGAAGCCCTAACAAGTACTTGCTGTAGCCTAATGATTAGGCTGACAAGTACATGAACGCTACAGCTGCTTGGGTATGTTATGGTAACATTAGCTAGCTAGAATAGCTTTTGGATAACTTCAACAAACTTACCCTTGTTCTTTACGGTACTCTTTATTCGACTTGTGCTTGCAACAAAAAGTCGGGTTGGATGTTTACTTGCCCCGTGACGTAATTTAATCAACTGCTGGTGGAAACTAACTGAGCACTACATAGGTAATATAATGGTCTGTCACTTCATAGAGTCAGCTAATGTTAGCAATTACAGGGTAAAATGGCAGGCTTTCCAGCTGAACCGTTACCACTCGACAGCTGCAGGGGGAGGTAGGCGAGGGGGAGTCTGATGAAAGCCAACATGATGTCTGGTATTTTCTTAAAAATATAATCTTAAAGCTGTATGCGGAATTTGTTATTTTAATTAGGTAACATCCTCCAAAAGCAATCTTTTGGTATTAAGTGCTCTTTGGGAATTCATTCAAAGTGAAAGTGATAGTCCCCTTAGCTACACTGTGATGTGGTACAGTCCACTAAGAGAAGCCTCTGGATGACAGTCCTTAAATTGCATCTACGTTTTTCTTTAATTGCACTTTTTTTGTCCATCCAATTATTGAAGATAATGTTCCCAGAGATAATTACTTTTTTTCTCCAAAGCGTCAAGGGATTGTTGTTTATTTATTCTGGTTGGCAAATAAACTGGGGCTACTTGTTTGTAGCCTATATTAGTTGTAAATACATTTTAGAATTTGTTGGAATAATATATTAATTAATAGAAGAACAATGAGAAAGGGGTCTATATACGTTTTACTTCTACCTACTTCTTTTTTCTTATTTCAATTTTTTGGTTATAATTAAATTCTTTCATTCTCTTATTCTTTCATTCATGCATTCATTCATGGGACACAATGTCTGTTTATCTGATGACAGCTGATCACAGCTGGGCCAACTCTTATATCAACAACTGTAAACCTACAGCCATCATAAAATTATAATTGATAACGTGTTCAGTTTTGAATCTGAGTCTGTGTTAATTGATATTTTGCTTTTCAGATCTTGGTCACCCACATTGTTGGGGGTTTGATCCCCAGCTCCTGCAGCAACATGTCCGATGTGTCCTTGGGCAAGACACTTAACCCCGAATTGCTCCAGCTGCTTTGTCTGCCGCGTATGAATGTGTATGAATGGGATTAGTTACTTCTGATGGTCACACTACATAGCAGCCTCTTCCATCAGTGTGTGAATGGGTGTGAATGGGTAGGTGTGACATGCAGTGTAAAAGCACTTTGAGTAGTCGGAAGACTAGAAAAGCGCCATACAAGATCAATTCCATTTACCATTACAATTATGGTGTATTTTATTCACCTAAATGTAGCCTATTTATCAGCCTAACATTTTCAGTGAAATGGTAATCCATTTTAATTTTGAAACTGATAGATTATCCTTCTCTCTCTTACATTAGTTGTATCCATGATAAAGTTGAAGTTGAAGGGTCAAATTACGGTTCAAATGCAAATGCAGATCATCCTGCTGGTTCGAAGTCAGTTTCAAAGCTCCTTTAAAGGAACTTTTATCTGCTTATAAAACAGACTAAAACTGAATGTCTATGTTTTTAACAGCACACACTGTGCAGGGGACGATTTTTTTCTTCAACTAATCAATTTTAATGTTATGAGGATAAGAGCTATGCATAATTGGGGCTTGACCAGGGACATGGGAAGTAAGGGTGTTTAGGGGCTGCAGCACCTCCTCAAATCAGACCTCATTAAAACCATAAGCTTGGAAAAACATCTAAACTTATGTTTAACAAGTTTATAGGATTTAGATGCATCGATATGTGTGATTGCTTTTTTTGTCTGTTTATGATAGTAGTCTGTAACTTGCTCATAATAGGTTACTTCCTGCAGAGTGAACTCACAGCAGGTAGGAGCTTTCCGTCGTTGCTAACACATTGAGGTGGTTCAGAGAGGTTTTAAACACAATCAAAAAAAAAAACTAAGTACTCCCAACTAAAACTGACCTCCATTGTCCCAGGCAATAATTACTGATAGGATTGCAATTGGGCTTGTTGTAGCTGTTTGCTAAGAGGCTTACCATTTACCTCAGAAATCGGATGTCGGAGATGGAAATGACGTCACACCCGAGTTGACCACTTTCAATTAAGGAGTTAGCAACAAGTTGGACAAGCAACATGGAACCTTTGTTTTTTTTTCGAAAATTCTACGCGATAACAGAGTTTGTGCATGAAAGCAACATAACATGTCTACAGACAGAACTTGCATTACACAATTGGTGTGGTTGACTTATTACATAAAAACAAGACTAAGTTGCTAATAAACACTATAATGTACAGCTTAACTTTACTGTTAATGAACAGAACAGCCATGTTTGATTTTGTGGTCGAGTCAATGAAGATTCTCTGAATTTTCGAGTCTGAGTTCTGACTTCAGGGGGGCCTTCCTGAGGACGTATCTGACTGGCAACTGGGAAATTCCAACTTCCAAGATCAATTGGAACGCACCATTAGGGCCCACTGTAACATGATCTCTTTGCCTGCTACCATGGCAAAAGTTAGGTTAAGATACAATTTCCAACATGGCGACCGTTATTGATGGGCTTCAAAAGTGAGCTTCAGAAGCCACTGGGTGACATGGACTATGTCCATGATTTATAATCTATGATATACAGTCTATGGTTCACACTGCTTCATACTCTCCTCTGCTTGCCTCAGTTACCAGCATATTGTTTTAAATCCCTCTGTTTAATGCAGACATGCCCATAATTATGCTTGATGGCTACCTATGCAAAACAGTAGACATTTTTGTTGATCTTCCACTGTGTGCTTCATGTATTATAGGGGCCAGATCATTTTAAACCTGATTAGAGTTCACATTTGAATTAAACTAAATCAATGCATGTTTTGATCCTTTTGTTCTTCCAAAATATTGTTTTTTCAACCTCACATTAAGTCGACAGTGACATATTGTACCTGAGCTGTGAAGGACTACCTCTCACTTATTGTTGTCCTGATGATTCTCTGCGAGTTAGAGGCACACATTGTGGTTTTATTATTTATTTTTTGTCTGAATCTATATGCATTCAGTTTGTATTGAATGAAATCTGCCCCACCCTTCCTTCTCTCAGTTTCCCTGTTTCTCAGGAAAATATTCAAAAGTTCAAACAGCTTTTCCTCCAAACATAAAGAATGATGAAAGGTTAGAGTTACAGACTACTTTGGGTAATGTTGAAATGACTGACACTGATTTAGCGTTGAGTTTGTTGTAAAGCTATTTGTATAGAAAGTTGATTGAAATGTCTTGAATTTCAAATAAATGAGAAATAAACAAGATACAGCAAAATACCTAAATAGTCATTGAGTACCCTCTTTATATAATCTCTATTGAGTTTAAAGTTTAAGAGCTCTACAGTTCGCAGTTATGCCAAAAATATCTTAACTTCTAAATGTCATCCGAGAATTTATTTCTAACCTTATTAGCCACAGCAATGTTACTTTTGCTACAGTTTAAAGAAAAAAAGACATTTTCATAACTCTCTTTATTTCTGGCATCTATCCATCAAAGAGACTTTATTTGAATACAAATATACAGTACAAATACATTTCCTAAGTACATGAACTGTGCATGTCTTAAAACAGACATGTGAAATATAAATAAGAGTGAGAACTGCTGTGTTGTTGGGTCACAAACTCAAGTTTTCTCTTATTTGACGAGCTTCAGATGATTTTTTTTTACTAACAAAAAGTCCTTTGTCTGTCTGATGCAGGTAGCCGTTATAGAAGTCAGCTGCTGTCAGACGCTTTTTAAGAAGCACTTCCTTAAACCCCACCCAGCCATCCTGGAAAAGATAACATCAATATGAATGTTTTAGCATCAAAAGAATGAAATCATTTTTAAGGGAAAATGAATGCAAGATACACACACGCACATATATTTTTTAGTCATAATAATGTAATGTAAATCGATTTCTTTATTGTTGAAAATGAGTTTTGTCTGTTAAGTTTTGAAAGATTTTGCAGTGTTATGTGTGTTATCTTGTGTGAAATGTTGTCTCTTGTGTGTAGTTAAAGCCCCCTTTACTAACCATATAAATAAAAGTTAGACTGACCTTACAACAGACAGCCAGAGTATTGGACTCCCTCTGATAGCTCACTGAACCAGGGACTGGTTTCCTCCTTTGATCTGCAAACAACATGCAAGTTATTCATGACAGCTCAGGAGTGAAACAGTGCCACAGCAAATACACAAAAACCCATATGCAAATCAGAGCTCCATTCACCTGGACTCCGACTCTGCTCCTGAACAAATACCCAATCAAAAGTTTTAATTTTAATTACGAACACAATGTTTCCCTCTTTGGTCTGAGTATGAACTCTTGACTTTAGGTACAGAATGCCCAGGGTGAGGACAAAAGAGGCGTCACATTATTTGTACTGCAGAGCATTCAGCTGCACAACAAGCTCTGATAAAACAGTATGAAGTTGGCACTCTGCACTTTACCAAACTTGCTACTTGACTTCCCTTACATGTTATCTTTTATATTCTTTAATGATGTATTAATGATTTTGTTTCATGTAATTATGTGCTGTCCAGTATGGTTGTTGATGTCTTTTTCTCTTCTGTTATCATGCTCTTGGTGCAAGACAAATCCCCCTAGGGGCAATAAAGGTTTCATTCAATTACATTTCTCAACACATAACATGTAACCATTTCAGTTTTCCCTTGAAAAAGTACTTCTGGTGGACCTTTTACATAAATCCACCAACAAATTAGTCCTGCATGGCAGTTCACTCTTGTTTTGAGTCTGAATGTGGAGAGAAGCTATCAGCACCTTACTCTATGCGGAGTTGTACTCTCTTGCAGACGGAACACAATTTTGTCCAAATAAAGATGATGTCATTTTGACTTTACTGCTCACTGTTACTATACCCACAAAATAAGGTTAGGGCCATCAAAGTACATGACTAAGAAAGATTATTTCCATTATGTGGACACCATACAGCACTTACACCAGAATGAGATCACATTCACAAATACTCTGTTCATGGTGGAATTAATCGACAAACTTACCTGACAATGAAATGTGACATTTTCCCACAAAATGTAGAAGTTTAACTGTCCTGCCCATCCATATGGTCCTCAAATGTGTCTGATGATAGAAAAAAAAGTGTCATTTCAGTGACAATCAACAGAAACTCTCTTTTTTTTACTGAACAATATTTCAGATTAGCCTCCATTACACGAGATCCGATGGCACGATACAGACGACTGATTTGGTCACAAGTCTGCTCCTCCCACACCATCCAGCTCATGGATGTATTGATTTTTGGGGCTGTTGGATGAAATTTTAAAATCAGTATGCAAGTTTATAGTTTCTTATGTTTTTTATATTTAGCATGACAATGTTATTTGGACCAACATACCAAAGGTTGCACCTGTCTGTCCTTGCTCCTTCTTATTCACCATACGCTCAGGCAGTGTCACCAAGGTATCAATCAGCTGCAATCCACAGAACAAACACAAAAGTTGTTTTCTGACATGCATTCATGAAAATGTATGACGATTTCAGGCAGACTACCCCTGAAATCTTCCTGAGTTGCTTGTTCACACATGTCCCTCACAGCTGGAGACGATCCCTGGTGGACGGGAGGGGGTCTCAGGAGGCAAGACATGATGTTGAAAGAACACAAAATGGCAGACAAAGCAAACGAGTCTTTATATCAATACGATGTGATGTTTCGACACATTGACAATATCAACAAAAGAGCAGAGAAGAATATACAGTACTGCTGACCAGAAAATATAATGAAGCAGTTTCATTACATGCACTGAGATCACACCGACTGCTTGCAAGCAGTCTACAGCTGTGCGCCTAGTCACAGGATATAAACGTCACCACCCCCTTCAGCTCGCGTGTGGTGAATCTTCCTGAATATTTCTTGTTGTGTTCTCACATCGGCTAAGCCCAAAAATTCCAGGAAGCTTTCAGGAGTTTTGTGCAAGTGTGAAAGCACAAAAAGAGAGCCACCGAGTCCCCGTCCTGTTAGTAAGACAATAGGATAATGACAACAGGCATGTGTCAAAAAAACACTCACCAGCTGTGCTCCCTTAGTGGCTAGGGCAGATCCGAGCTCATCAGCAGTGCAGTTCTCAGGGACCTGTTTGACCTCCTGGTTAAGAATGGGGCCCACATCAAACCTGGATTGGAGGACTTTTTTTATTTTTTATATTTAAGTAAGAAAAAAAACAGGAAGAACACTACGATGCCCCCGTCTCTGCATACCTGTCAGGACGGATCTGCATGATGGTAACTCCTGTTACAGTATCACCATGCAGGATTGTGTGGAAGACAGGTGCTGGTCCTCGCCACCTTGGCAGAAGGCTAGGGTGAACATTTAAAATCCCACTGAAAGAGAGCGAGCACAGACACACAGTTTATTGAGGTTAAGTAAATTCACACTCAGTTTCCACTGCTGCCTGAAGTCCTGGGAAGATTACGCAAATCAGGCTGTATTGCTTTGCAAATGACTTCATTGATTAACAATGGAAGGGAGACGAGTGCTGTATTTAATATATCATTAGAAAGGAATTTGTATTCTAATGAAAAAGTTAGAAGAAATAACCCCCATTTACCAAACACCTAAGAAACACATTTTAAGAAGATAAATTATATTAACCACTGTAATGAATTTCTTAAAGTTAATATTGGTGGGGAAGTAATTTTTTGTGATTATGACATTTAAACTTTAGAACATCCGATTTTTGATTGTCAATACACACGATCTTTGTAGGGACAATTTCAAGATTGTATTTCTGAAAAAGATTAACAGTCACTAAAGTTAGAAAATAATATAATCAAAGATGGTATTTTTAATGGAGAATAAAAAAAGAAAAAGTACACAATTCTCTAATTTTGGCCAAACAATTCAAACATAAATGTAGATTCTTTCTGTAGAAGTCAAACCAAGTTTTTATATCTTCATGAATGAGTTAATAACTTTAAAAACACTTAAATTACCAAACAAGCTAAAGAGAAAAAAAACTATATGCAGGTTTGATTCCAGATAAGACCTCTGACTGTTCTTCTTCTGTTGTTTTCTTGCTATTTATTTTGATTTTTAGTTATGTTTTGTGCATTTGTTCTTTAAGTCATGATAGTCTAAAATAATGCGTTTTTCATGTTTTTATAATTGTGACGGTCAGACTTAGGGTGGAGGAAAAACAATAGGCTTTTAGCGGCAGCCTTTTAAACACAGTGGGTGATCTAAAACCCTGCTGTGCCTGACCAATGAGAGCCTTTCAGCACTGCAGGGGCTGCATGCCCTGTTCTCAAAAGTCCGTGGACCTTTAGGGCACTCACACTAGGAAAGTTGTCCCGTACCGTGCTTAAGCACGATTGCACACACAAGGAATTTAACTTTGGTGAACTGTTCTCTCTTTGTACAAGGCATAACATTAAATATCAACAATAAACACAAATAATTAAAGACTAATATGTACAAGACTAAATAATATAACAGTGCAGTGGTGAGTAGTGCAAAAGATGCTGAAGTAAACATGATAACAAAAAAGATGCAGTTATGTAACAGATGGGTTCATTTATATGAGGAAGAGTTTTTCAGTATTTACATTAAAGGTGTGCATAGATTGATAATTTAGATTAAATAATATACTGTATATATACGTATATGTACATTCACAGTGCGTGTTTGGTTCCAGGGTTATTTCACAGTCAGATAGGTCAGACATATAGGAGAAGAGCATCCTGGTCAAACAGATATCATAATGGAGCTGTTCCATAACATGCACAGATATCGCACAGTCGCACAATACTGTAAATGGCCGCAGGACCGGTCGCAGGACATATACTGTATGTCATCAATCCCTTCTGCTAACTGGCGGTGAATTTTCCTGAATATTGTCACCCCAAAAATTTCTGGAAGTTTCCAGGAGTTTTTTGTATACGCGAACAGGGCTTTTAATATTTGCACGACACATGTTACTACCTGCCCCAAAAGTTTCTGGTCCCTCTCTCCCATCTCCCTCACCAAGTCACGCATACAGTCACATGCCACACGTTGATCTTCATGCTTTTTAGTTAAGTGTATTTTGAAGATTGAAATTCATTTCTTTAAGAATTATTGATTGACAGCGATATTGCTTGAAAAAAAGCTTACATATTGCCAGTTCAAGGCGGGATACTGATGCCCCTGTTACATCTTGTCTGCAGTGTGTAAAGCACGGAGCAGATTGGTTGGGCGAAGTTTTTCTACCCTATCAGAGGTAGTAACAGAGTAATGAGGGGAAGACAGAGGTGTTGTATAATGTCGGCACACCATGCAATGTGAAACAACACACCGAGAAAACAATATGACACCTTTGTGGTTGTAATTTGTGAAGGCGTAATGAAGGCAGAACTTTGTTATGACACTGTTGCAAAATAGCAATCCGTAACCATTTTGCGATTTTTTTGTATGTGTGTGGCATATTGGCTAGTTTTGACAGTGAAGGCTTGGGTTTAAATATTTACTGATATTTACTAAGTTCACAGGTTTTAGCACTAGATTAATAAACAAAGATACTCACTATGGAAACTTGTTGATTAGTCTCTCTGGGAGTAAACAGCCAAACGACACCACCACCCCGATATCAAAGCGTCCATCCACATTGTCAGGGGGCCAGCTGTGGGTAGGGAGCTGGTTCTCTAGAGCGAACCTCTTCACCGGTACATTACCAGACAGAGTAACAACTTCAAGGGACTCCAATAATCCGTCACTGGAGCTTCTATAAAAAGAACACAGAGGTAAAGTCATCCTGCAGTCCTTTCGCTTACTCCAAGATGATGAAACCAAGACTCATTTCATGAGCTGCAGAATGATGTGCAAAAACCCTAACTTTATCATTTTAATTGGATTTAAAGCTAGAAATATTTCATCAAACAATAAGAAACACTACTCTCTTCCTCGATTAGCTCTTTTATACATGATGTCCTCTTTCTAAACTGGTAGCTCTAACAATGATTTGCTGCAGGAGGAGGACTTTCTATGAGTGTATGATGTATCAGCTAGTTATAACAGTTCATTTCTCAAGATTTTGAAAAAAACATGACATTTACTTGTTATCATGGGAAAACCAGCATTGTTACCCCGTGATAGCCATATAAATAAGTGGAGGTCTTGAGAACACGACCGATTTTTACTCATTATCACAGAAGAGGTGTAATAAAATGTATTAGTGCATGCTAAGGGCATCAGGTGATTCATGTATAGGTTCAATGTTTATGTCAGAATATTGTCCTTTTTCTTTAGAAATAGATATATGTTTACCTTTCTATGATGTTATATTATGCTTCCTCTACTAATAAAGTCCCTGCTGATATCTGTGCCATTAGTAGGTGTGTGCTTTAGGCTTCTATCTTACCTGCTGGCTGTGAGGAGTTTGAGAGACTCCACAGCGAAATGGTCAGAGCCGAAAAACAGAAGTCTCCAAGGGGGTCCTGATGACGACAGAAGTCTGCAGAGCTGCCGCGGTCGCCGGTCCGCCCCCCTCCCTCCCCACGTCCTGCAGCCTGTCTGTAAACAGCAGTGCTGGAGAAGGTGAAGGACTTTCAGAGAAACTCCTGCTGTCTTGTTGTTTGTCCACATAGTGACACCAGCTGTGCGCTTTGGCTGAGAATAACATTGGCGTCGCAGAGCTGAAAATTGTGTCTGTGACTGTTACACAGCACAGTCACTGTTGTTGATTAGCCAGTAATGTGTCCCCAACAGACGCCGCCATGTTTCCGATAACACTTCCGTCCCTACTTCTTCTTCGTGGATGATTATTTGTGCTATTCAGAGAAGCTTAGTGCCACCAGCTGGACACTTGCAGAAGTAAAAGGATGTTTTGGTATTCATTTCTTTACATTTCTAAAATTATAAATATGTTTCACGTAGCATTTAAATTGATGGCATCGAAAGATTACTGCTGTAATATCCTGTATTCAAACAAGAAACAAAATCAATCATAATACAGGAATAACAAAACATGAAAATACAATGCAGATGTAGTAGGTTGAATATGCTACATATAAAGCTTTTTTATTGAAACAGATTCCCCCCTATTGTTTGTAATATTTAATGAACTATTCTAATTCAAATGACATATTTTCACATGGTAGTATTCAGTGTACACAGTAGATGGCGCTACTATGCCACTGTGGATTCCCTAGAGAGACTTTAGAGTCCTGCACATGCGCAGTTCAGACAATAAACGAGCTGGCATGAGCAAGACGCTAAAAGTTTGCCCTATTATCATTCCACAGATTTATTTTAGGCTACCTAGTGCTTCCTAGCCTGTGTAACCTTTGCTGCCGGTCCAGATTCCCCTAGGTCTGGTGCCGGTAACACAGACAATAACGAACAAAATGGGAAGAAATAAAAGCCCAATTTATAGAAAATTGTACGGAAGCCCCGATTGGACATACATCCATACATTTTATTTAACTCAATTTTCCGTGATAGTGAGTCAATTTTAGTTGTTTTCTCAAGATCTCAACTTACTTAGGTCTATATCTCAGAGTAACAACACATAATGAGTTCATTTCTGCAGATCTGATATTTACGGAATGGGAAACCGGCGTTGTTATCCTGAAAGTATGACATAAATAAGTTGAGATGTCAAGTTAAACACAACAAAATGTAATCAATATCAAAAGAAAACAACGTAAAATAAAATCAATGTCAGCAAGGGCTTCCATAAAAATATACTTCATCATACAGTTTTCTTTTTTCATTTATTTGAGATGTCTTAGTAGCCTTTTTTAGTTATTTTTTGCTGAGATATGGTTTCTATTTCTTTAAAATAGGTTCAATATAAAAAACATATACAAAGAAACTACTTTTTTGAACAGTTATTACTTAAGATGAGTATCACAGTTGTGTGTTTATGTAGGGAAAAAGTATTTATATATTTTCAAGTGATCACATTACCAAGCTGATCCAGTAAATAATCACTTCACACTTCACTTCAACAAGTGATTTTTTTCAAGCTACTCCAAAAGAGCTATAAGGGCTACCTTTATGGGCCATACATACTGGAGCCCATACATACTAGATCCCAAGGCTGTGGTAGAAAAAAACACTTAAGGTGAGGGTTATGAAAAGGTAACAGCATGTATGATGATCAATGATTAAATGATGTTATCTATAGGTCCTTATGTTGAAAATACATTTCCTGTAACATTCATCTATCTATTATCTACACAATTTTACTTGTTTGAGTTTATCTGTTCACTAGATTAGTGTTGGCAAAAACCTACTGTACCAAATGAAGGTCTTAGGATCAGCTGTCATGTTTCAGTAAGTCCATTTGATCTAAAGCCTGTTTTTGCTGCAAAATTGGGATCAAAGTTGACATTACAATTTCAATTATCCCATCTAGGTGGTCACTGCTGAAAAATGCCAAATTCAAGGTTTCTAAATGCTGATTCACAAACCAATAAGGTCACTTCCATTTCTTACACACCAACAGTGGTTTTAATTGTCTTATTAAATACTCTGTTACTAAACAGAATTTAGTCAAACTAAGCAAGATGTAGATTAATCAGTTGTCCTCTTAATGGACCCTTTTCTTACTGACCAATTTGTAAACTAAATAGGTGTCAAATTGAGCGTGCATACCAGTGATTATTGACCAAAAAAAACAACAACAGTATCTGTCCTAGTCCAGGAGTTATCCAATCAGCTGTCCTACTCCAGGAGCCAGAAATGTTGGTCTTGCTCAGGGACAGAAGTGGATCAAAATCTTTTACAAGGTGATGGTTTGTCAACAATAATTTAAAAAACTGTATTTATTTATAAATTAGGCCAATTAGGTTTTGATAGACTTTAATCATTTTCACTTTTAAGAAAACACACAGGCGCCAATATGTCTTGGTCCCTTCAATTAATATGAAGTCAACCAAAGATATGCATGAGGTAACATTTCAAAAGGTAAATGTATTTCTTTAGTCGCTTGTTTTCATAAATTTAATTCATACTTCAAGGCCTTCAGAACACAGTATTACTCTGACCATTTTGGATTTATTCTCTCCAATGTAGCACAAGATGAATGTCATCAACCCGTGTTTTCCCTGGTTTTAAACAAATATTTTGTCATTGAAGCACCCATACAATACTCTTTATTTTACTCCAGGAACTTGTATCTGAATGTCTGTTTGGTGGGACTATAATTCAAGGTGCTGAAGAGCTGAAATCTGCATCCACTTCAGTGTGGAGCTTCAGCCGATTTCAGGATCTTTTACCATCATCCGAGCCACACTGAGGTTAAAGTTCAGCTCAGCCACTTTCATCTCTTTGGTCTTCCTCTTGCCTTTTGACAGTTTTTCTACAATGAGTCCTCAGTTCTCCAGGTGCTGATTTATAAGATGAGCCTTTGACCCAGGATCTTGCGATTGATTTCAGCCAATGCCACGGAGAACACAAACGCTTTTTCATCAGAGAGACTTGCATAAATATCCACTTCCTTCTCTTGTTTCTCTGTAAACAAAATGAAACACAGTCAATCACTGAAAGTCCAGTAGCAGTACAGCACTTAAAGCTTCAGAGAGGAACCTTTTGTTTTGTCAATTTTGGCATCCCATTTGGATGCAAAAGTCGACACATTCCACATTAGAAATTTATTTTAAAAGGTACACTGCCTACTAAGACATGCTGACCCTATTGGATTAACATTGGTATCTTGCAGTGATAATGAAGAAAACAATAATACATTGCTTGTGATATAGATCGAAGAGAGAGTGGTTGAATTCCTGGAATTATCAATGTGGCCTAGGTTATTATAACGGTAAAGCTCTAAGCACAGCTGTTTACACCTGGCCTGATCACTGCATCTACAACTGTGTCTGCAGTGACTACCTGGGAACACACTTTCCCACTGCATATAAACACAGAGCCTCGTTCACCTTCAAGAGCCTTTCATGAGGTCATCATGGCGTAGAAAGTGGGTTCCCCTTTAAAAGGTAAACGTTCAACTCAAGTTAAATCTGAAACATTGGGCTGTTATTCACTTACACCATATAGAATA
The DNA here is from genome assembly GCA_020745685.1 of Tautogolabrus adspersus. Classification (NCBI taxonomy): domain Eukaryota; kingdom Metazoa; phylum Chordata; class Actinopteri; order Labriformes; family Labridae; genus Tautogolabrus; species Tautogolabrus adspersus. The sequence goes on from CM036535.1 coordinate 9,958,254, forward strand.
AAAATATAGAAATAACCAATTTTCTTTCTGAGGGTTTTTCTTGCTTTTGTAGGTCGTATAAAGGCACTAATATTAATTTGAGCCACTCAGTGGTAGAGTCAGTTGTCTCTCAGCTGGAACGTCAGGGGTTCGACCCCCAGTTCCTGCAGTCAAGTGTTGAAGTGTCCTTGGGCAAGACACTGAACCCAAAATTGCTCCCGCTGTGTGAATATGTATGAATGGATCAGTTAATGGACACTTTCAAAGCAGCCTCTGACATCAGTGTGTGAATGGGTAGGTGTGACATACGGTGTAAAAAGCACTTGGAATAGTCAGAAGACCAGTGCTTAAATTGTAAATTCTGTGGTCCCAGAGCGCACCTAGTTGCGCAGCAACATCTAGTTGCGCAGCAACATCTAGTTGCTGCGTTGTCCGACAGGACTATCAAACATCTTTGGTTTCTTTGATTATGTTGAAAACTTCTCCACGACACTACGTGTCCGCAACGATATAAAAGCTCTGACCAACTCGAGTTGTAGGCCTATCACTCCGCAGAAACTATTAGTTAGTAAGTTTAAATGTTTTAATAACCTGATAGTTTTAAATGTGCCTGATTTAGAGGGTGCTGCCTATTTACCGTGTCCCTGCACAAACAGCAACAATTTCATCATCACACTCAGAAAAACCAGAGATTCCTAGTTATTTAAATACAAAAAAGAATGTCAGAACAGATAACATTATATTGCGCCAAATGTAATGAGAGATTTGGATAGTGACAAAGGTGCTAGATCCAATCAAATAGGTGCCGGTCTCAATCTGATAGGTGCCTGATCTTGTTCCGGCACAAATTAAGCACTGCAGAAGACTAGAAAAGAACTCGACAAGCTCAAGTCCATTTACCACAGAAAATGTCTTTTTTTCCAGTTAAGATGTGAAAACATCCTGAAATACTTAGTTACAACCTTTTTGGTAGAGAGATAGAAAACGATGTATGTAAGTTACAAACTGACCAATTTGGCCACTTGAAACTTTACGTTACTAGTCAAATCTGTTATAACAGGTAAGTAAAAAAAATTAAAAATTGAGAAAAAAAAGGAAGCTTAAGACCTGTTGACGTTATCGGATACTTACTGGTATCTTTTAAACTTATGTGTTACAAAACCCAACCAGATTTTTACATTTTGAGAACATATGAAAGTATACATTTAAGTGCAGGCTGCCATTATGGTAAAAAGGATAATCCCTCTTTTATTTTTACCCTTTTCCTCTTCCTGCTTCTTCAGCCCCACTGTTTTTGGTCTTCCACGTCCCCTACGAATAGGATCTGATTGGCTGTTGGTCCGAGGTCTTTTCCTGTTCTCCATGTCATTCGTTAAAGAAGGGTCTATTCTCTCTCTGCGAATGCGCTCCGTCCTCCTCCGCTTAAAGTCCAGTTTGTCTGCAGCATAAAAAACAGAACATCAAAAGCCTTTCTCTGGACTGAAAGTCTGGTACCTTGCTCATTGACCGCTGTGATAAGAAAAACAAGTGAGACAATTAAGACGTCTAAGTTGACTTTAAATGTCTTCACTCATAATTGTTTTGGGATCAATGTAAAAATGTTAGCTGCTTTGAGCAACAACAGTAAAGCTGCTTTCAGACCTATATGTGTTACAGAGGAGAGATATTGAAATATTCTCCCTTCAAGACATGCTGAAAAGCTAACTTAATTTTTTTAGGTATAAATCATTAGGTTCATGCTAGTGGAGTCTTACCTGCTAATGCTGGAGAAGAGCGCTCGTTTAATTTGGCATTTAGCAGCTTTCTGCTAATAAACACATAACCACATGGACAGGACTTGCACGCAACTGGGATCTAGAGACACAAAAAGAAGTCATAACAAAGATTGAACAGCTGTGTTTCCTTCATAAAAAAGTATCTACATGAGCGGCTCAACCAGGTGAATAAAATCTGTATTCTGTTGTGTACTACAAAGTAAGATGATCCAGGTCTGCTAAGGCCCTGACACACCAAGGAGATTGTCGGCCGTCGGTCCTGGTTGGACCGTCGGTGAGCGGTCGTCGCCCTAGTTTTTGCGCTCTGTCGATACCTGATCAGCCTTTTTTTGGCCGATTCGACATGTTGAATCGGCGGTTGGTGAGAGGAATCTCTGTGATTGGCTGTTCGGAGGTTTCATTTATCTCCAGCTCTCGACACAGGTTCGGGGAAGTCCCTTGAGCATGCCGCTGTAGTATCCATACTTTCACCCATTTCTGCGGTTTCTCCTTATTTGTCGCCTCCGCCTCTTCTTTTCTTTTTCCACTAAAAGACCAAGGGCTGGCGTCAGTGCCATTTTCAACTTTTTATCACACATTATTCTCGATTAGTAGGCTATCTATTATACGAGTGGTGCACGACAGCGGTGTGAAAATAGTCATCTTGTATCATAACAACGGACTACCGCTGCCTGCTGGCATGGAGAGTTATTTCCTCTCACGCATGTGCAGAACGTACGTGGTGGTTGGCCGTCGGCTGTAGTCTTTGCGTTGTGTTCTAGTGCAACTTTTTGGCCAAGACGTGATGCGATGCCACAGGCGGCCTTCTTCCCCACTAGTTCTTTGCAGTCTGCTTGGTGTGTCAGGGCCATTAAGGGTAAAGTCAGAGATTTCTGTGCCATGGAACTGGCCCTATTCAAATGGTGAATGATAAATGGACTTGAGCTTATATAGCGCTTTTCTAGTCTTCTGACTACTCAGGGCGCGGTCACACTGGCAATCAATTTTGAGTCACTTTAAATCAGATACAGCCTTAAATTAATAATAAAAAAAAAGAGATGTGCGGTCGAGTCCACGTCCGCACATCAGAGAACAACACAGAGAACATGACAGCTACTTTGTGACTTATTTTGAGTCATTTTAGTCAGATACAGCCATAAAACTCTGGATTTCTCCATAATGAAGGCTGTCAGCGTTGTGTACCGGTGTGCTTGTGCTCATGCATGAAGTGTACCATGCAGAAGCACACCTCTCCAAAGTGTGCCAAAGCGTGTGTAGACAGTCGTGTTGCTGCACTATTTTAACTTGTTCTTGAATGGCTTGAATATTTCATGACTCCTGTCTAACTCCCGACTTCCTGATGTTTACAAAAATCTGGAATTCTCTCTTAATCTTTGCTTTCAGTTTTGTTTGCGGTGGATAGAGTTTCTCATCCATGCTTGTTTGTGTTGATTTGGAACATGCCTTGCATCATTTAGTCTCTACTGCTGCATATTGGCTTTTATTGCCAACCGCACCATAGGAGATATGTCTTTCAAAACTGCCATCACAGCTTTACTGTACTGACACAAGACTATAAAATCTGTATTGATGCACGTATTGAATCGAAGTACGTGACGATATATTGCCATATTGATCGTTTGAACACAGGCCTAGACCTCAGAGGTGCAGAACACTGCCCAACACCCCCCATTGTTGCCCTTTATTTAATCCGTGGCATACTTGTTCTTTGTTAAATTTATTGGTGGACTGCTATGATGTCACCCTGTGATGTTGCTATCGTTATCCAGCTTACACACAGCTTACTATGAAAGGGTACGTCGGCTGTGGAAACGCAAGCAAGATGAGGGTTTACCGTACCAAACTGTACTGAACTAAACCAGACTGCTTGGTTGAAACAGGGCTTTAGTGATGAATATAATCTGATCACCCCTTCAGTCCCCACCCTTTTTATTTCCCATTGGTTTGAGGTAAAATGTATATTTCAGATTTCGGCAGATCATCCCTAGAGTAAAAGAGCGATGAGGGCAGAGTATCCCAGGATGATGGATTGAGGTAGAAGGTAAACCAGTATCAAAAATGGCACCAGTTTTACGTTCTGACAGAGCATGGATTTTTGCAACACCGTTTTAAATACAAACGTTTGGTTGTTGTGCACTATAGGGATGCAACAATTCTCAATATAATATTGAACCGTTAGAGGTTGCATCCATGGTTCGATACAACTTGTAAATTGCAGTATTTTTGGTTTTGCTACAACTAGCTTCCATGCATTATATTTCTCTCTGTTTGTGTGTGCCTGTGGGTCCGCGTGCTGTTATGAGGAAACTCCTCTCAATGCGTAAATATCCAATCACTACGCGCTAAAATTGTAGGAAGCTGACAACACTGGTGTCAGATTTCACACATTATTTTTACATGGCGAGTCGTGACGAGAGGCAGCAATATGAGGAAGCACCCCCATCTTTAAATAAGTGGTGTGGGGACATTTATGTTTGGGTGTGTCACCTACTCAAATGGAAACATTTATGGAGTTCGGCCAAGGATATAGCTACAGACCATAGCAGGCTGTAACTTCACTAACGTGAAGCTACTGATTGCTGTCACACGCAGCAACCAACTGATACCTGCATGGTGCAGACGGGGTGAGAGTGAACGGAGATAAGACACATCAGTGTTTGAAGCAGTCACTATACACAATGAAATACCAACGCCTTACGACCCATTGCTGTGTGAAAGTCTTTGAAAAATATACAAAAATATATATTTTAAAACACTGTTATGTTTTCCTATTTTACATGGAATTACATTAGAAATAAATGGGAGGCGCTGAGAGCGTATCGTGGTAAAATTCACACATTTACAAATTTACAAGACTATTTTGCAGCATTCCTATTTTTCTGAATTGCAGCAGCAGTATTATTTTATCCCAATAACCTAAACATACGATCTTTATCATCACCTCTCATGAAATCAGTCTGACTGAAGCATTTGTCAATCTTTCTTTTTATGATGACGTGTTAAGTGACGTATGAGATGCCTCCATTTTTGTGAGCGTGCTCAAAGCCTGAAGCACTAAAAGCCTGAGTTAGTGGAAACAGCTGATGAATCAGCTTTGTGATACCTGATATCTCTGGAGCTTCAGGCTTAGTCGAGCCAGCCCAACAACAACAAAGAAAGCCTGGACATGCTGAGCATGCTTTGTACTCTCCTCTGACAGAACAAGAGAAAGACTGAACTGCTTTAGCCCTTTCTGTTGCAATGACTTGAGTGGGGATGAAACTTTTAGTGTTGTCGATAGAGTTGGTGATAAATTGATCCTATAAAAATCTAACTAAATATGGTGAATAATATATTGACCAATATAGGAAATAAATCATGATCTCCTTTTTGCCATATTGGACACATTCTAACCTTGTATTTATAGTTTTTTTCCTCATGGATTGTCACATGCTAACTTTGCTAAATGCAACTTGGTGTTATGCTCATGGTGGATTAATGTTGGGTCTCTGTAAATAACATAACAAAGAGTAATAAATATTGATTGACATGAAACAGTAGTTGTACGAGTCAGTTGCTTACAGGACGTCCCAAAGCTCTTATTTCCACTCTGAGGGTGATAGGAGAGATATAGAAATCCATGAACAATAAGTATTTTCAGTATTATTAGACAGAATTAGTTTTACATTAAATTTGGTGACTGTTGAGATATATGATGCACAAAGACCTGCAACACTATGGCTCCCAAAGATATACTTATTTATTTGCTAATAAATAAGTATATATTTGGGAGCCACCTAAATAAGTTATGTGCGTGTGTTTGCTGAATTTTTCTGGTGAGATATTGTAAACCACTTCCATATTGACACAGTGATACCCTTTTTTGAACAGTTTTCTCAGCTAAGGGCAATAAAAAGTTAATTTTCACTGCCTTATCATTGCCTCTCCAGAGTGTGTGTTCCAGGACACATACTCTTTCTTTCTTTCTTTCACTTTCTTACCCATTAGACTTAACAGTGCGTTTTGGTAGGAAATGGGTTTGTACTTTCATTTCAGCTAAAACTGCATTTTGTGTGAAGAAAAAGTACAAATGTTTTGGACAGTAACTGGGATTGGTTTGGTATAGAACTGGTGGAAGAAATAGCAATCCCCTTCAGTAATAATGATTTAAAAACATCATAATCATATATTAATTGAATAGTTGTTTTAAAAAAAGGGACAAAAGAAAATGATCTTGCTCTAATTGCACAGTGTTGATACAGTGTTGTATAGTACAAGGAATGATGTGATCTACAAATGCAGATTTCGATTGAAACATTATTTTCCCATCAGATTGTTTGCGTATGGTGGTAGTTTTTTGTACTATGACGGATTTCCTAAAATAAGATTAAAAGTTTCTATGCATTACCATGCGTACAGTTTTGCAATGGCCTATTTCGCAGTCTAGGCCTACTGAACGCATACCAACAACACATTTCAGTTTAAGGACAAGTTAACATGCTGAAAGAAAAAAGCCTTGTTTTTGATTAAATGTGCAACTCTCCTAAAATCCCCCAATAACGATTGTTTTTGATGTAGATTCGTCTTTTAACGAAGCCCCAACATACGTTTTATACCGTGTTTGTTCTTAATAAAAGCATTATAATAACAACAGTATATTGTGTTGAAATATTACGTGTCAATTCAAGAATGTTACAGCACAAACATGGTGTAAATAAGTACTAATATGTATATTTAGGGGGATAATTTAACGAACACGAAGTGTGTTTGCTAAGCTTGTTCACCTTCATTTAATTTGACGATATATTCATTTACACAGAGCATGCAGTGGGGCTGCTCATACTGTGGCTCAGAGAGCAGGCAGCAGCTCAGTGTGAGCTGCCATGACAGTCATCAGTGAAAGAACTGAAAACTGTATTAGCTACACAATTCATTCACAATGCCTACAATTAAAATATAAACATATTTTCTCACCTGTTGGTCGCATTCAGGACAAGATTTAGTAGCCATTTTGACTTTCTTTGTTTTATTTGCCGACATAGTCCGTTTCTTCCAGCGACAGGCCGATGGCTCAACGGAACTACAACTTTTCTCTGTAATACATGGACGGCTACCGATTCACTCCGACAATCACCTTCATAGGCAAATAAACTTTTATCGGTGTAGTTTAACTCCAACGTACCTATAGCAGGCAAAATACTTACTGTAGGAAAAAAAATGCAATAGCTAGGAGCATGCGCAAAGCAAGTCCTTTTGCTGCTGTGTTGCATTCAAATTCCATGGGAAAAATGGCAGATAGCTGCAAGGTCCCTCACACCCTGTATCTGAAGGTAAAGTTACAGAGCGAGGCATACAAGGATTTATCGACTATTTCTGATGAAATGTAAAAGAACTTTAAATTTAATGAATGAATAATGGTCTCACTAAACTTAAACAGCGATTTATAAAATCTTTGTGCCCCCTGGGATAATTAAGTCCTGTTTTTACCAATCCTAGATCAGTGGTTTTTGGTTTTGATATGGACCATAGACTTTATGTTACAGTATATATAACTTTTATATCTACAACCAGTATAAAGACTATTGGTATGGACATAGTACAGCGTACTACTAACACATACGTATGTACACACACACCAATACTGTATTTGGTCATTTGTTTTCAAATTGATGTATCAACATTAATGGATCATTATATCCCAGGTCCCAACGAAAGCACTCTGCCTCTATGATTGATTTATTATGACAGAGCCTTTAACTTATGTAATAGTCTGGAAATGAATCGTTCTCCACACCCAGAAATTACACATATATGATTCTTTACTGTGTAGGAACCCTAAATAATGAAATAAAAATGATTTCATTTTATTCAAATATTGTGCGTACATTTCACAAAATACAAACTTGGTATTGTTAATTTTAATTTTATTTCAGCAAGTGACAACAATAATTGCTATAATCCATTTTTTTTCTTGATCTGATTCACAAGTGGGTTTACATAGGTTTCATTAGGGGAGAGAAAGTGCTCCATACTGCCTTCAACAAATCAACTTAAGAGCTTAGAAAGAGAGATCAGCAGGAACTGTCAGGCTGCAGCAAACCATTTCAAAACTTTACACACAAACGTTTACATCATTAAAGCAACTGTCAACTAGTGAGCAATCCTGAGGAACTGTTGCAACCCCTACACCAGAGATGGATCTGAAAGGACAGCATAACCAAGAAAAGATTGTTTTACTCATTGACACAATTTCTGACAAAGTCGGACATTGTGGATGGTTGGACTCTTAAAGAGTAAAATCTGACCTTATGCACACTAAAGCATACAAACACATGCTGCAGTTCTGAACATGTCAATGCACTGAGGAGGAGTCCATAAATAAACCAGCACATGAAATATGGAGCCAACAGAGACTAATCTTGTGTTGTTCAAAAGAACTGCGTAAGTATGAAAGGATAGGATCTTCTTAAAAATATGACGCCTATCTTAGTTATTTTATTGATGGGGTTGTTGTATTTTCTTTTCATCTCAGCCTAGCTAGCAGAAGAATTGATGATCATGCAAAATGCTTCACAATTATTAACTTAAAATTCAAAAAAGTTTAAAAAGGTGAAAAGATGCTGCTCTTGAACAATGGGCACCTTCAATGTTTGTATGTGCCTCAGTTTGTGCGGTCCTAATCTGTTTCAAACTTCACACATACTGAACAGCACTTTCTGCAGACTTTATACACGATGTTAATACATTCACTCTCCTTATGGAATGATGTGAACAATCAAGCAGGGACAAACCAAAATCTGATTATAATTCTAAAAAATACAATGGTACAGGTTAACACAAATTGGTCAAAAGGAATTCATAAAGGATTGGTGCCTAAGTCTCGCCTCAAATACCTCTGAGCTGCTTCATAAATGTTGTGCCAGTGAAAGATAATGAGGAGGAAATGAGTGACTTCTTTTAGCTCTTCTTGACATTTATTTTTAATCCTGGCCTACAGTTTTATATTCATAATATTGTGAAACATCTTAAACAGTTTTAAAGGACCAGGCCCTCATAGGCGGGGCCCTCAGACTCTGGGGATTCTCTCTGCAGACGAAGGTGCTCCAGTGTGTTGTGGAAGTGTTTGTTGATCTGCTCTGTTTCTTCGCTGGCCTCCAGATTGGGGAGATCTTCCCTGATCTTCTGAATCAGCTGGTTTAATACCTGGACGGTCACCTGGACAGGTGGAGAATGAGAGACAGTGTGAGAGTAGTCTTTACATGTATTTTTAGGGGCTTCATTCACATATTAGAGCAACTTTCTAGTTGTATTGAAGGTTAATAACGATGATGTCAGAGCACTTACACATTTAAAGCATCCAAAAATGTCAACTTAAGAACTTAATAGAGGCAAACTTCGACCAGTGAACATTTCATTTACCAGGTATGTTTCAAAAGCATCATTGCTTTTGTGTCTAGCTTTAAAGCAGCATCTGGATAAGAGCACTGTCTCCACTGAGTCACACGTAGGCTGTAATCTGGATTACTACAGCGCCATGAACCCCAAATTAATGCATGATAGTACCATATTGGTACGTATACAAGCCATTGTTGTTGTTTTTTTACCTTAATCACACCAGGGGCCTGTACTACGAAGCAGGATTTTGGGTTAGCAAGGTAACTTCAGGGTTAACCCTGGGTTTTCAGTCCTACGAGGGTCGTTCACTTTTTACCTGGGTATATCGCCACGGTAACTTACACTGCACGCCTCCGGAGCAGGTTATGTTGGAGATAAGAGATCAACCTGTGAAAATCTCCGCCCCCTTACCAATCACATCTTTTGATCGTGGAACCCCCCGGAGCAGATCGAGAGGGGGGAGGACCCTTCATGTGTCCCGCATGATTTAACATTATAGTCCATTAAATTAATGATTGTTTTTTTCTGATATCCTTCATCCTTCAACAGAGACTGAAAAAGCGCTGGAGCATTTTAGTTGTGTTTTAAAGATGTACAATCACGAATAGCTTCTTATGGCTTTGAATGATATCTTCTTATGAATGTTTAGTGTCTCCATGCCGCTCTGTTTGTGATCGTCAGAGCTGCAGCTGAAATATAACTTCTCAAACTGTTATACTCGCCACATGAAAGAGTCAGAGCAACACATTCAGTTCAGAGAAAAAACAGGAGTTATTATAATCAGTTCTAAGGTGAACTAACAATGGAGCAAATATAATAAGCCGAAGTTTGCACATTAATACTCGCCGATTTTCTTTTTTTATGCCATTTTGTCCTTCCTGCATTTGTTGCTGCAGCTGTGTAACTGTAGTCTTTCGGAGCCTGTTTGTCTTAAACGTATTTATATTATTAATATAGTTTGTTCAGAGTTTGTAGATATGACTATCTGCTGACGGCAGACTCAGTGATGATTGTGATTGCAACTCTGGGTTTACCTATCAGGTTGATAACCAGCTTCGTAGGACTGTTAAGCACGATCTCTTATGTGAGGGTTAATGAAGCCAGATAACCCAAAGAGACCCTGGGTATATTTAACGTTCTTCGTAGTACAGGCCTCGGGACAAAGCGGGATCGTCTTATATTAAGGTCTAGAATTTTATATGGCAAAAGACAGAGCCGCTTATCTGTAAAGCGAGTCTTGTGTTCATGACTGAGGCCAGCTGTCACTCACAGCTGCAGTACTAGGGGGAGACAAGGTGATCGTCCAGAACAAGGTAGCTCAAAAGTTAACCGACAACTGAGGCAAAGTTATGACGTTGATTTTAAAATATTATTTATCAATGCAGCAATTTATACATATAGGATCGCCATCTAAAATCAATACTAGTGGAGGATCTGCATCCGCTCTCTACCCAGCAGATACATGCTCTGTATGTTTAGGAAATCAGAGAGAGAGAGAGAAAAAAAAAAAGAGAGAGTGGAATATGGAGCAACAGAATCGTTTGTGAAACTTTTTCAGAAGGTAGTTGTGTTTTTCTGGTGACTATATGAGATGTACTGCTAATGAACATGGTCAAAGGAGCAGGCACACAGAGTGCTTTTTTGTGTGAGACGAGAGGTGCAGGTGTTTGTAGATATGAGAACTCCAGGGAAACAAGGTTAGTGAATTTTCAAAAATCTTGTAAAAGGGTGGTAAAGGGGACTTGACCATTTCAGACTGTAACATTTGTTTTGTCCTACCGCATCGTTTTCCCTCTCGTAGAAGCAAACATATCTGTTGAGGATTTCAATGAACAGCTGGACTTGCAGCGATGGGTCCATGCACTGATTTGCAATCTTCAGAGCTTTCTTTAGACATTCCATCACCCGCTTACCATCACGGATCTGCGGATGCAACATCAATTGTTAGGAATGACAGCCTTGGAATTGATTTATGCATCAAAATATGTGAATACAGTGATATCACAAACCTACTGAAATATTATCAGGGCACAAACACAGAATGCCTAAGATGTTTACACTTTCTTCCTTTTTTAAAATCAATTGCATTTATAACATATATCAGTATGTTGATAAATAGTAAGTGTTGAAAAATGTTGTCTGTTATGGGCTCTGTGTATGGCTGTTAGCTAATGGATAAAGTAAGCCTTACATCATTTCTATGAGGAGGATAAATAAAAGGGTTTCACCTTGACAAAGATTTGGTAAGCATGCATGTCATGACTTACAAAAAAGCAGCTGGGAGCCTCCATAACCCCAACAGGACGCCAGCTCTTTAACAAATATTAATCTATTGTCTTTTTCATTTGAACTGTTAAGGGGTGTCTTCCCATTTCCTGCCACTGTATTATTTCAGATAAAAGGCAAAAACAGCCCAAATAAAAAGAGACAAACATGTCTAAAGTTGGCATGTTCACACAAGCTTACTGCATCAATAACCAAAAGAGGTGCTTCAGTCTGCTTAATGCATTAATTCCATGGACATTATTAACATATGAAGTGTTTGAAATTGATTAACAAAACACATCCATACATACCTCTTCACCATTTTTGTCAGTACTGCGGCCTGACCAAAAGAGATGAGCACAGATACTGACGGCTCGGCACTGATCAGGCTTTTTCAGCAGCTTTGAGGCAGCCAGTGCACACTGGGTCCTCAGCGGCTCATGGTTTTCTTCACTGAAACATCGCATCCGCTCAAAGGTACCGATGATCAGTGTGATGGCTGCCAACTGGGCTTTGGAGTCACTGATCTCATCCTCATACAGCGAAAAGGCCTGGTGAGGAGACAAAGGTGGGATTAGAGGCAAAGTAGGGAGAGAAGAATATAAATGAGACAAAGGGTGGTAAAAATATTTGAACTGATAGAAAGGTATCGCTTGGGTTCATCCTCTTAATATTTTTTAATTTCTTTTTGGGTATCTGTTAGTTCTTGGTTTTTCAAAACTCAAATTACTCACTGCTACTCATCTATGACCACATGCCAAATAATCACTTCTACTCAAGAAACTGTTAGAATTAAGATCAGAGTCTAAATTGGAGTTCTGTTATTTTAATATATTTCAATTTCCTTAAATGACTAATAAATAAAAATGTTCCCAGCGACTAATTTCCCTGTTGATTAAATGGTGATAGGTCTTATGATTAAAAAAAACACCAGGAAAAATACTCATCCTGCTCAAAGTTGAGTAACACGGCTAAACACTGTCTAAAAAATATTGTGTGTAGCCTATTAAATTGCTATTTGAAACAGTTAATTACTTTCTTTAACAATTGACAGCTATTTTAAATGCTACTGAAATGTGTGGCACTTTGCAATGTGCATTTCTCTGCAACTAAACAATGTCAAATTGGTTTGTCAGGTGTGTCTAAAGTCAGCAGTGGTAGCACTGACAGCCTTCAGTCCTCCTTGCAGGTTAACGTCCTCATGCCTGTGCTCAATGTGGTTATGGGTTGCCTGGTTGATATGCCACATTTACCTGACACAGCTGTTTCTATTAGATGCCGTCCATCCACCATGCTGGTTTACATTTGGGATGTACAGCGAGGAGAGCAGGCTCATTAATTGCAGCTACAGCACCCGCTAGGAAATGCTGGCCTACTGTAACGGACAAATAATTCTAGTGCAACCAAGCGAGGATGATGAAGTTGAGTCAACTTATTGCGCATATTCCCGACTAACAAATACAGCAAGTTTTGAAGTTGCTCCTTTAGTAACCAGGCACAGCTGTACCATCACTCTATTCTGAGAAACAAGACTATTTGCAAAAACAGTAATTTTACAGATCACAGTAGCTGCTGCCTCAGTTGCTTTGTTTGTTTGTGAAATATTGTGTTACACAAATGTTACATTGCAGTCATTACAGCCCATCTTAGACCTGCAAGCTCATGCAATCTACTGAAGCAACTTCAAAACAGTTTGTACAATTTATGATTCTAAAATATGTAAAAGTAGGACAAAACTCTCAGACACCTGTCTGAACGTGCGGCAAGTCTGAGGGCTTAATTGATTCAAACAACAGGGAGTTTATAAAATAGTAAATGGTTTACCTGTGACATGAACTCATAAGCTACAGTCTCATGGTTCTCAAAGCCAATCTCCCCTGCAGCCAGCGCCCCCTGCAGGAAGAGTCGAAGGGGCAGCTCAGCAAGCTCAGCCTTGATAAGTGCACTGATGGTCTGGTGGGCGAAGGAAAAGATCTTCTGGCACTTTTTTTCCCACTTGTCATCCTGATGTGAGACAAGTTTGAAACAATGTAAATTAAAGATAGGCAGCATTACAAATGCAGCAAGTTAAATGCAGTCAAAAATGTGTGCACACCGATGAGGAGTTTTCTTTGTATCTGAAGGCCAGCTGGTAGGCAGCAAACACCAAAGGAGGGAGTGTGTAGCGAATCCTTTGGTTTCCACCTGCACCAAAATGTTTCCTGGCCGTGTTCAAAATCTGCCAACAAATAAGAATAATGACTTCAATGAACAACTGACGACAACAGCTAATCTTAAAGTTACAGTTTGGGATAAGAATAAGAAATTTGTAAAATTATGCACAACTTGACACGTTTGAATCTTCTGATGTTTTCTAAAGCATGCTGTAGTTTACCGTTTTATCTTTTTTTTGGTTCATGAGATACATGTGCAAAATCCTTCATACACTTCTTTAATGTGGAAGAAAACACTCACAAGGTATTGTTGATCAGGATCGTCAGAGTGGAGCAGGTGGATAAAGCGACCCACAAGGCTCTGCTCCTCAGCAAAGTCCTCTGGGTCAGGGTCATCGGCTGGTTGGTCAGGCTGGTCCTGGATCAGTGTTGATACCAAGTTCAAGATGGCGTCCACCTAGAAAGACCAGTGAGGGAGTGCAAAGTTAGGAATAAATGTACTTTTCCGAGTAAACCACTCTGACAAGCTAATCACATACAAGTAAAATATCCTGCACAAGGAAAGATGGACACACTCATGAATAAACAGAGCCTTCCTTTTTCCCATTACTTTAATATCATACAGAAATGCTACCTTGATATGTGCTTTGCTCTGCCAATGCCAGATGCTTTCATGATTTTCAGGTTGTTCTAACCAGCAGCCAGTGGCACCAGCTGTTGGTAGGTTCAGTGTTACCTTGGTTTGACAAAGCTCTTCATTAAGAGGAGATTAAGGCTAGAGATATATTTGCTTTTAACTAAGCCTGCATGTGAGCATGATGGCTGCCATGTATAAACAGGGGTGTCTTTGTGGATAACTGTAAATAACAGAAGATGGCATAGAGGTCAAGTGGTGTAAAGTTGTACAAAATGTCTGTTTTAAGTGACTGCCCATCCTGTCACAATCCCAAAATGATCTCAGTCTATAGTTTTTCTGTTTTTAAAAATAGAGAGAGAAGAAGCTAGAAATCTGACCTGTTCCTGTGCCACGATGGTTGTGTTGTACTCCAGCGTGTTGCTCAGCACATAGCAACTCATGCTCTTGCGTGACTCATAGTCAAAGTACTCAAAGAGTGGTGGAAAGTGCTTGAGCTGCAGCACTGTCAGTATGTTGTTGTAGGTATCCACTGGGATCTTCAACAGTCGGGTGAGTTCCTTTGACACTGCGCTGCTTGTTGCTATGCTGTAGGAGGGAAAAAATGGTAAGGGTCAAAGTCATACACCTAAGCAAGCAAGCAAGCAAACAAAGACTGTATTAGGATGTCCTAGTCAAACTGCTTAAATGGTTTACATTCAGTAAAAATGTGAAATGAGTATGATGGTTTGTGGGTTTATTCCATTCTCCCCATTTCTGTCTTTAGTTCATCTGTATGAACAATCACATACAGCTGTTTTGATTATTTTAAGCCGTTGTCACTCGTGAACCTGAAAATGTCTAGAAAATTTCAGGCAGGCTGACCCTTAAATCTTCCTGACTTGCTTGTCCACACACAACAGGTGACTGGACGACAGGGGGTGGAGGGTGCTCAGCAGGCAAGACATGACGTCAAAAGAACAACGCAGAAGTAGGGACAAGCAACAAAGGCCAATGCTGTAACGAAAATGTTTGCCTTTATATCCAAGCATATCAGTGCTATGTGTAGTTCGACATATTCACGGTATTTAAAAACAAAAAGAGCGGAGAAGAACTTGGTGGTGAACAGAAAAAATTAAGCAGTTTCATGACGTGCTTGGGGATTGCACTGGATGGAGACATACAGTATATGGTCTAGGGCTGGGCAATTAATTGAAACTGACATTCAGAACCTCTAACTGACGTAATCTTGCCCATGTCGATTATTTTCAGGGCAGAGTCACGTGACAACACGTCCATGTCCGTCGTTTGGACACATTTTGTCTTTAGTGAAGAAGACACCGAACAAAAAGAAGCCAAATGTAAACACTACGGAAAAAATGTTTGCAAGAAATGCAAGTTATTTATTTTCTACTGTTTAAGAGAAGATAATTTCTACTTTAAAACTAAAATGTGTTGTTTTCCCTCCAAGCAATGCTTTGATTTTAGTTAAAAGTCAAAATAGTTCATCAGATATGCAGTCTTTCATTAGAAAAAATATCCCAGCTTTAATGGTTGAGCGTATTTATAGTAGAGACCATGTCAGTGAACTATGAAATAATCGTTAATTAATCGTAATCGAGGTGATATTGATTTGAGGTCATATCGCCCAGCCCTAATATGGTCTTGTGCTGATGGTAAGGATATATTAACCCCTCCTTCTCAATAGTGGTGACTTTTCCTGAACGATTCCTGCTGCATTCTCAAATCAGCACACTACAACTTCAAAACGAAAATCTACTTTAAGGCTGGCAGGAAAAATTACGGGGTGAAGTCGGTGTGAAAATGTGGCTGTTGGGTTCACACATGAAGCTCATATCGGAAACTTCAGGAAGAAAGCACCAACAGACTTCACTTGTATGTGATGGCTGTAAAAAGCTGCTGCATGACATTTCTTAAAGGGGAATTATGATATGTTTAAACCTAGGTCCAAATCAACAGGTTCTGGGGACTTTAGGATTAATAGTCTTTGTACTTTACTATGTCACAGCAGTCGGCTGAAGCAAACTACTGGAGAATCTTTGTCACAATCTGTCATATAGATCCCAAAATATGTAGAAATATTGCCTGGGTTTAATTATATTGAAATCCCCTCTTAAAGCAACAGTTTTCAACTTTTTCACCTTAAAATAGAATTTTCAAAGTCAATATAGTATGAAAGCCAGTTAGCCTGTCTCTGTACTGTTTGATAAATGGTAAATGGACTTGAGCTTGTATAGCGCTTTTCTAGTCTTCAGACTACTCAAAGTGCTTTTACACTGCAGGTTACACCTACCCATTCACACCCATTCACACACTGACGGCAGTGGTTGCTACGTAGTGTGACCATCAGAAGTAACTAATCCCATTCATACGCATTTATACGCCGCAGACAAAGCAGCGGGAGCAATTCGGGGTTAACTGTCTTGCTCAAGGACACATCGGACATGTTGCTGCAGGAGCTGGGGATTGAACCCTCGACCTTCCAATCTGATACAATGGCTGAGGCTAAGAGACGCAAGAGGTTGTTGACGAATGAAGCAAAGAAGAGAAAAAGCGAGAATGACAAAGCAAGAAGCCTGACTAGAATAAATACTGGACAGTCTTTAAAATCTAGAGAGAGCTTAGTGAAACAGAAGGCTTCAGGCCAAGCTGGCCATGTACTACATGCGTTTTACGTCAGTGCAGTGCACCAAACAGAATTTAACCATAATGTTGCTTTAATTGCAGCGTGTCCTGACTTTGAGGACTTACTGTTCCAAGTTAAGCTTGTTGAATATCTCCACAGTTCCCTCCAGGACTTTATCGACATAGTCAACCCGGTCAGGGTAGCATTTCATGGCCAAATTGATGAGCGAGACCTGAAGAGAGACCACGTCCTCCGATGGCATGTCCTGGCGAGACTGAAGGAGAAAAAACAGAATAAAAACATCCAGTGTCAGCCCAATATTTGTTTGAGACCAAAACTTCAAGTCAACATAGCTTTGGAGGGAGAGACTAGTAAGAACATTTCATGCATCATCATACCTTTAGTTCCTCAAATAAACCTGAAGAATTAAGTTTTAATTCTCAATCATAAAAAGAAATATTTTGTACAACTGTTTAATCTTATAAGTCTCCATTTTTGTTCAATTATTTTCACATTCTGTATTCTAAATTGTTGTTAATTTTATACTTGTTTCCTAACTTCTGTTTATAGTAGGCACCACCAAGGCAACTACTTATATAAATAACAGCGCCCGACTGATATGGGTTTTTTGGGGCCGATATCGATATTGGGGAGAAAAAAAAATCACATACAGATATATCGGCCGATAGCTTTCTTAGGTCTATGTTCGATCTGTAGAGATAGATACATATAGATATACACATTTATTGTGTTGATCCCTCAAATGCAAGTTATCAAACACTTGTGGAAAAGATTTATAATGAAGACAAGGTGGTCCCTAAACTAGAAAGTAACAGTGCATATGTGCATCACCGCTTGACACTCTGGAGCGTGATAATGCTTTTTGAAATCCATATAGCGCCCTCTGCTGGTGAAAGAGAACTGCTAGTGTACTATAATGACACTCAAATGAAATGCTATTTGACTGGTGAATACATCTTATCTGCGATAAAATTAGCCGATATCAATAGTCACTGGTTATGCTAATATCGGCCAATATTATCAGTTGGCCGATTAATCGGTCAGGCTTTAATAAATAATCCTGAAATTACATCCGAACATGCATAACATGCAAATATCATTCTTCACTGTCAACTGTAAAAAGTAGGAGAGAGAGCAAATAGGTACATACTGTGACTGCATTCAAGTCATTAGCCACATAACAACTTAAATAGCAATTAAACAAGGTCAAGTTAAACAGGCTTGGAAACAAGTGATGTAGGAGGGGAAGAAATAATAGACCTTCAATCGTGATGGGATTTTGAAACAAAAGATAAAGTTGTGTCTCATTAAAATCAATCCACCTTACATAGAGTACAGTTTGCCTGTTGTAAAGCCTGACTCGTCTTACAGAGCAGGTAAAGCTGATGTTCTTACCTGAATGACTGTGGCCACCTGCTGAGAGAAGATGTCAAACAGTTTGATCTCAGCTGGGATTCCAGGGCCGTCTTCTCGATGAGCAAACAGAGCCAGTCTGAAAAACAAACCAATGTTTACCCTGATGACTCTGAGACAGAAATGGTCCACCACTGCCTACATTGTTGTTTCTGCTTTTTGTGATCACATTGTCTGGAGGATCTTTAAATTAATGTTATCGCTAGAATCACTACAAGTTTAAGATTATGTAGCCATTGCTGGCTTAATTTCAAATCAAATAGACACTAGTGTGTCAAACTGTACCTGTCAATCAGGGCAATGATGATGTTCTTGACGTTGACATGTTGATGGAGCTCTGCACAGGAGCGCAGGAAAGGGTTCAGGGTCTGGAGGTGGAACTCGTCTGGGAAAACCTATGAAGACATACTCATTAATGTCATGGGTGTACAGCTGTGCTTATACTTCATATTGTCAATTTATCTATAGAACAAACGCAAAACAGTTATTTTTTGAAAATTCACAGTCTGCCAAAAATCATATCAAAGACAACCCAGGGAATTTATCTTTGAAAGATTATTGAAATATTATTCTGTAAAGTTTGAATATGTATTTTCATTTTTTAAATCAAATCTTTAAATCTAATGGTAACAATCCTTGGAGCAAACACTAAAATGTTATGTTTGCTATGACTGCAAACTCTTTTAGCCAGAACAAAACAACAAAAGCCAGTGTTTTCAATCTAATTCTGCCTCTAATTTATCTTCCTCTAATGTTCTGACGCTAAAATTGATAGAATAATAATCTAGGACTGGATCCAGTGCAGTGATGCAGACTAGTCTACTCTTTTGCTGAAGCCATTAGCTTTCTCACGCTAATTACAACTCATCTCATACTACATTTTGACAAAGACCCAAGCCAAACATTTTCTTAGTGTTTTGAGTCAATTCAGAGTTTACTTTTCATATATTTGATCCACACTAGTGAGCTAAATAAACCTTAGAATTACATTTTCACCTCTCCCATTTCTGTATCTACACACACTCTCCTTCCTACTAACATGTCGACTTTTACATTTCTTTCTTCCTTTTTTGACCTTTATTTGCAGATGTGAATCATATTTAAATGTCAGAACCATTACATTATGTCAAACACTGAAAGAAAAAGCTGTTTGGTCCAAATAATTAGCGAGGAAGGGTTGGCTGATGAGTGACGACCACTTCAGGATTAAAGACAAGGTTGATCAACAGCACCTCTTTATATTTACAGCTGATTTAACATAATCTTGGATGAAAAATTAACTTTACTGCTTAAGGAGGAGAGAACACTTTGGAAAAATCACTGCATGAGTATAAACATGATTAACATCTGGCTGAATGAACCCCCGGTGTCTACCTGAATGATACACTCCATTAAATACTCCTGAGCCAACGAGTCTCTGCAGTTCACAACCTGCTCCAACACTCCAGCAAGAACAATCTGTGGGGAGGAAAAAAGAAAGATGTCAAGCAGACAGGTCTCAAGCTCCAAAATACTGAAAATAATTGTTAAGTATTAGGACATGGCTGTGTTAACAAAGTGTACTTTTAATTAATGTGTCATGTAAAAAAACAACTTGAAAATGATTAAAAGAAGAATAATCACTAAGGCAGCAGATACTGGAAAACTGATGTTGCGATACCTTTTATTTCTGCAAGATACATGGCGATATAAACTAAATGGAAAATTATACCATATACCATAAAAATGTACATACTTAAATTAAAAATAACAATCATACTTTTCTAATTTGGGACTTATAAGTCTATTTAAATTAATAAGTTCTTTAAATTAATTGTTTAAGAAAGCAATCTTATCAGTGCCTACCCACAGTTATAATCTGTGCTTAATTACCGTAGTTATAATCAACATAGAAAAGATCCATTTGCATTCCACAACAATTCTTCCCATTATAAACACATATCATTAATGGGTTAATTTCTCACTGCAAAAAAAACACAAAAAACAAGATGAATCTCAAAAGTCCAATTCAATATTGTGTTTTACTATAAATCACAATTAATGAACCTTGGAATTAATTATTATAATATATCATTCTATGCAGAATGCTACTTAAAAGGATAATGTGCAACATTTTGATCCAGTAGATGTCGCCCTTGAGCACCAGCATTAAACCAAAACAAACAACAAATTGCTGTTTGGCAGCACTTCTACTATTCTGAAGCCTCTGCTCTCCTCTAGCGACATACCTCCAACCCCTCTCCACTCACGTTCGCACAAAGGAGTTATCAATGAGAATGCACCATAATGTAGCACCATTGAGCGCAAGCGATAGACAAAATTGTCCTGTGCTCGGGGTTGGGTTACCCTAACCCTGCCTTATTGTGTTAGCAGGCTAAAGTTAGCTTGTAGCCTCATATTGCACATAAATTTACAAAGAATGACCGTGATCTAAAGACACTTACTTGACATCCAAATAAGCAGTGAGTATGTTATTCTTCTTTTCTCTAGTCCTTGACCCAAACAGCTTTATACACAAGGCCTTCCCGTCCATGTAAACATGATATAAACACGGCTCCGACAACAGTACAGCTGGCGAGACTCACGCTTCTCACTCATTGTAGACAGTCATGACTCAGAGAGACATTTATATTTACTTGATTTCAGTTATATTTATGTGTAAAATGTTGCACATTCTGCCTTTGTTCTGCCTAATTCTGTAAGTAGCTAATTTGAAAATGACTTTCTTCAGAACCCACACACACACACACACACACACACACACACACACACACACACACACACACACACACACACACACACACACACACACACACACACACACACACACACACACACACACACACACACACACACACACACACACACACACACACACACACACACACACACACACACACACACACACACACACACACACACACACACACACACACACACACACACACACACACACACACACACACACACACACACACACACACACACACACACACCTGTTTGTACTTGTCCACGTTGACCCCCTCCAGCTGGCTGAGGCGAACGAGGTTGGTGCCCACCAGAATCCGAAGTTCTTGTCTTTCCTTTTCTCTCTTCTCTCGGTCTCGGCTGTGACCCTGATGCTGCATTCTTACCCATAACTTGTTCATTTCCGCAAAGTTCAGGAGGACAAAGTCAATGGAGTCATTGATGTCACCGGTCATCTCCTCTGTTCCCCTTTGGAGTAAAGAAAATACATTTAAAGACAAGGATTCATGTAGAAATGTCTCAAATAAGCATTCTCTTTCTTTCCAGATCAACTGAGAAGCTCAATATTCATCATGGCTGTAAAACGGGTAGTTGTTGTTTTTTTTAAGTAGCGTTGTATGAGGTACTGTATTAGCCATAGGGGATACCGGTAAGCTCAGTCCCTTTATTGAGAAACAGTGTGGAGTGCCAGCACAGAAGCTATGCTACACAGCAGCAGACTGGGCCATTAGTACAACAGAAATTAGCTATTTTAAGAAACACTGACCTAGAAATCTATGACCATATTACAAGTAAAAAAAGTAATTTTGAAAGTGACTATGACATGCTGTGGTAACAAGAGGACATGCTGTGGATACAAGAGGATACTTTTATGGAGCGGGGTACACAGAAAAAAAACCCTCTGCTGGTGGAGATTCAACAGGTCTGAAAGAGAGAGAGAGAGGGAAACTTCTGTGGAAACTGGAGGAGAGAAGAAATCGAAAGTTACTTGGTGGTGCATGAGTATAAACTGTGAGCCCATGTCTGCAAGTGGGACTTAGTAAAAAAAAAATTACTTCTAGACCTTTCTGGATCAGGGTATACCAGCGGCTCATATATGCCATCAGTTTTCTTCACTCTCCATCCAGAGTTCCCTGACGTACTGAACGCTGATGTTTCACAGACCTTCTTAAAATTGTACAAATTCAATTTGAAAACCCAAAGACCCGAATGGAAATTTGTCTTTAAAGTTTTTGGCTCACTCTGTTTTTCATTACATAATGATACAACACATGCTCTGCACGATTTACTGTATCAAAACACACTGTGCCTGTTGTTGAGGAGGAAAGAAACTAAGCGAGATATCCAACTCTCCAGCCATTACTGTGCTGTGTCAGCCAGCCTAAACGTATCTCCTACTGAGATGTAGTAATATCAAAATTCACAGAACTTAAAAAATCTAAGTTTACCTGTACACTACAGACCCAGTGAACTGCAGGAGGAAAATGTATGTTGTGTGATGAAGTAGCACTCAAACAAAGTGGCTTGCTGACCGGAAAATCCAGTCCTGAACATTTCTAAATATAGCATCCACTTGAATCTTCATTGTTTTTTTAGCTTGTTTTTTCTTAAAAACAGCTCAATTACGTGGTACAAAATGGCTTTGCAGTGATGTCTAGCCTAGCTTCCGTGCCAGCACTCTGACTACTTTCTCAACAAAGGGGCGAGCTGACCTGCATCTCCTGTGGATAATGCACTTTCTATTGACAAGTACCTCATACAACCCCACTTCGAAAAACCTGTAGTACCTATTTAAGCTGAAAATCTGGAACCAGAATGTGGTTAGCTTGGCTTAAAGACTAGAAGCAACTATCAGCTCCTAGAAACAAAGGCTTAGCTCTAATAGGCCCAGTTCTAATTAATAAAGCCACAGGTAACTATTTGAGGAAATTTTGTAATGGCAACATTAATTCTGGTGGCATTTCTCATTTTAGTAAGCAAGCATTGGATTCTTATCGGTGTACAAAGCATGGCATGCTATGTTTAAGTCCAGATAAAGAGAAACACAAAGAGAGAAAGCTGGACTTGCTTACTCTGGCTGCTCTCCATCATCTGGCAGTATGTTGCGGGTGCACTGCAGCAGGTAATTTCTCAGGAAGAGACCCCTGAGTGGATGCTGGACACCACGACACATCTCAACAAGGTCCTTCAGAATGTCCTTACGAGACTGGGGGAAGGAGCGAACGTACACCACACCCACCGTGATTAGCAGGTAGCTGGAGGGAAAAGGAAAGGGACTTATTAGGCTGAGAAGTTCAGATTCAACAATACTTTAAAGTGTAAACCACAAACAAACAAACATTGTGCTTCTATTGCTGAGTCTGTATCAGCTCGTAACAGAAGCCTGTTTTAAAAATGCAGCAAGAAGCTTGTTGTTGGGGTTTGTCCCGATGTCCAGTTAGAAAAACGGCAGCTTATCGAACACTGATATATTTTCTCAGTGACACAACACATTCTTTTAACCATTGCACATGACATACTTTTCTTTATTCGAGTTATTTCCTTCTTAAATACACAGATACCCCCTGCTGATCACTCACTAACATTCCCATATAAAGTGGAAAAGTTGACGGATCATTGTCAGATTTTCAAGAGGTAAGATACCAGGTCAATGGATTTACATAACCTTGTTATTTCTTGGTGTTATATGTTATGTTCTAGATTTGTACTAACTACGTGATAAGAAGAATGTAAGTTTATTCAGATTTATGTGACTATTCGAATGAAATTCAAAACTTGCTTCGATTTTAACTCCAATGTGTGTGCATGGAGGGGGTCTATTAAAACGTCTTCTAACAGTTGGAATTAAAAATGGTTGAAACTTACAGTCTGGGAATGATGTTGCCTGCATACTGGACCAGCTCATAGAGATCTGCCACCTTGCGTCCCTTGGCAAACTCATCAGTCAGATAAACTTCCAGATAGTGAAGTTCATCAGAGATAGCCATATCTGAATAGACTGTTAGGGACTGCAAAACCAGCATAATCATCCACAAACAAAACACCATTGCTTTGCTACATTTAAATGGTACAGCAGCTTCTATTCTCATGTTTTCAGGCACAGCACTGCATACACTCGCCAACTTCTGGTGGCACTCATAGCACACTCTAAAACCATAACAGCACGTTGAGCATATGCACCATGCATAACAAACCTTTTGAAATGAACTTGAGCAATTTCGTAGAGAACGCATCCCTTGCTGTTGGGGGACTCATTTTGTGCTCACATGGGCAACAACAGAGACGTGGGGAATAGAAATGGGATACTTTCTGCCTCTTCTGGATCTCTAAAGATAGAAAGAGCTTGTTTATTTATTTTTCATTTTGTTTGTCAATAAATCACTGTCACATCAATATAAAAATAACTAACATGCATGTAACATTTTAAAACTTTTTTTTTTTATAAACTTGACCTGTCTGGGGTCAAAGTGAACGTGCTGTATCCTCTCTTCTCTCATCCCTTGTGCCAGCTAGCCAGTGTGGTGCATGCACCGCCAGACTTGAAACGTCACTTATCAATAAATCTTTCAAACGGGAGCTTCTTGGTGTGCAGATTTTACTAAAGACCCTTAACACAACAACAAAGGGTGCAAAGGTACCGTGCACAGGAGCTGTTACAGTTGCCTGTATTTTTATGTCAACCCAACTGTGTAAATCAGCGTTTTCTGATATTAACTTTATTAAGAACAAACACAGAACATAACTAACTGATGCACATCTGCAAGACTTAGTCAGAGTTGCAGTGTCAAGTTATACCCCTGATTACAGTGTACTTTTGAGCAACATGCAATACCAAGCCTCCCACTAAAGACTTCCACTTATCAATCAGAAGTTCACAGATGTTTGAAATTTGTGTGTGTGTGTGGGGGGGGGGACAGATGTGATCATTTGTACAAAAACGGGACTAATGATTTGATTAAAAATATATAAAATATGCGATCATTTGAAAAATATGTGACCAATGATTTGTTTGGAAATTTGACAGATGGAAGGATTTGTGACATGTGATGTGTTCAAAAATGTCTCTTGTAACATAAAATGTCACAGATGTGAAGACTATATTTGAGACATTTTTGAACACAATGAGTTTCTTTCCTGGTTAAATAAAGGTTAAATAAAAATAAAAAATATGTTGAAACTGATTGAGCTTTCGGTTGAGAGACGATTACCTCTATCAACTGAGCCAAATCCACATCTGCACATCGGACAACAACACAGAGAACATGACAGATACTTTACTGACTTTGTGGCTTATTTTGAGTCATTTTAGTCAGATACAGCCATAACACTCCAGGATTTCTCCATAATGAGGGCTGTCCATGTTGTGTATCAGTGCTTTTGCTCGTGAATGAACTGTATCGTGCTGAAGCACACCTCTTCCAAGCATGCCAGGGCTAAGGAAGTGTACCGTGCTTGAGCACAGATCAGAGCACTCACACTAGTCAAACAAACTGGATTTTAGGGGTGAAGCGTGCTTAGGCCTGGTACGGATTGCCTAGTGTGAATGCACCCTAAAATTAAGACAGTCATAAAGGTTTGAGGAAGATAAAGGTCTTATTTCAGTAATCCACAGGTTGAAAAAAGGTCCATATAGCAAAACTATGGAAAGTGATTAGAACATCGCACAAATAATGCATAAGTGCGATGTATAAACAGTAAGTGAAAAGGATACAGAGCTCATAGTAGCTCTTTGGAGACAGCATGGAGGTCCTCAGCTCACCCAGCATATTAGAGGCATGCTTCAGAGCATCCATCAGCTTGTTCTTGTCCTACAGGCCACACAACAGAGTCAAACAGAATCAAAACCAGGACATTTCCATTTTTAAAATAATTCGAAAAAAAATAATACTTTATACCAGTTTTGACAAAATGTCATCACAACAGTATTTGGTAACCCTTACTCCTAAAATACAGCCAGCAAGTGAACTTTTGCGAATAAAGGAAGGAAACCCGATGCACTATACATACACAGCAGGTTTCATACCTACACCGACTCTGAACCCAACATTACAAAAGTTATGTTCCACTTAAATTCATATTTGATAACTATTAGATCATTGAAAAAGCTGAGATGTTGGCAGTGATTCAATGAGAAGAAAATAAACTAAAATATATGATATAAACGATTGACTTGCCATTGACTTGTAATGTCTGATTAGTAATCATGATGTGATTAGTAAGTTCCCAAGGAAAATGTCTATGGGGTCCAAAATAATATGCTGGAGATCCCAGTATTTTCCCTTTAAGTTGGCCAGATCATTACTGAAGCTGCTGTCAACAAAACACAAAATGAAATTTAGAAAGAACTAAAATGATCCTACCAGGCATCGCTTCATCTGGAAGGACTGGACCTTGACAGCCTGGACAGCTTCATCTAGAAGCTTCTCTTGCTCGTCGTGGGGAGATTGCTGAGTGGTTGGCTGTAATGCAACAAGAAAAAAAACCTCATTGAATTCTTTGCATGGTCTACCAGCAATTTTTAGAGAGCTAATCAACATAGTTATTAAACTTTATTGTTATCACTTTTGAATTATAAACTGCTTTATTATCAGGCATAAGTTAAGTAGAAGTTGACTTTATCCAACAGACTGTCCAAAATGATGGAAATTCATCATTTAGTCAAGTTCACAGAGAAGCAAAATAAGTTTTAAAAACACTTTTAAAACAAATAGGTGCAGTGTGGAGTTTTGGTAGAGAAATGTGAAAGTTGGAGAAAATTACGAATTCTGTGGTATATGTTAATAACTCTATACACAAACTGTCCTCAGAGGAAAATGTGGTCCCTGTAACACTGTTTGAAGATAAAATGCTAAGCGAGAAGTTACAGTGGAGGGCCCGCAACAGTGAAACCGTAACTCTCCTGGTAGCTTTTTAGCTCCAAACAGTGTTCCAGCAATTATTTCAAAAGATTTGTGACAGGGCTGATGTTTCAACAGCAAAGTTCCCAAAATTCCCATCATTTTATCCAAAGCCTTTCAGTGCCAAAACTGTGAGGACTTTACCAACGATCTTCACATCCCTGTTTGTTTAAAATAATCCTGCAGTCATGGTGTCATTTTTTTTTCAAAATGTCTTGCCCAGTTCAAATCATTATGTGGAATGAAAATGGCTGCCAAGGTTACATTTTTGTTTTAGGATGTGAAACGTCTGACCAATTCGAATACTGCAAACACACACAAAATAAGAAATATGACATCAGGCTGTAATTATTTATCAAGAAGTGTGACCTATACAGAAAGAAATAGGACTGAACGATGTATCATTTTACTTTTCAACTGCGATGTTTCATGTGTGATATTTATATCACAGAACATGTGATATCAATCATGTGACCTATTTGGATTTGTTTCTCTAGAAGGCATCACTGTCAAAGTAAAGGGGAAATTGACAGAAAAATTGAACATGAACATCTTAACTCTTTCTTAACAACTTAAAATGAAACAATTGTAAAAACCTTTAAGACGCTTTGAAACAGTTAAAATGCTAAAAGAAGCCTTATTTGTTGTTGCTGTTTCATTAAACTGCAGTAGTTTTTCAGGGTGTAAACAAAGTTATATTTATAAAAGTAGGTCACAATAATAGAATTGTAAACTTTGATACGATACTACTGAAAATCAGATGATATTGATACCTGTTTCGATACAATGCCAACAAAATAGAAGTCATCCTAGGCACACAAATTTAGGTTATTTCTTTATTTTTAATTACCAAACATCACAGGCAAACGCCTGAACACTGTCTAAAAGGGACATATCTGTATCGAAAAGTTGCCCATGTATTGGTCCAATTTCTGATGGAGTAGCACCTCTTTTACACACCTTTCTGGTGAAGTATACAGTTTTTTTCAAAGCGTCAGTACTTTCGATAGAGTCAATCATTTAAAAAAAGATTGTGTTTTATTTCAAAATGTGTGATATTGAAAAGTATTGAAGTAGGAAGAACATTTTGACCACCTTTATTTAACGTTTTTAACGGGTCGTTTTCGAAATGGAGATGTGGTTATTACAATATTTCAAAGTTGGCTGAGGCTGTGATGGAGGGGCCAAATGTGATATCTTTTTTTAATGGGGCCCAGAAATATGATATAAGCTCTTTATAAGCCCTTCCAAATCCAGGTGAGGCAGTATATAAGTGATTTTTTGGACGAGGTACTGGTGCAACAACACGTTTGGAACAATGTGACTTACAATGTCGACACATTTACAAAGTGTTTCAACAGCAACATATGTGTGAAGCTACAAAACAGAACACATTTCCGTCGACGTCCGTGTTGTTTACATTCGACATCTTGAGCTGATCAACCGAGATCAAACCGAAATTAGGAGGACGATGTCCAATACTCGGGACATCGGGGTTGCACGTGAATGCATCATAAATGCTCCAACTTCGCAGCTCAGTTATAGTTTCTATTAGAAGCCGTTAAATCACATGTAGCACTTTGTTCCCCATTGGTGTCATTACTGCCTGAGAAAAATACGTATATCAATGTTGCTTATTTCTTCTGGCTAACGTTGAAACGAGGTCAGGAATCAACATTTAGATTAAGTGCAAATGACACAGCAAAGCGGAAAAGCATGCTAACAACAGCTAGCGTTAGTTGTCAGTCACATCTTGCTTTCCAAATCACCAAGGCAATAACAAATCTGACCCAACACATAACACGGTGTATTATGTGTGTTTAATCGAGAACGTGAATAAAAAAACATGTTGATGATTTTAGTAGCCTATATACTCGCTTGTTGTCAGCTGGTACCTTGTTATCCTAGCTAGCAGCTGTCTGACGTTTCGTCACAAGCGTTAGGCCACACTCACTCACATACAAGTCTCATTTTGGCTAGTTAGCAGTAACGTTAGACACCAGAGACCATATGCTCCATTACTCTGAGATAAATACGTATCGTAAGGAAACGTGTAAACGGATAACATCTAAGTCTCTAGAGAAAAATGCTTACCATGATTATTAGATGTGTATCTGATCAGTCGGAGAGGCTGGCCTGTCATGTGACTCACATTAATGCTGCGTTCACGGTCTGAACTCTGCTGCCACAGCAGAGGAGAGGCGTGGCCACTGTTCCAGCAACATCATAATGCTTGTGAAGTTTTTGTTTTTTTCTCTATTTAACTCAGGTTTATAAAAACTAAATGAAAGAGCTTAACCCTCCTGTTACCTACAAATTTTACTAACACCTTTTACCCTTGGGGTCAATTTAACCCCAGCAATTTAAACCCCCAGAAAATGATTATATTTATAAATGTTACCCAAGTTTATGTGTCAGGTACTTTATGTTTGTTTGTTGACGACCTAAATAGCCCTTTAAATAAAAAAAATAAAAACACCCCCACCCACCCCCCTTATACATTCAGAACACGATTATGGAGAAATATGCAGATCACCATAAAATCTCACTGATCGACCTACAATTTGAAAGAGATATCTTTTTGGTGTTTTAATGGCTTTATATTATTTTAAAATACATATTTTTGTTATCTATAACATTTGGAATGAAAAACAATTTCTGTTATCAAGAATAGTAACATCTATTATGTTTGGTGGTCAATTTGACCCCAGAAAAAACTAACAATTTCAAAAATTTAGAAGGATTTTAATAAGCTAAGGACATAAAATGTCAAGTTGAAAGCATTTATTCTTGTATCATTTTCCTTTTAAGCAAAAATATAAAACAGGACAATTTGACTTGAACACCACACAAGGGTTATACAGCTAAAACAGCCTGGGGGTCAAAGTGACCCCAAAGAACACCGATGCGTCATAGTGTGTACAGGACATTAAAAACATATCATCATGTTAATTTCATGTTTACCAAGTTGTCCGCATTCAATTAGGAAAAGTCATTAAATATGAAGCAAAAAAAAATGATGTCAATCATATATTTAGAGACGTTAAGCCTCTCTTAAATCTACATATTTGTCAAAGTACAGGAGAAAGTGAGATTCACTCCCAACCTGTCCTTGATGACAAAGTGAATACAGCCTGGCCTCTCTGGGTAGCCTGTTTAGGCTGTGTCCACTCAGTCTAGTCATTCTTCATCTATCATTAACATTGTGTCTTGGAGTTAACTGTGACTTAAACACTGGGCCTACAACCACATTTGAGACTATTATAAATATTAACATCAAAATTCACACAATGAACAAGATGTCAGTTTCTTCAAATAACTAAGCAAAGACCAAAAATACATCATGGAGGAAAGTGTAAACAGATGAACCAATGATCGGTCCGCAGTTCAATTTGACTAATAAAAAGATCAAACTACAAAATGAGGTCAATAAATTGTAAACAACAACAATTACAATAGCATGTACCAATATTTATTTTACATTTCAATTCCAAAGAGAGAAACCCTAAAGTTTTACATTTAGCACTTGTTTGTGTATAACAAAGATAAATAAAAGCTGCTTTGATAGACAGTTTAAAACAAATAACGTGCAACCTCCTTGTTGAAAAATGAAGCCAATACAGAATAGCTCCTGTCTTTATTGTTGCGCACATTAAAGGGGGACAATCTTTTCTAACTTATCCATTTTGATTTTATGAAATTAAGAGTTGTGCATTTAGGGGCGTCGCTGATCTGACAGACATGTTATAGCTGTTGTCAGGAGGCTAATGGCCCGCCTCAGCTTCAGCCCTCTGCCTGTGTCTAGGTTGACCGGAAGTTATTATATGAGACAGCATTTCAAATATAGCAATTGCTATGGTTGGGCGTCTAAAGATAGATAGATAGGTAGGTAGGTAGGTAGGTAGGTAGGTAGGTAGGTAGGTAGGTAGGTAGGTAGCTAGGTAGCTAGGTAGGTAGGTAGGTAGGTACTTTATTGATCCAGAGGGAAATTCAATGTGTCCAGTAGCAGTCTACAAAGACATGCACAACATTAAACTTTTATTACATCCAAACAACAACTGCTGTCCCCCCCTCCCATACATATATATATATTAACCCGAACAAAGATTTAAAGAAGCCCCTACATGAATCAAAATTAAACCTGTGCAATTAAAGAATAGACTTATACAAAAAATGTATAACATGTGCAGGGATAAGATAGATGTGCAATTTAAACGAAACCTATTTACAGTTTAAAAACACTGGTAAATTAGACCTGTACATAAATAGTGTAGACTGGTTGATGCCTCAGACGATATCCATGTTCTAGTCTATTGGCTAAACCTGCTTATTCTGCACTTCAGTTGGATCAACTTCCTGAAGTTGGTTAAATCTTCACTCACTGAATTTGTCTGTTAGCACTGTGGTTGTTTGAATTCAATTTCTTTGCGATGAGACTCATTTGCACAAAAAGGACCAATGTAGCCTCAAGTGCATGTATATCACCTTATTTATTAATGTGCTAACAACACGCAGGAGCCCTTACAAACTATTTGTTTAGCAGTCACACAAGGGGTACATTTCAACCATTGCGGGTGTTTTGTTATTAACAGTTTTTTTCATTTGTACATCTTTTATGGCATAGCTAACAGGTTCTGCATAACATGTAGCCTAATGTTTAATTGTGACTGTAGAAAATGTGGGGAAATGCCTCATGTTTCAGTCTGCACACAGAGCACAGAGGAGCAGTTAAAATTTTAGTGTCAGTTATCACAAACAGGAGCAAGAGCTTTTATGCTTTAATGCCTGACTGATCATCAGCACTGGTGAATAATAAGCATGCATAAGGACACTTACTTCTATGTTTTATTGATTTGTTTGTATTACCTCGTTTATTTTTTCACTGTGCCTGAGGACAGCTCAGCTATAATGTGCCCAGTCACTCCTCTGCTGGGATTTATTTACAGCAGATAGAGCCCACTACTTAAAATCAGAATCTTTGCATTGGACATAAATAAGGATAAGGATAAGGATACACTTTATTGATCCCCCAATGGGGGAAATTTAGATGTTACAGCAGCTCGAATAAGACATCTCTATAGCAAAGAAATTGTGTATTTACATTTTATCCCAGGTTAGTTTGACCTCATGGATCTGGGTTCAAATTTGTCAGCATGTTATTACAAATTGTATTATTTCTTTAGAAGCCTATGGAATATGACTATGCACTAAGAAACTTTGTCAGAGTTGGGCTGTGCCGTCAAATTAAAGGGTCATATACATGCCCATGATGTTCTTATAAAAATAAAACAACAAAAACGAACAATTTGCCTTTTTTTAAACATAAATGGATAAACAATACATATTTAGGGTGTATTATAAAAAACAAGATATACTTTATGTAAATATGCAGATATTGTAAGTTAACTACTGTGCTATAGTCCCACATTTAAAAAAAGAAGAAGCAAGTATTACTGTACATTAAGGCACAAACTGTATCATGCAAATTGTAAAGCTGTTCATTGGGTTTCATATAAAAATCTATTTGTCAGTTTTCCCATAAGATCAAATGAAGCTAGGCTTACGAATAGTGGCAGCAGAAATAATCTGATTTCCATTGATCAATATGATTCAGATTTTCTATTTTGGAAATAACAGTGGACTAACAGCCTTAAACAGCGCTTTCAGCAGAGCTCTCATCATATCACTTTCACAAGGAAAAAAGCTCAATATACAATTATTGCTCTCTCTCAGGGATATATCTCAAATGGTTGAAATTGACATGCAGCCGTAGGATTTACCGTAAAGGTGGTTAAAAATCTATTTCTTTATTCATAATCTCTTCAAAGATGGGGACAAAAGTATTACCAGAAACAAATCAACAAACCATGAGAAAACATCATGTCACTGTGACTGTTTAAGGTGTAACCTCCTGAATGGAGACCTGCAGCTTTAATAATGGATGTGATGCTGCAGAATAAAAGGCAGTCAGACAACAGATTCCTCAGAGAAATACTTTTTAATATCAGTTGTACTTTTAACTTGTCATGTGTTTGGTCTGCATTAGTCAGATTTATTAGCCATAAATGTTTACACATACAAGAAATTTAACTTCAGTAAACTTAGCTCGGGCATAAAAAATGAAACTATTAAACTCATGTATTCAAGCATAATACAATATTGCAGTGGGGAGGAGTAAAGGATGCACAGATAAAGATGATTATTTTGTGGGGGTCTGCAATGATGGATGGCAGATCGGAACCAATGATTTTTTCTGCAGACCTAATGGTCCAGACTGTTCTGTTGGTAAATGGTAAATGGATTTGAGCTTGTATAGCACTTTTCTAGTCTTCAGACTACTCAAAGCTTTTTTACACCGCAGTTCACACCCATTCACACTGATGGCAGCGGTTGCTTTGTAAAGTGACCATCAGAAGTAACTAATCCCATTCATTCACATTCATACGCCAACCACAAAGCAGCGGGAGCAACTTGGGGTTAAGTGTCTTGCACAAGGAAACATCGGACATGTGGCTTCAGGAGCTGGGGATTGAACTCCTAACCCTCCGGTTGGGGATGACCGACTCTACTAACTGAGTCACAGCCGCCCTCAAAGGATCATGGCAGACTTCAGGGAAGAATTTCCACAATGGCCCTGTTTATACCTTACATTAACATCCGTCCTGGGTAATCAGATAAAGAGTGGATATTGATAGCACTTAAGTACAGGTGTTTACACTGTGCATTAACAATGCATCTCCCTTGAGCACTTGAATTTTGATCTCACGTGCCTGCATCACATGCAAATAACTGCCAGCCCCTTTAAAAAGACTGAATTAGTCATCTATTACACCCAGCGAGGGGAAGCATTGTTCTCCTAATTGAGGGGGTTTGTGCTTAATGCTGATGAATCAGCGTCTCTACTACCAAAACACTCAGGAAAATATTTAATTACAATTGGTTAGACTACTCTATTCTCAGCTTGTTAAAGGTCCAATATGTAAGATATCTACTGAATTAAATCATAAAATGACCTTACTATATCATCAGAAATAAAGGAAACTTGCTATGTTGAAGTGGTTGCTTCTCTGTCAACAACACAGAAGCCAGTATGTTCTCCATAAAAGTTTCGATTCCAGTGCAGAATGGTTTGTTTTTGTTTTGACAAGAGAAGTATGGGCAGTTTTATGGCACCCCTACAAAGCGCCCCTCTGTTTGCCAGGCAAACTGAAACCAACAGGTGCTGCAGCGATGGAAGTGGGCAAGCGAACTAGTTCAGATAAAACTAATCCTACCCGACCTAAAAATCCTCAGCATTTTTCTAATAAGCTCAAAGACTAGGATAAATATTGGAGATGCTTTTGAAAGATGGAGAGAGGTTAGAATGCAGAAAGGTTTCAAGACCATTTAGAGCTGGTTAAATACTGCAGCTTCAGTGTCCGCGACATGGCAACTTGCATGCACATCAACTCTAGGGAGAAGGGGGTGGAGGGAGACAGCTCTCTCCAATGTTTTACATTTTTCAGGCAATACTAGTTTTTAAGCTACGTGTCGAGTTAAATATTACTTTTGTATTGCTCCAGAGTTACATCAGAATCAGAATCAGAATCGGGTTTTATTGCCAAGTACATTGACACATACAAGGAATTTGTCTTGGTGTATTGGTGCAAAAACAGTTAACAAGGGAAATAAAGCCAAAAAAAGCAAGAACTTAAATAAATAAAATATAAGAAACTATATTGCCATAACCATATTGCTCCTTCTGGTTGTTCCTGAGAACCAAACAGAGACAGATGTTTTCATTTGTAATGAGAGGCTCCTCTTACATGTGTGGTTCAGGACCCTGACACAGAGATGCATTACAGCAAAGCAGAAGTGAATCACAAAGCTTGACAAATGTCCCAGTGCACCTGAATGATACTTTCTCCTTCTAGAGTTTCTCATTGACAGGATACTGAGGACATTACAACAAGAAAGAATGCTTATTGAAATACTCACTTAAAATATCACTTTACAGATTATAGATTACAGTGAGATTTTTTAGAAACTTTCCTCGTATCTGTTCTCCTCTAAAACAACATTTTTCAGATTGGACTCAAAGAAATGAATTTTCCCAAAACAGCTATGATCCAGTCTTCCAGTTTTTCTATGACTGTTGGCAGGGGTGTGTCCAGACTTTTCTGAATGGGGTGGACCAACTGGGCATGCACAGGGGCGCTGCTTGTCAACAGGCAAGGCAGGCAACTGCTTGGGGCCCCAGACCAGTAGGGGGCCCCAGAGGGCTGACAAACTTTGGACCAAAGCAGCAACCCAAAATGTGCAAATTTTGCAATGGCAGTAGTAAACCTCCCTCAGGGGGCCCCATCTGACAGCATTCACTCTTGTTGCCCTGCTGAGCGCCGGTGCAGAGCCCCCAAAATAACCTTTGCCTAGGGCCCCAAAATAACCTAGTATCGCCACTGGGCATGCAGTGATGCAGGGGTGGCATGATGTTTGGGGCTTGAAGTGTCACACTGAACCACAAGGAAATCCCAAATGCACGACTCAAAAGGCAGGAGGCAGAATCAGGGGGTGCATTCGGATTGTCCCTCCTATCTACTTTCACTATCCACTTTACCTTAACCCTGTGAAAACGTCATGGGGTTAAGGAAAGGTGTTAGGAGAATTCATAAAGGACTTAGGGAAAGGCGATCGCATTGTTTTGACAATCCGACCGCATTTCCACTAGGCGACGTAATAATGCGACGTCGGCGGAGGTTAGTGACGTGGTCTGCCATGGTGAAACTACAATATTCAGAAAATGGACTACTAAAAGCTCATCTAAAAACGTTCCCCTGTGCCTTCTTACCGGTGAAATAATCCTAATAACCACGAGGTTGGAATTAAAATAAAAGGAATAAAGGTTACCAGGCTACTTCACTTTGATCGTTTTACAACATCAGCATCACGTTCATAGTTCACCTCTGAGTTTAAGATTGTTCAAAGTTGTTCAAGTCATATTGCAGTGGTAACTTCCATGATCTGCGTCCCTTTTCTTTTTTTATTAACAATGTTTTATATTCCAATTTCTCGTATGAATCAACATCAAATAACAGCAAAGCATCTCCACTTAACAGTATACAAGAATAAAACTAAAAGCAATGTTCACCTTCTTCACACACACAAAATAAAAATAAATAAATAAAAGGAATACAAAGGCAGTAACAAATTATAAGTCAAATCAATAAATAAACCAAATGCAGATTGTCTCCTCATTTCTCCTCCAACAGATCGTTAGTTTTCGTGAACGGTCGGGTGCGCGAGTCGCTTTAAATATTGCAGCCGCAAGGAATTGTGGGGCGGCATTATCTCATCTCCTTTCGTAAAGGATGGTCCAGTGGTTCCTATGCTAAAGGAGGTTATAAAGGAAGCATTGACCCACCTTTCCTTAGCTTTTAGAGAATTCGAACGGCTCTTATCATGGCCGCCACTTAAATACTTCCGGGGTTAAGGAAAAAAGAATAGTGAAAGGAGATAGGAGGGACAATCCGAACGCACCCAAAGTCTGTTTAATGGAGAAAAAAGGTCGGTACACAGAAAATCCAACAATCCAGGCTTAGGTGTCCAAAACAAAAGGCTAGAGGATAGGTCGATAAACAGGAAACAGATCAGATCAAAAGCTATCAGGAAAACACTAACGCTGGAACGCTGACACAAAGGTACAAGACAAACTGGCACAGAGGGAGGGAAACACACTATGGGTGCATTCGGATTGTCCCTCCTATCTACTTTCACTATCCACTTCACCTTAACCCCGTGAAAACGTCACGGGGTTAAGGAAAGGTGTTAGGAGAATTCATAAAGGACTTAGGGAAAGGTGATCGCGTTGTTTTGACAATCTGACCACATTTCCACTAGGGGACGTAATAATGCGACGGCGGCGGAGGTTAGTGACGTGGGTCTGCCGTGGTGAAACTACAATCTTACGAAAATGGACTACTAAAAACTCACCTAAAAATCTTTTCCCTGTGCATTCTTACTGGTGAAATAATCCTAATAACCATGAGGTTGGAATTAAAATAAAAGGAATAAAGGCTGCCAGGATACTTCACTTTGATCGTTTTATAACATCAGCATCAGGTTCATAGTTCACCTCTGGGTTTAAGATTGTTGAAAGTTGTTCATATTATTGCAGTGGTAACTTACATGATCTGCGTCCCTTTTCTTTTTTTTATTAACAATGTTTTATATTCCAATTTCTCGTGTGAATCAACATTAACAGCAAAGCATCTCCACTAAACATTATTCACCTTCTTCACCCACACATAATATGAATAAAGAAATCAAATAAATACAAAGGCAGTAACAAATTATAAGTCTAATCAATATATAAACCAAATGCAGATTGTCTCTACATTTCTCCTCCAACAGATCGTTAATTTTCGTGAACGGTCGGATATAATGAGAGAGTATCTCAATATAATTACTTAGTATCTCAATATAATGAGATAGTATCTCATTATAATGAGAAAGTATCTCAAGTCATTATATTGAGATACTAAGTCATTATATTGAGATACTATCTCATTATATTAAGATACTATCTCGTTATATTGAGATTCTAAGTCATTATATTGAGATACTAAGTCATTATATTGAGATAGTATCTCATTATATTGAGATACTAAGTCATTATATTGAGATACTATCTCATTATATTGAGATACTATCTCATAATAATGACTTACAGGATTTTTTTCATCATCAGTGGCGGAAATGGAGACATGAAGGGAGATTCAGACAAAACAAGAGCTGTGCAGGGAATGAAAGAGCCAACAAATGTAAGTGAGCTCAGGAGTTTCTTAGGCTTGGTGAATCATCCAGGGAATTTCATCCCAAACCTGGCTAAAAAAGAGAAACTACTAAGTTAGGCTTGGAAAGTGGGATAGGGAGAGATGTAGAAAGAGAGAGATGAATAGAGACAAACAAATAGAGCAACAACAATCAGAATCAGAATCAGCTTTATTGGCCAGGTATGTTTAACACACAAGGAATTTAACTTCGGTAGACTGTGCTCTCTTTGTACAAAGGTAAAACATTAAATATCAACAATAAGCTAAAAAATTAGACAAATAATTAAAGACTAATATGTACAAGACTAAATAAGATAATAGTGCAGTGGTGAGTAGTGCAAAAAAGATGCTGAAGTGAACATGAGGTAGTTCTTTTTTTACAGTATTTACATTAAAGAGTGTGTGCAGATGGTAATTTAAATAAAATAAAAATAGTATATATTTGCGTATATGTACATTCACAGTGACAATTTTGTTCCAGGGTTATTTCACAGCGACAGGTCTGACACTCTGTGACTCGTTAGCGTTCATCAGAGTGACAGCCTGGGGGAAGAAACTGTTCTTATGACGGGTTGTTTTGGCGTACAGTGATCTGTAACGCCTGCCGGAGGGAAGGAGTTTGAAAAGTTTGTGTCCGGGGTGTGAGGGGTCTGCAGAGATGTCACCTGCCCGTTTCCTGGCCCTGGACCGGTATAAGTCCTGGATGGGGGGAAGGTCGACACCGATGATCTTTTCTGCAGTCCTGATTGTCCGTTGCAGTCTGTGTCTGTCCAGTTTGGTTGCAGAACCAAACCAGACAGTGATGGAGGTGCAGAGAACGGACTGGATGATGGAGGTGTAAAACATGATTAGCAGCTCCTGGGGCAGGTTGAACTTCCTGAGCTGACGCAGGAAGTACATCCTCTGCTGGGCCTTTTTCCTTAGAGTGTCTATGTGGGAGGTCCACTTCAGGTCCCGTGAGATTGTGGATCCCAGGAACCTGAAAGAGTCCACAGTAGACACTGTGCTGTTCAGAATGGTGAGGGGGGGGAGTGGGGGGGGCTTCTCCTGAAGTCCACTGTCATCTAGTCTTGAGCGGGTTCAGCTCCAGATGGTTCTGACTGCACCAGAGAGCCAGCTGTTCCACCTCCCGTCTGTAGGCAGACTCGTCACCGTCCTGGATGAGACCGATGACGGTGGTGTCGTCTGCGAACTTCAGGAGTTTCACAGAAGGGTCCCCTGAGGTGCAGTCATTGGTGTAGAGGGAGAAGAGCAGAGGGGAGAGAACACACCCCTGGGGGGCGCCAGTGCTGATTGTCCAGGTGCCGGATGTGATGCTCCCCAGCCTCACCTCCTGCCTTCTGTCAGTCAGGAAGTTGGTGATCCACTGACAGGTGGAGGCAGGCACAGTGAGCTGGGTGAGTTTACGGTGCAGGATATCCGGGATGATGGTGTTGAATGCCGAGCTGAAGTCCACAAACAGGATCCTAGCGTAGGTCCCTGGGGAGTCGAGGTGATGCAGGATGTAGTTCAGACCCATGTTGACTGCATCCTCCACCGACCTGTTTGCCCGATAGGCAAACTGCAGGGGGTCCAGCAGGGGGCCTGTGATGTCCTTCAGGTGGCTCAACACCAGTCTCTCAAAGGACTTCATGACCACAGACGTCAGGGCGACAGGCCTGTAGTCGTTGAGTCCTGTGATGGCAGGTTTCTTTGGGACTGGGATGATGGTGGAGCTTTTGAAGCAGGAGGGCACTTCACACAGCTCCAGTGATGAGTTGAAGATCTGCGTGAAGATGGGGGCCAGCTGCTCAGCACAGACTCTCAGACAGGAGGGGGACACACCGTCTGGTCCTGGAGCCTTTCTGATCTTTTGTTTCTGAAAGAGCTGGCACACATCCTTTTCACAGATCGTCAGTGTAGGTGGGGGGTCAGGGGGGAAGGGGGAGGGGGTTGGTGGGGGGAGCAGGTAGGGCAGAGTATTGGGGTGATGTTGATGGGCTGGGGGGTGGGTGAGAAAATCTGCAGTAGAAGGTGTTGAGGTCGTCAGCCAGTCTTTTGTTACCTGCAGGGTGGGGGGAGGGTTTCCTGTAGTTGGTGACCTCTCGCAGGCCTTTCCAAACTGCTGAAGGGTCGTTAGCTGAGAAGCTTTGTTTTAGCTTCTCAGTGTAGCTCCTCTTCGCCACCTTGATCGCCTTCGTCAGTTTGTTCCTGGTGCTTGAACAGGTCCCAGTCCCCACTCCTGTAGGCTTCCTCCTTGGCCTGACGCAGCTTCCTGAGTTGGGGTGTAAACCAGGGCTTGTTGTTGTTGTATGTGCAGAAGGTCCTGGTCTGCACACACATGTCCTCATAGAAGCTGATGTATGATGTCACAGTGTCAGTGAATTCGTTGAGATTTGCTGATGCAGCTTCAAAAACAGTCCAATCAGTGCAATCAAAGCAGGCCTGTAACTCCTGCTTTGACTCCTCTGTCCATTTCTTTACACTCCTCACTACAGGCTTAGCAGTTTTTAACTTCTGCCTGTAGGTCAAGATGAGATGAATCAGACAGTGATCAGAGAGTCCCAAAGCTGCACGGGGAACAGAGCGATATGAATCCTTTATTACTGTGTAGCAGTGGTCCAGTGTGTTAGCTCCTCTGGTGGGGCACTTAATATGCTGTCTGTATTTAGGAAGTTCGTGGGTTAGATTTGCTCTGTTAAAATCCCCTAGAATGATGAGCAGGGAATCAGGATGTTATTTCTCCACATCTGCAATCTGTTCAGCCAGGTGCTGTAACGCCTCTGTTACACACGCCTGAGGTGGGATGTAAATACTGACCATTACAAAAGAGGAGAATTCCCGCGGTGAATAAAACGGTTTACAGTTAATGAAAAAACTCTCCAGGTTTGGGCTAGACGTCTGCTTCAACACTGTGACATCTGTACACCAACCTTTGTTTATATAAAAGCATATTCCACCTCCCCTCGTCTTCCCAGAAAGCTCCTTTACGCGGTCCGCTCGGAGGAGCTGAAAGTCCGGAAGGTGAAGTGAGCTGTCCGGGATGTGTTCACTGAGCCAGGTTTCAGTAAAACACAGGGCGGCGGATCTGCAAAAGTCCGAGTTTCTGGTGTTTAGGAGCAGCAGTTCGTCCATCTTATTAGCCAGGGAGCGGACATTCGCCAGGTGAATGGATGGAAGCGCAGTGCGCAATCCCCGCTGCCTCAGTTTAACGAGCGCGCCTGCTCGCTTACCCCGTCTGCGGCGTCTCCGGCAAATTCCATAGAGAGCTGCTGCTCCTCCGGCAAGAATCTCCGCGTAACTTTCTGGTTCAATGAGAACCGGTGAAAAAAGTTCGGCAGAGGACTGTCCAATGTTTAATAGTTCTTCTCTGGTGTAAGTGACCAGAGAAGGGGAGCAAAAAGCTACAAAAATAAACAAAAATGCAACAACTACGAGAGAGCGCAGTACCGTGGCGACCGTCCTCGGCGCCATCTTGGCACGAGAAAAAAAAACAATAACATTAACAATGAAAGGGAGAAAGAGAGGCTGTCATATGAAAACTGTCAAGTCAATCTAGATCATGACAATAGAAAAATTATAATTTCAGGAATGTTAGAAAAAATAATAAAGATGAGATGCCAAGTAAGACAAGAATTGTTAAAAAAAAAGAAATAAAACAGGTTGAATCAGAATGACTGCTCAGATAAATTCAACATTTAAGAAGTTCTTGACTCAGCATGCCTAATTTTCTCTCACTGGTTAATCCACAGGTTCAGGTCCAGACTGTTTCTGGTTCTACAGATTAAAAGATCCTCTGCCAAACTATTTACATGCATGATGTTCAAAGAGGTCAAACATATAACAAGGTGCTAAATGAATTAGAATAGCAAAGAGACAGGCCATTGGGCTTGGATGTGATCAAAAATGTGTCAAGATCAACACTAAATGTTTTGAAACAGTGGAAATAGATGGATGCTCTATTCAGGCTTTACTGAGGTGTTGTGTTCACAGGAATGGGATTGACAGGTGGACAGACAGAAAACCCCAAAAAAGACATTATGCATCTGGCCAGTTGCTTTATTAGGGTTTCTGGGCCCCATGACAAGATATCACATATGGCTCCTCCATCACAGCCTCAGCCACCCTGTGATATTGGTGTAGCCACACCTCCATTACACAAGAGACTAATCAAAGGCTTTAAATTATGGTTCTTATAATATTTTCCTCCGATGCTTTTAATACCATGCATTTTTTAAGTGATACAGTATTCATATTTGAAAGATTGATAGTATTGAATGTACTGAAAGGTTAAGAAAAAAATATTTTTCATGAGAAAAGTGTGTAAGAGAAGAATGAGTCCATCAAGAATTGCAGGCAGACACCTGCACACTGTCTAAATTGCACATGTTGAAGCAGAGTAGGGTTTTCTCTTAGTCAATCTTTCTCTTAACTTGACTCTGTTTATCTCATCATATTTGCATTACAAAAAGAACAAAAGGTATCATGAAAATGTTGAACTCATTGGATGTCATTCGAAGCTGTCACTAACAACATTGGTCAGCTGAAGATTACTGACCTACTAATTGAACTCTTGCAGGGAAATGGGCATTTTAAACTGAAGGTGATGGCTGCAAGAGAGAAGGTTATTCAGACATTAACATGCTGTTTACTGTAGCTCTGAACGATGCTGTACAGCAAAACAATGTCAGCTATAATCAGCTTATGTTAAGTGAGTTTCTCAGCAGTATTACACTTGAAATGGGTAAGGAAGCTATTTAACTCTCTAGCAAAACAACCTGTTCTGTGTCATTTTATGTTCAATAACTAATGTTTGCCTAATGTGGGACACCTAAGCTCCAATGGGTGTAGGTCTTCCTACAACAAATAAAACTAAGGGTTAACACAAGTTGTGATGTCATGTGATCAAAATAACATGACTTCTAAAATGTCCAATCATAGATTAGGTTGACACAATCTTCAAACAGGAAGTACACAGTGTGAAGACCACCCAAAGGTCAGTTACATACTGTTTAGAGTAGACAAACTTAATGTTAAGGATATACATTCTTATAAATAAAACAATCCTACTTTTTTTTATCAGGATGTTTTTTATGATATGTATATTCATATTTGTTATTTTAAATCAAAATGTCCATTGTCCTGCTTTAGGAGATATGTTTCCAAAAGTTGAAAAACACAGTTTTGAAGACTTGTCCATCAACTAATCAATTAGTCAACAAAACAGTATTGGTGTTAGTTGGCAAAGAACTTCTTTTGTCCATGACAGATGTATGAAATAGAAAATATTTAAACATTTTAACAAAGTAACATTGCAATTCTTTAAATAAATTAATTCATAAACTGTTCATTACATTCTGCTTTCTCTGCATGTCAGATATAATAATACAATATTGAATTTTTATTAAATGCATCAAAACTATTATAGTCTTTTTTAGGGTTTTGTAACACCAATAAGTAAGTTGTAAAATTACAGAACATGGCATTGCACATTTTGATGCTACGAAGAAGATCAGTGAAATGTAACTATTACAAGTTATATTTAATCAAAAAATAGATGTGCAATACATATGTTAACATTAACAAAACATATTTTGCCCTCTATGTGATGACAATTCTGAGATCAAGTCGGGAAGTCAGGCTCCTAATTCTTTTTCAAGTTTCCGAGTTGTTGTTCCGACTTCAGCAGGTGTTCATGTGCATTTTACAGCTCTGAAACTCGTTTTTCCGATGTGTCCAACAACACAT
Source organism: Tautogolabrus adspersus (assembly GCA_020745685.1). Lineage (NCBI taxonomy): Eukaryota > Metazoa > Chordata > Actinopteri > Labriformes > Labridae > Tautogolabrus > Tautogolabrus adspersus. The sequence goes on from CM036535.1 coordinate 10,001,677, forward strand.
GAATGCAGCAAGACTACTGATATGTCTACTATTTCTTGAATGAGTGTGATAACTGTATTTTCTCTTTTGGTTTGATTAGGGCACATCCTGGTGATTTCAGAGTGGTACTGGGTGTGGATTTAATATATTGCTTTATATTGCAATATATCCCAGAAGTCTGAAAAGCAAAAATTGTCTCACATAGGCTAATTCACCATACAACAAGACAAAGTTATAAAAGAAAATTCTACACTATTTACTCAGTCCACCATCAACACATTTCATACTGTATGCTGTGTGTTCACAATGAAAGGAGAGAAGGTAAATGAGCCGTCCGCAGTCCGACCTATTTAAGAACAAAGACTGAAACCTGCCTGAAAAATACCAACATGCCAGCCTGTCTGCGCACCTGGCTGTTAAAGGCATTAAGAGCTGACACTCTGATTGGTCTTATTCATGTAACACCAAAACATAATTTAAACTCTTTGTGCTCTGCGTCTCAGATTGTGTGCCAGGTAATGGCAAAATGTGGTCTATGTCCTAAATCACTTTGCACCACATGCCTTTGACAGCGCACTTTACGCTGTCAAAATAGGGCTCTATATATTTATTTCAGGCCTATTAAGTGCCCCTTTCTCCGTTTAACCCTTGGTAGACAGTCCCCCCCACTAAGATACCCATGAACTTGACAATGAAAGAGATATAAGATCCAGAGTCAGATCCTAATAATGATGTAAGGAGAACTCTTGCATTTAATGAAGGACCACAAATCTTTCCTCACTGGTTTTAATCCTCAGCAGGCTGGCTGCCTAAATGTTGAACTGATGAATCATTGCAGGGCTCTGATCACTTAGTTTTTTCATCTGAAGTCATGAGTTGTGAATGGACTCCATACAAATTTTTTTTTTTTATCAGAAGCACTCCTCTGTGTACAGTTAAACAGCAACCAATTAAATAGTGACATCTGTCAGGTATGCTGCTGTCTCACAGCGTCCAGGAACAGAGCGGCTACTGAACAGAGGCAGGAGCCAAGTGAACATAAGGCACACACACATTCATTGTAGCCTCATGCATAATAACAATGGATAAACAAAATAGTAAACTTAATGAACCAATCCTTTTACCTAGAAAATGTTTAATGTGAAGCACAGTATATGGGAAATGTAAAGAAAAAATAAGAGTCACTCTTCCAATGATATGAACATGTTTCTGCAGAGAGATGTCTTAAAGGGATACTTCACCCGTTGAAACCTGAATCTGCAGTGAAATTGGGTCATATATGTAGTAGAAATGTGAAATAAATTTTTAAGTTGGTGCCTTCTTGACCGAGAAAAGGCAGAAAGTATCTTTTGCCTTATGTGGATTAGAGACAACAACTCCCAGAATGCACAGCACCGCAGGACACTGCCGCTGAAGGAGAGGTGCATTCACGTGATATCGGAAAAAATGAGATTCCGAGTTGTAAAATGCACATGAAACACCTGCTCAAGTCGGTTTTGTGTTTTGTTAACATACTTTTTATTCATGCACATATTGCACATCAACTTTTTGCTCAAATATAACTTTTGACAATAAGATTTCTCTAAGAAACTTGGACCACCCGAGCAGCACCTGAATGCAGCATTACTCGCGGCCATCAATAATACGGCCGTTTCCTCAACTGAATCCGAGATTTCTTTCAGAAGGAATTGGCGTCTTGGAAATTCCTGGCAGAAAACAGACTCTATGTCTGTTTCCATAGACAAACAGTGACAGCACCGACAACACAAGTCTGCCCCGGCTCCTTCTTCCTTGTCACAGTCGCGGACCTAGCCAGCTAGGCTAGCTAGCCTGCCTGTCGGCACCAGCAGCTGGCTCATAGAAAGAGCCACGAACATCCGATTCAAGCACGGAGCAAGACCTTCAAAATCCCCTTTAGTCATAAAGGAGATTTTTCGCCATTCTCGGTCCTTCAGCTTTAACCATAGAGACACCCAGCTTGAGCCGGCTCAGGGTCCCTGTTCAGCCGCTGTCTGTCTGCAGAAGGCACCTTGCAGCTATATTGCGGGTGGCTCGTAGAAAGAGCCATGAACATCCGTTTCGAGCACAAAACCTTCAAAATCCCCTTCATTCATATCAGTTTGAAGTTGAAACATACTTTTTTTGCCATCCTCGGTTATGAGCTTTCTCCACAGAGCCTGTTTAGCACAGCTTCCAACTAAGTAATATGGTGGATGTTAAGTTTCGTTTTTGGGAGTGAGGTCCCGCCCACTGATCTGTGATAGGTCTGTTGCTTCAGTGGTTGAAAACATGAGGAACTAGCAATGTAGTTTCACCCTGCTAACCACAACAGCCGCATGTGACGCAATATGACGATTTTTGCGTCACTTGCGGCAGCATCTCAGAAAAGAAAATACTGATTTTTCCCGTCTCCGGGGGAAATGAGGGCTGGATGCAAGACCATTCAATAAAAACACAAGTTTACTACTGATACAAAGCTTAATGCAAATGGGTGAAGTATCCCTTTAAGTTTTTACTGATTTTCCCAGATGTTAACCCATACAGGTAATTGACTTTGTGTCATGATTTGGTCTGTTTTAGTTTTGTATTTCAAAGTTTAGATTTCTTTTAAGTTGTCATTCTTCGCTGGTGTATGTTTCCCTTGTGTGTTTCCTAGTTTAGTCTTTAGTGTTGTTGGGGCCAGCCAGAAGGCCAGACAAAACTCAGGCCTGTGTCCCTTTTTGGAGAAGACTGACTGGAAATCAGTTACCAGGAAAAGGACTCTAACTCCCAGCATGCACTGCAGGGATACTCCCAGCATGCTTTGCAACACCTAACACCTAGGTGTGAATCTTAGGGTGAATAAAAGGAGATGTCACCCATTTTTCTTTCTCTTCACATGCTACCAGCATTAGGGGACACAACTCCTCTGTTCTCCATCCGGAGACACCCCTCCCTCACGCTTTAAAGCACGCTGCTCTTTGTTTGAAAGTTGGCGCGCACTCGCAGGTAACCCAAGGCCTTCAGCAAGGAAGTGTTCCGGAATCCCGAGCTCTGATGATCCCTTGAACGCATCTCGACAGAGCGTCTTATACCGAATTAACACGGTTTATCCAGAGATTGTAAAGAATACGTCTCGTTCCGTCCTGCAACGAACAGGACATCCACAGAGATCACCTCACTCGACGGAGAACACAACGACCCTGCTCGCCCGCTTGGAACCGCAGCCGCCGCCATCACAGCTAACCTGCACTGGAACAGACTGGAGATCTGCTTCCATCACCGGACTTTTCCTCTCATCAACCGCGGGACATAGCGGCTCACAAGTGAGGCTTAATTAGGTCTGGGCAGTTAGCTTTAGAGAGTGTATTTAATAATTGATTTATTAAATGTGAAACTGGGGTAATATTTGTTTGTCATTTGACCACTGCGTCTCGGGTTTTATTAGGTTAAAACCTCTTTGTTTACTTTTTCCCGGACCGCCGCGTCCGAATTGTAAACCTCTTGTTGTCTTGTGTGTTTCTCTGTGAACTCCAGCGTTAGCCGAGCTAATATCTTCATGATCAGGAAGACCAGTGTAAACACCGTCTAACTTAAATTCGGCCACTGGCTTCTGGTATTGAAGTTAATTATTCCCGAGTTGTGCGCGAGTTCCAGACTGAGATTCAGCCTCTTCAGGCACGCTGTCTTTTTCTCACTCTCTCACACACACACCTTCTGGCGCAGACGCACATCTGGGGACCGAGTCTGAGATCGCGCCAGCACACACATAGGCACACTCACACATATAGGCCTGTACACTGTAGTCGTTCAGACGCTACAGAGACAGAGCTTAACTCGGCCCCGCCAGGCTAGACGATAGACCCGGCGAGGAGGCCTGTGTGAGTGGCCGCCATCACGTGACCACCACGTGGTTACGCCGCCATCTTGCTTTCTCTCTCTCTCTCTCTCACACACACACACACACACACACACACACACACGTGCCACTGTTTGCTTATACTTTGTTTGCTGTAGTTTAGTTTATAATAGTGATTTGTTTGATTGAGTTTCATTGATCGACTTGATGCTTCTTTGTTAAATAAACTCTGTTATAATTTAAAGAGCAGTTGTTTGTGATTACTGGTGTATTTGCATTGTGATATAGGCTGGGTGCAAGGGCTTTGTGTTCGGATTTCACGCCTTCAATTTATTAAATACAGATTATTAATCAATAATACTAGTATTTAATTAATTAATTCGAGACTGATATGGTAAGATTGGTTATTCTCTGATTTCAGAGTGGTGCCCCGATAGGTTTATTAACTCAGTTTAATAATATTGTTGATTTAGATTAATAATTAAATAAAGTTAATTATTAATTAACCCCTCTCCTTAGAGGAGATTGCCCGCCTGAATAGCTATTCAATTAGCATTTGTGATAAAAAGTTAAAAGAGCTAGGTGATCAGTCCAACCACAGAGCCAGGATCACCCCCTACAAAGACAGAATGTATGCAGAAGACATACATCAGGCAGGGACCAAGGCTCCCTGCGGATCAGACGATCCACCCCCTCAGGATGGAGTTGCTGGTCTAATCCACCTCCCTTTAAAGGTCGACAGTCTGAACTCCTACACCCTCAGCACATGTGAAGAAAAATTAAAGGAGTTGGTTGATATGAATCATCCAACTGGGAAACCACAGTGCACAGTTTCAAATGTTGTAACCCAACTTCTCCTCCTTTATCAGAGCAAATCACATTTGCAGAATATAAAACACCAGGCACAGCTCGCCCAGGTGCAAGAAGATAAACAGATCCTACGGGACGACTTCGGAAGAATGCAGGATAGACTTAAGACCTTGCAAGATGAATGCAAGGCCCTGCAGGAGGAGAATAAAATACTGCAAGAAAGCTGCAGGTTGGCCAGACAGATGAAACAAAGTGTCACGGTACCCAGAATTCAGGAGGGGCAGGTACGCACCGCAGCCCCCGGGTCAGCTGAGGAAGCCTCAGAGGAAAGATGGGATACTGAACCAGGTCCCTGGAGGAAGGAGACAGACATGTCGCAAGACCTGGAGGAAAGGAGAAAGGGCCGCCAAGTCGACCACGGCACAAGGGCGCACTCCTCCTTTAATGACCCTGTAAGTAGTCTGGGTGTTCGGGATGAAAACCATTCAACCTCTCCAGACCATGAAGCCCTGTCAAGCGGTAATGTCTCACAGTCTAGTCACTCCATACGCTTCGAGCAGGGGGGTCCCCCACCCCGCAGATGGAGGTTATCTCCGCCCCCTAGAGGTAGGGAAGAGTCAGGGGCTACAGCAGGTACCGAGCAGTACCTGTCCCGCGATAGACAACCACATCTGGGCCGGACACTAACCCTGCTACCATTGAAACATGCAGACTACCCTGACAACCATAGGGCTTATGAGTCTTCACATGACTCAGACAACTCTCACCAACCTTTAACTCATGGTCTGCGGACCAGACAGAGTGCCCCTACTTTCATTGAGACACTCCCGCCAAAGGTCCGATCCTTGCAGAAGGAAAACGAATCCCTTTGTCAGCACTTACAAACTGCCAAGCAGAAAGTGTTAGACGTGTTTGAGCTTATTCAGGGAGCACAGGTAAGCATGGAGCAAGAGACATCGTCAGGATATGACTCTGATCTTGGACCAAGCCCCTTTAGAGATCAAACAACCCTGCTGAAAAAGCTCAGTAAAGAACTGAGCAGTCAGGATACTCCAAGGACTGAAAACAAAGACTTCGACTCTTGAGCCCCTCCCCTTGAGAAAATGCTCCGGTCCACTGACAGCTATGACACTTTTTCACACCTTCACAGGTTTGAATCACCCCAGGGGAAGGGGGGTGACTTCTCAGCCCACACAGGCAGAGATAGCACCAGGCCCTCTTCTGCCACCTATAGTTTCCCACCACATGGTTCACAGCGGAGAAGTTATGACACATCAGATGACTCTGATGGTTCCTTTTCACCCAGATATCCAATAATGCGCACTAAGGTCATTGATTCTCTGGTGGAGGATGTAGAGCAGTTTGATCCAGATAACACAAACTTAAAAATAGCTGATTACATCAAAAATGTCAACCTGCTCCTCCGTGACATACCTGATGCATCCGCACGAGAAAAACTCAGGCTGATCTGGAAGACAACTTCCAGTAGTGTTCGTGACTTCATGAGTACCCTCCGGCCCGAAGTCAGATATCAGTACTCTGCACTCTGCAACGCTTTGTGCGAGGAATACTCCACCTACTTTGACCCTGCACTGGCCCTTAGTAATTCTTTCAGTGTCTTGCACCAGAAGCATGAAGCCCCCAAAAATTACTACCAGCGCCTAAGATCTGCATATTTCCAGGGACATAAGGCTCCAGGTTTGGACGAAGACCAGATTCTCAAGTCCATCTTCGTGCACAATCTGCATGGCTGTCTGCGGAACAATGTCGACCTCCATTACCGAACACATCAGCTCAGTATGCAAGAGGTCAAGAATTTTGCACAGTCGGTGTGGGAGGCACGCATACGTCCTGGGCCTGGGAGACACAGCAGTGACATAGCACTTGAAGGCAACAAATTGCCTCGTGCTATGAAGAAGTCAAAGAGACCACGTCGCCGGCAGAAAAGACGACAGAGCCAGGGGGGTGAAGGATGGAGCCAGTCACAGGGTAGGTTCCAGCCTGATGAACCAATCACACACAGACCCGAACGGAACTCTCGGGATGGCCGAAGCCCAAGACAGAAGGGTAGGTATAACCGGAGTTCCCAAGAGCTTCCTAAGGAAGCACGTTTTGAGCAGTCAGATGGGGAACATGATTCTGAGTGGTGTGACAGATCCAGCAACAGAGGTGGTAAGACATGGCAGGCCTTCAGCCCTTGCACAGAACCAGATTCTGACTCCAAATCGGGGAGTAGCCTCCACTTCAAAAGCCCACCAAAGTCACTCTACCGACGCTAACGTTTCTTAGTTTTTGTGGCCTGACATAAGTAGTGAAACACATAATGTACACATACATTACACACCTACATGTCAAACACCACCCCACAGGCTTACTCCTGCTCAGTCTAGCCCACAAATCAGCACCTTAAACACTCACTTTTCCTTTCCTTCTTCCTTTCTTCTTCTGATTTTTGTTTTGTTCTGAGGTTTATTGTTTTTCAAGAATGCACCTTGAACAGCAAAGCGTTGCAAATGCCTGAATATGTTTTAATGTTTATCGTTAGACATAGTTAGACAGTCTGCCCAGACTTTGCCTCAGTAAATGCCCAGACCAAATGCCTCTTGAATTTATGGACTGTTTGCTAAATAATCTTTTGAACACTTGTCTCCAAAATACATGGACTGTTGGCCCGTAGTGCCCTAAAGACCTGCGTCCCACTCTTCAGGCCAAGGGGGGATGTTGGGGCCAGCCAGAAGGCCAGACAAAACTCAGGCCTGTGTCCCTTTTTGGAGAAGACTGACTGGAAATCAGTTACCAGGAAAAGGACTCTAACTCCCAGCATGCACTGCAGGGATACTCCCAGCATGCTTTGCAACACCTAACACCTAGGTGTGAATCTTAGGGTGAATAAAAGGAGATGTCACCCATTTTTCTTTCTCTTCACATGCTACCAGCATTAGGGGACACAACTCCTCTGTTCTCCATCCGGAGACACTCCCCCCCCACGCTTTAAAGCACGCTGCTCTTTGTTTGAAAGTTGGCGCGCACTCGCAGGTAACCCAAGGCCTTCAGCAAGGAAGTGTTCCGGAATCCCGAGCTCTGATGATCCCTTGAACGCATCTCGACAGAGCGTCTTATACCGAATTAACACGGTTTATCCAGAGATTGTAAAGAATACGTCTCGTTCCGTCCTGCAACGAACAGGACATCCACAGAGATCACCTCACTCGACGGAGAACACAACGACCCTGCTCGCCCGCTGGGAACCGCAGCCGCCGCCATCACAGCTAACCTGCACTGGAACAGACTGGAGATCTGCTTCCATCACCGGACTTTTCCTCTCATCAACCGCGGGACATAGCGGCTCACAAGTGAGGCTTAATTAGGTCTGGGCAGTTAGCTTTAGAGAGTGTATTTAATAATTGATTTATTAAATGTGAAACTGGGGTAATATTTGTTTGTCATTTGACCACTGCGTCTCGGGTTTTATTAGGTTAAAACCTCTTTGTTTACTTTTTCCCGGACCGCCGCGTCCGAATTGTAAACCTCTTGTTGTCTTGTGTGTTTCTCTGTGAACTCCAGCGTTAGCCGAGCTAATATCTTCATGATCAGGAAGACCAGTGTAAACACCGTCTAACTTAAATTCGGCCACTGGCTTCTGGTATTGAAGTTAATTATTCCCGAGTTGTGCGCGAGTTCCAGACTGAGATTCAGCCTCTTCAGGCACGCTGTCTTTTTCTCACTCTCTCACACACACACCTTCTGGCGCAGACGCACATCTGGGGACCGAGTCTGAGATCGCGCCAGCACACACATAGGCACACTCACACATATAGGCCTGTACACTGTAGTCGTTCAGACGCTACAGAGACAGAGCTTAACTCGGCCCCGCCAGGCTAGACGATAGACCCGGCGAGGAGGCCTGTGTGAGTGGCCGCCATCACGTGACCACCACGTGGTTACGCCGCCATCTTGCTTTCTCTCTCTCTCTCTCTCACACACACACACACACACACACACACACACACGTGCCACTGTTTGCTTATACTTTGTTTGCTGTAGTTTAGTTTATAATAGTGATTTGTTTGATTGAGTTTCATTGATCGACTTGATGCTTCTTTGTTAAATAAACTCTGTTATAATTTAAAGAGCAGTTGTTTGTGATTACTGGTGTATTTGCATTGTGATATAGGCTGGGTGCAAGGGCTTTGTGTTCGGATTTCACGCCTTCAATTTATTAAATACAGATTATTAATCAATAATACTAGTATTTAATTAATTAATTCGAGACTGATATGGTAAGATTGGTTATTCTCTGATTTCAGAGTGGTGCCCCGATAGGTTTATTAACTCAGTTTAATAATATTGTTGATTTAGATTAATAATTAAATAAAGTTAATTATTAATGTTAATTTGATAACCAAATTTTACTATAGAAAACCCATTAGCTCTGCAAAACCCCAACAGTGTTTCCTGTTTTATTTTGTCATTTCTTATTCTTGTGTCTCTCTATGTTCTAGTGTGTTTTGATATATTCTTGAGTTCTCTGTGTGTCTTCAGTGTTTCATGATTTATTTTGTAGTTGTCCTCAGTGTTCTTGTATTTCATTCCTGCCTCTGTGTGGAGTTTCAGTAGTCTGAAGCCTCGTGGTCATTCAGTGGGCATTTTTTGGGTCCACCTCAGTATACTGAACATTTCAGCATGGATACTAACTTCCAGGTTTTATGCAGTATGGATCGGATGAATCCTTTCAGGAAATGAATTGCAGCCTATTTTACCACCCACAATGCTGTGCAAAATTAAACGTAAAACGTCACTTCACGTGCACCTCCAAATCAAAACAAACAAGGATGGATTAATTTAATCAATTTTTAATCTAGAATTAAAGTCCCTACTGAAATCGCTCCTTTTAATCAACAACAAAAAATGTAACAAATGTATGCATTATTATAAAACCTTTTCCCCTCTATTTAGATAATGATTTCCATATTTATGTATGCGTCTTTATTGATTTATTTTACTTTATATGCTGTATATTACTGTCTTTTGTACTTTCCTGTATGAACGGTATGTTATTTAATCTGATTTTTACATTATTTACATTGTGATATTATTTTTCGTTTACCTGACTGTATATGTGCATTACTCTTCTTGAATAAAGCTAAACAAACAAAACAAAAAAAACGAGGACGGATGCGGCTGGTTCGGGTAACACAAATGACGCCACTTCCATACTGAATAGATCAGACGAAGTAGGTACAAATATCTGCCTACTGTGCGCACCTACTGAGTATACAGCATGGATAGTAATGTCTACTGTCTACTGCCTACAGACAGATTGTGTAGGCACTTTGCAATTCGGATGCACCCCATGTTTCCCTCCAGTGTTCATTGCCCTCATTGTCTTCACCTGTGTCGTTAGTCTCACCTGTGTTTGATTACCCCATGTCTATTTAGTCTCTGTGTTTCTTCCCTTCTATGTCAGATCATTGTTGCATTTTCCCGAAGTCAGATGTCAGTGGTTTCCTCGTGCTATTGTGTGGGTTCCTCGTGGCTACTTGTGATTATGTTTAGTTGGACTTTTCAAGAAGTAAGCCATGTTTTTGACTTTTTGTTTAATAAATCTTTTTGTTAGTTTCTGCAATTGGGTCCACCTTCTTTGTTTTTTCATCTGATCATAACACTTTGGTATTGCTTTAGCACAACAGTAAAAATCTCAGATGATTGAGGAAAGCATTTCTCAAAATGCAAGACAAAGCTTGGAGCACAGTCATGATGCCCAGTGGATGAATTTCTTTTACATAAATTGTCCTTGATTAGCATCAAACCACAATGATTAACTGCAGCCTTGTGATATCTTTATGATGTCCTAAGTTAATTTACAAACCTCATTGTGATGAATTAGCATCCAAAATGAATCGTCCTTACATGAGTAAATAAAGCTGAACACATTGGTTTCAGTTTAATACCTTTTTTGTGCCTTTAAATGCGAATAGTGGTAAATTATACATACTGTATATCATTTACAAATGCTGCAGCACATGTACTAACGAGATATTACATATTAGCCTCCCTGCACTGGTTCCCTTTAAACTCTAAAAGAAAATTCAAATTCTATCTTCTCACTTACAAAGCTCTTAATGGTCAGGCACCATCATATCAAAGAACTCATAGTGTCCCTATAGAATAGTATGCTCCCAGAATAAAGACCAGCTTATGGTACCTATAGTCTCTAAATGTACTATGGGAGGTAGAGCCTTCACTTATCAGTCCTCTCTCCTTTGGAATCATCTACCAGTCAGGGTAGTGTCAGGCAGACACCCTATCTTCTTATGAGAGCAGACTTAAAACTTCCCTTTTTGATAAAGCTTTGTTAGGACTGCGGCTCAGGCTTGGTCCAGCCCCTAGTTATGCTGCTATAGGCTTAGACTGCTGGGAGAACTGACACATTGAGCTCTTCTCTCTGCTGCTGTGGAAATGCCTGACTCCAACTGCTACAACTATTAATATCAGTCTTACTTCTATTATCATTATTATAAATGTAAATGTAAATCTAAGAGCTGCTTGATTTCAACTTTTATAATTAACATTTTCATTTGAAGTTTTTATTTGAATGATCAATCAAATATCATACTTTTTTTATTCCTGCTACTACTGTACCACATTTACTTTTACCATTATTACTGGCACTGTAGTCTTGATTATGTTCTAGTCATTGTTATTGTTCTGTCTGTTTGTATCCATCTCTCTCTTTGTGTCTTTGTGTGCCCCACTGTCCAAACCCAACACAATTGGCTGTCCAACATGAGTCTGGTTCTGCTTGAGGTATCTGCCTGTTTAAAGGCATTTTTTCTTGCCATTATTACTTTGCTAAAGTGTGCTGTGCTTATGTTGGATTAATGTTGGGTCTTTGTAAATAATATAACAAAGAGGAAGGTCTAGACCTGCTCTTTGTGTAAAGTGTTTTTAGTTAACTTTACAAACAGTGATTGATTCATATATGACATAAAAACATGATAGTCACAACATGCCATCTGAAGTATTCTAAGATATCTGTGAGGTATACAGCTGTACCATGTACTGTTTATCACATCTGTATCAGTTTTGACTTGTAGAAATGTTATCTCTGCAGGGGGAAATATATTTGTAACATTGGAAAAAAACGTTTTTGACATGTTGAATTAAAGATTAAAATTAGAAATTGCCTGATATAGTTGCCAGCTGTTTGGTGCTGTCCCTTTAAGCAGTCAGTATAGATTATAATTGGACTCGGGGTGAGTGTGTTTCATTCTAGACTGTCGTCTTTATCCTGCTCCAGAGGGGCTCCGGCAGTGGGTAGGGAGGGTTCAACCAGCACTGTGCAGTTATTCTCTGTGTGATTTCATGAGCTCACTCACTCTGAGCAGAGACAGCATGAGTATGGTATCTGAGCCTTTGGTTGGGAGCAGCAGGTCTCTGTCTGCAACCAGGAGACACAAAAGTATCAGGAAGAACTCACGAAGGATTTATTCAGCTTTTCAGGACCACCAGCAGGGGTGAGTTGGATAAATCTTCCTCTGAGATGGTTTCTGGGAACCCTTTATCTGTATGTCTCTCTCCCTCACTCTCTGTGCCTTTCATCTTTCTGAGCCTTTAATGACATCCTGAAGGTTATACAATTAGTCTTATAAGAAATCTAATAATAACGAGAGTTTCCTGTGTGCTGTGTGACTCTTAACTGCCACTCAGCAACATGATGGACACGCTATTTATTTCATAAATGTCACAATAGTTAAATATTATATTGGTTGCCCTTTAAAAAAAGTGATGTAGTTCTTTTTTTAACATGTTTTTGTGCAAAGTGCCTGTTTTGCATTGTTTCTATTTCATTCCCTTATAAATACTTTTTATAGAATAAAAAAATGCCACCTTGGATGATGTTTTGAATAAAAGACGAGTGACATATTGCAATAGAAGGTAGAATAAGGGAAAAAAATATTGTCACAAATAGGCATTGCAAGACAGGCTCTGCATTTAACATATTTCAACATGAATGGACATAGACAGAAATTGTCATAAAAAATCCCTCTTAAAGCATATAGGGAGCAGGGGAAGAGGATTCAATGTACTATGCACTGATGGACCCTGGTCTCAAAAAAATGCCCTGTGACCATCAAATATTACTTGCAGGTGGCCATCTTTGGTAGACATTTGTTTTCACCATAACTTCAACAATAAAATCCCAATCAAATAAAATAAATAATTCCTTCTCAGGTTTTAACTTACAGATCCTGTAAAGCTGTAAAAAACAACAACAAAAAAACATATTTTTTAAATTTACCAATGGAATATTTATTTTCTCCATTTATGCAAGTTAGCTTATCAATGTGTAATGTTAGCCTAATGCCTAATAGCATAGCCTAGCCAAATAAAAGCAGCCTATCAGTAAAAAAAACACAAGAAAGCAAAGCCCATGTAACTTAACCACATTTTATCTCTATGGTCAAATCCCAAACTAGCCGCCATCCTCGCATAACAGCCTTTGTCAAGTCAAGTTTATCTCCATAAAACATTTCAGCAACAAGGCAATTCAAAGTGCTTCACACATGACATCAAAAACACCATGACAAAGGGAAAAAGAAACCTAAAAAGAGAAAATTTAAAAATCACAAAAAAAAACTATTAACAATCACAGAAAAGATTAAATATGAAAAGATGTATAAAAAAACAAGATCCAAAAGAAATACGGAATTATGACATTGAGCGAAAAAAAGACATTAAAATACAACACATATAAACAACCTCCAACTTGTAATGGGGTTATCTTCTGCTCTTCTGCTCTTATCCCACCTCCCCCTATCCCGTTCCAAGCCCGGCGCAGTCTAGGCTGTGAAAGCTGTTTTGTCATGAGCCGGGGATCACTGCCGAAGATTTCTGCCTTTTAATAAGGAAGTTTTTTCTGACCAATGTATCTTTTGCTGCTTTGCTAAAGTGCTCATGATGGATTAAGCTGGGTCCTTGTAATATAGCAATAAGTAAGGTCTTTTACCTGCTTTTTGTAACATAACAATGAGCATGGTCTTTTTACCTGCTCTTTTGTAATATTAATAGACAAAGAGTAAGGTCTTTTACCTGCTTTTTGTAAAGCGTCTTGAGATAACACTTGTTATGAATTGGCGCTATACAAATAAAGATTGATTGATTGCTCTGCACTCATTACAAAACACAGTATGTCTTTGTTTTTGACTTTGTTTTAGTTGTTAATCAACCATTTTTATAATTTTTTGTTTTATGACGGGCATGAAGGGAAAACTATTGTTCTGTTTACACATTATGAAATAAGATCACCCCCCTATTTTATCAATAGTACTTAACTAAAGACAATTTACCAAGTTGTAGGCCCATTGTCAGTTACAATCATATACCTGCAGGTCCTCTCATGTTTGATGTGAGAACTGCTGCATGTCATCATTTCAACATACTAGCTAAGCCATGGAATATACTCTCTCTCAGTGATTTTTATATCATTATAGAGCTACAGGGAGGCGGGATTATGCAAAGGAACCCCAGTGCATCATAGAGCCACCCATCTGGCCATGCCCAGAAAAATCAGAAAGATTGATTGATGAAAGACTTTCTACCGGTCTAAATCCATAATTAACTTTTATTAAATCTTTACACATCTTTACAGCAGCTTTTTTCCAACATATATATGATTTGTTTAGTGACCACTTTCTGATTTTTCTTCACACAGATTTTCACATTCTATAAAATCGTTTTCACTGTGTAAAAAAAAAAAAAAAAGGTTTGACAGAGGGCAACATAAAACAAGAATGCTCTGGTTTGATTAATATTTTAATTGCTTTAAGAAGCTAAAAACCATTTGTGCCATTGATTGCAAAGTTGGGTCGGTTGGAGAAATTCATTAAATACACACATCTTTTTTTATATCTGACAGGTAACTTATCATAGTGCTAAAATTGAATACAAATGTTTATATAGTCCAAAAGTTGACAAAGCAATGTATTGACACACTATGGGATAGTCTGAATGGTATTTTACATTATTTCATAATAGAGATGATCCGAATATTTTCTCTGGCCGCCAAATTTAGAAGCTTGTTGGCCTGAGGTGCCAGAGCTTAAACATATTAGCAGAGATATGTTATGTTTCAGAAAGAGAAAGCTGGTGTGATTTTTTTTATTGGATTTAATCAGAAATATATTGAATTTAAATAATTAGAATTTAATCCAAGTACATAATCTTGTTTAGAACAAGTCTTATCTCACCTGTTAGTACATCGTCCACTTACTGTACATCCACTTTTCATTGCACAACACCACAAATGTACATGCTACATGTAATGGTATTCTTATAATATGAAATGGGTGAACAAAAATACAAGTAAGTAATATATAAGTATTAAGTATAAATATAAGTAAAGAAGTTAATGTCTTATATGTTTAGTATTTTTTATAAAGTGAAAAAGTCCATCAACCTGTACATCAAAACCATTTCCATTCAGCTTTCATAGTGAAATACTTTAAAATTCTTCTTTACAATGTAACAGTCTGAGTCTGTGTTTGTTGTCTTTCCAGCTCTTCAGATGATGAAGACAAAGACGATGAGCGGGTGGACAGCAACGACCCAGAGGAGATGTTCCAGAACATTCAGTACCAGAAAGAGATTATCGCCAACATTCGGACCAGACCCTGGCCAATGAGACGCAAGCTCAAAGTCCTAAAGTACCACACTGCTTTTTTTTTTTTTTTTAAATGGTAGAATTACTCTGTCTCTTCTCTTCTGCTCTCCAACACACAGATACATACTGCATACAGTATATATTTAAGAAATAATGCTCTTCCTAATGAAAGTGCTCAGTTAATATTCATGTCACTGAACTCATTTATAGATCAACAACAGAGTAGCAACCAGGAAGGGACAGGAAACAAAAAAACATAACATAATAGGGGCTGCAGATGTAAGGCGTTCTAAAACTTCTAAACTCAGAGAGCATTACACCCTGCACGCTGATACTTAAAGTGTCAACCTTTAATGCTTCAAATTCCCCGGCCTTAGTCAGAAAGCACAGGGGAGACTTATTGGTTGGCTCCAGGGCTGAAGTTTTAGTTAAGTTCAGAGCTAACCCTCATCACTTTAAATCGTCAGCAGTAAGCAACGCACGGAAGCCAGGTAGTAGTTGGGCATTATTGTTGCACACACAGGTTAAACTGTACATTTGTCCTGCTTTTTCTTACAGCTACGGATCTCAGCTGCTTCAGTCATCACAATGACGTAACTCTCACACACACACACTCGCTGACTTTCAGTCCCTCTACTCACTTGCTCTACCATCATTTTCCCCCCGTTTAAGAAATGTATTGCCTGCAGGTTTATAAAGCAGACCTTGCTTGTCATGGGAGCATGTCAGTAATGCGCAAACATTTGAAGAGAAGGCACACTGGACGTCCGTCTTTTAAAAATCATCTCTGACATTCATTTTAACAATCCAAAGTTTAAGCCACGCAGTGATTTTTCTCTTATTTAGATTTTCAGTCCATCACCTTAAAACCTATCCCTGAGAACACTTTATCTTTTTCTATCCTCTTTATCTCTTTCTCTTTGCAGAACAAACTCTGACCTTTTTATTATCGTAACCACGATACGGAGTAAAACCAAATAATCAGTCTTGCATTAACACTAGTAACGTTTAAGCCAAGACAGAAATATAGCTGAATTAAGATTTTAATGGCATATTTTGCGTGTGAAAGAGTTATTTTAAATGTAAATTTTGATAGATAAATAAGAGCCATTAAGTTAGTGTGCAAAAAATTAACAGATTATGTGATTAATCGTTTCAAAAATCGATGACTGGTCGAGGATCAAAATAGTCATTAGTTGCAGCCCTACTTAGGGTTTCTGTATACACAAATGAATTTGTATTTACTTTACATTTATTTTAAATGCTCCATGACCACTTACTATCAGTGAAGAAGCCTATGTTAAGTTTAATTTAACCAAAAGACAAATATCTCTCTGCGCACAGTTACGTTCAGGAACCTTGCATTTAGCTTTAGAGACCGGCAGGTTTAATGCAATCCCAGAGGAAGACCAAGTTTGTTTGTTTTGTGATTTAGATGAAATTGAAAATGAGATTCACTTTCTGTTTCATTGTCCAATGTATGATAACATAAGGGATGTTCTTTTTAAAAAAAATGTCCTCAATTTACGTTGATTTCTTTTGGTTAGACGATTATGAAAAAACTTGAGTTGTGTTTTAAAAAAGGAACCTTTGTTGTATCAGATGTTATTTGTAAAGCCTGGGAAAAAAGACAGAACACGCTGTTTAAGACTGAAACTGGAGCCTGCAACTTTATAATGTTATGAAATGTTGAACCACTGCAACTGAATTTTCTGGTGTCTTATAAGCCCATGAGAGTTGGGCACTTTGTGTGCATGACACGAAAATAAATTTAACCAATCAATCATTCAATCAATCAATCAATCAATCACGAATCGTGTTAACACTTGTCCAAACACCTCTATGGAAAATATATATATTTTTAAAATATAATATTTCATAAATGAAATGTAACCAATCAGCTGCCGATCATTCCTCCAGGCCAAATGAGCCTTACAGAATTTATCTAAAAAAAAATCATCTGAGAGTGTTGTGACCGTCAGACACCAAACTGTGGTCTATACTTGGATAGTAGATGGAAAACAGGCAGGGGAAGAGAGCACCAGAATAGATAGAGAGCTTCTAAGATGTGCTGACTATGTGCCATGGATAACAGGTTTTATATGGGCAGTTTGTTATTACTGCAGAGGTTTTATTACCGTCATCAGGGATGGAATGCAAGTCTGCGTTTCTACACACTCTTTAATCTCAGGCTGAATGTCTGCGATTAATCCCACCGCACTAACAGCTCGTATTTCACATCACAAATCTCTGGTCTTTACTTAGATTTTGCAACCAACTTTAGAGTTATTGTTTGAATTGAAGTCTGACCTCAGCCTAACCATGAAATGAGGTCACAAAATAAATGTCAATTGCTTTTCATTGGAGAGTGTGAAGTGCAGCTGAGATGGCTCATCACCCCACGAATAGTCCTCATCCTGAACCAGAAAAATAAAATGGACTTTAAAGCTACTGATCCCATTCTTACAGTCTATGTGGCAAGTTTGCTGTGACTGGTTTAAGAATGATCTCGGTTTTATGACTGGTTTGGTTTATAAAAAAAAAAAGTTTAAGTCATTGTACTCAGCATTCTGCACACTTAGTAGTTATATGAGGAAAAATAGAGCCTAATAGAAACACTTAAACTAAAACAAATGTGTACCTCAACCACCTTCATAACTGTAACTGATCTTGTCATGCTTTAACAGTCAAGCAATTACACATGTACCATGTACTGTTTATCACATTAAATAGAACAAAAGCCCATATATAAATTGGTTATCTACAATGGGAGTGCTGCTAAAGCAAATAAAGAATAAAAATGTAGATTAAACATTTGGCATGAAGTCACCATAAGGGATGCACATTCTCCTCCTGACTTTCCCTGTTGGATTGGAGGTGAAAGTCTCTCAGTAGAAAGGACGCTACGATAAAAGGACGATGTGGAAATGGTGAAAGAAGCAACAAAGTCAGACACAATCATGCCAATTGTTGCCTTTATATCAATGCTTTATGTAATAAGACATATTCACATTATCAACAAGTGATTGGTAATGAAATTCCTGCAAGTAGAAAACAGTTTGAAACAACTTCATAACATGCAGCATAAATTAAATTAGCATAAAATGTAAATGTTTGAGTAAAGAGCATAAGTCCTATGTATGTTAATGTACTCATAGTGGGCTCACACCTGTGTCTTTGTTTTCCAGGCAGGCCAGAGAAATAGTCCTGAAGTATGAGGGACGACTGACCAGAACCAGAGGTTACCAGACTGCAGGAGCTGATGTACGTACAAACCTCAGTTAGTTACTGTACTTTTTACCAATATACACTCAAACTGATTCCAAACAGTCTGTAGTCCACTTTACTTGTACAACTTTAAAAGATGTATCAGAACTGAATAGATTCTTTCAGCAACATGCAGGAGAAGACTAAATCAAAAACAACAGAGATGGTTCTGCTCTGAGTGATTTGTCATCCTCCGTCTCCACTGTGTCACTGTGAGCAGCTTAGGTGAAGTCTACACTAAAAACTATAGAGCAACAGCTCCATTTATTCTGTGTGAATCTGTGCTGAGTGTCTTTTCTGTTATTTTACTTCACTGCACTGCAGCAACTTGATTATCAGAGTCAGAATAATAAACCATGTCGGCCATCCTTTGTGCAAGCTGCTGAATTAAAATCAAAAAGAGTGTTTCCCCTAATAGGAACTGAACACAAGCATGCTGAGTGTAGATAATTTAGCTTGTGATATCTGCCTATCTTCATCACATAGAGAGAGAGAGAGAGAGAGAGAGAGAGAGAAAGAGAGAGCACTGTGCAGAGGAAGCATGCGCATGACTGAATTTATGGCCTGTTGTTAAAGCTTAGTGTAATTAAAATGTTCAGGCTGCTCAGACCCCAATTAGAATAAATCCACTTTAGTATGTCTGATAATGAGTTATTAACTCTTCAGCTCCCACTAATTGAAAATTTGACTCACTGGTGCAGCTGACCTTATCTATAATTGTTACCATAATCTCAGTTCTGATTTTGATTTCTGTCGCAAATCTTGTGTGAAGACCATCATTGTTTGTGTTTTTAATTCACCACACGGATATGTGCTGCAACCATAGGGATATGTGCTGCCTTTAAACATCCTGAGCAATGCAATCTTAATTAGACTTTATCAACATACAGCTAACCGTATAACAATTAGCTTTTCTGAATCAGAATCTGCTTTATTGGTCAGGTATGTTTACGCAGACAAGAAATTTGACTTCTGTAAACTGTGCTCTCTATGTACAAAAGTATAATATTGAATATTAAACAATAAACAAACAGATGAACAAAGACTAACATGTACAAGACTAAACAAGACAATAGTGCAGTGGTGAGTAATGCAAAAGATGCTGAATGAACATAGTAATAAATGATGTAGTTATGTAACAGATGGTTAATATACATGAGGTAGATAGTTTTTACAGTATGTACATTAAGGTATTGTGCATAGATTGATGTCAGATGAAGATAACCACATTAAAAGATTAAGTTATTGACCATAAAATAAGTGTAAATAATCATATTTACATTCACAGTGCGTGTTTGGTTTTAGGGTTACCGGTATTTCACGTAACAGATCTGATACTCTGTGACCGTTTAGCGTTCATCAGAGTGACAGCCTGGGGAAAGAAACTTTTTCTTCCATGTGGATGTTTTCGCGTACAATAATCTGTATCACCTACCGGGAGGGAGGAGTTTGAGCTGCTTGTGTCCGGGGTGTGAGAGGCCTATTTTGGGTGTTATTTCTGGGTTTCTAAAGAATGTAGTAATCATTTTACATTAAAATTCCCTCCATGTGTTTGAGTTTATAAACAAGTGTGTCTTAGTAAACACTTATTCCAAAATGAACAGTTTTCTAATTTGTAACACACTGGTGATTAAAAATAATAATTCTGTTGTACACAAATATTTCCAATGATCATAACAGCTAGTGGGCAAGAACACTTTCACAGG
This sequence comes from Tautogolabrus adspersus, assembly GCA_020745685.1. Classification (NCBI taxonomy): domain Eukaryota; kingdom Metazoa; phylum Chordata; class Actinopteri; order Labriformes; family Labridae; genus Tautogolabrus; species Tautogolabrus adspersus. The sequence continues at coordinate 10,021,940 of CM036535.1, forward strand.
TCACTGTTCATATGTGCCATGTTGGGTTGTGATTTAAAATGATATATTTTGTTGTAAAGTATCTTATAAAGTTAGTGGAAGACACAACCTAGCTCTACAGATACTGATGTTATCATCTGTTACTACTAATAGCTGTCATTGTGTCTTTTTATTGACAATGGTGCGTCTCAATGGGATCTATAGAAAAAGTTTATCAATCATCAGTTATTCCATCTTATGATGCTACTGTACACTTCAGGGAGGAGAAAGACTGGTTTAAGTTATGTAAGAGTTTAATAATTATAGAGATTTCTGTAGATATTTGAGGAAATCCTCAAAGATAGAGTGAGACTCAACACACTGAGATGGTCAGATATATTTCCACATTATGATGAGTGTCCGTTGTGGAGGTGTGTCTGTCAGAGGTTAGAATATGTCTGAAATGTCTCAGCTCTGTGCAAACTCCAGTTTTTATCTTCCTGCAGCTGTTGAAGAAACTTTCCCGAGTGCTTTACAACATTGTGGTCCTTTTTATTCCCTGGGAAGTGCGCATTAAGAAAATTGAAAGTGAGTTTTCTCTTAAGAATTATTAGAAGATTCCTGAAGTGCTGTGTTTGATTTGGTTATTATACTAGCTAGTGAAGACACCCCCCGACTCTCAGATGACAATTTGTTTATTTTTTTTATTTGTAGTACTTTACTAAACCTCCGTTTTATAGGACAGTTCCAAATACTAAGGTCATTTTACATTGTGTTAGCCATTTACAGTTAGACCTTTCAGGACACAGAATGAAAAATCAGTGCTCGTTACATCAAAGTCTTTCTTCTGCCTTGTTGAGGTCACTTTGGGTCTGGTGTGGCGTCCTACTTTATCTTCCTCCGTTGGTTGTTTGGGATCAACATTGTCCTGACCATCATGACTGGAGCCTTCATTGTCCTACCAGAGGTAAGCAACTCTCTGACACAGTGTGCTACACACATCTTCTTTTGTAGCATATCCAGCACGCTCTCGCTTTAAACTTGTCACAGCTTGGTAAGTGGGCCAACCTGGATGTGTAAAAGACAAGGAGTTAGAGGGTGTAGAGCGGGGTTCTCTTCGTCATAATTTGAAGTGTAGTGCTGCTCCAAACTTTAGTTTGGTATGAGTTGGTGATGAGAATGTACTTAAACTAGGGCTGTCAAATGAGTAATTTATTAAATTGTGATAAATTTAATTTTTAATCATAGGTATATTTCTGCATTTTATAACAGATTTAAGTCCATAGTTATTCTTAACAGTGTCTTGATTTCTTTTAAAGGATAATGACTGTCACACACAAAGAAATATGCAGGAGTGAATGCTGTACAAAATGACTTACTGATGTCAATGATCCCCCGTATGCGACAGCATTTTCACTTTTCAAGAGTTCCACTTTAGTTGCTTTCCTTGTTTCATACAGGTCCTATGTGTCAAACTCTTGTTCCCCACAACAGTAAGGCACATAACTGCTCACATCATGCCAACCTGAGGACATCCCTTAGACCTGAGTCTTCCACAATGTTGCCGGCCTGCAGTCAGTCGCACCCATTTAGCAAGAGATGTTCAGCAAACCTCTGAAAGAATTATGTTCATGAGGACAGCCACTCATTTAGCAATTGCTGTAGTTAAATAGATACTTCACCCATTTGCATTAAGCTTTATATCATTAGAAACCTGGTAGTATTTTTGTTTGGTCGTGCATCCCGCCCTCATTTTCCCCTGAGACAGGAAAGCTCCTTATTTTATTTCTGAAAAGGAGCCTCCGATGACGCAAAAATCATCATTTTGCGTAATCGGAGGCTGTTTTGGTTAGCAAGGGTGAAACTACATCGCTAGTTCCTCATATTTTCGACCACTGAAGCTACAGACCTATTACAGATCAGTGGGCGGGACCTCACTCCCAGAATCGAAACTTAACGTCCGCCATATTGCTTGGAAGCTATGCTAACTCTATGGAGAAAGCTGATAAGAACCGAGAATGGCGAAAAGAGTATGTTTCAACTTCAAACTGATATGGATGAAGGGGATTTTGAAGGTCTTGTGCTCGAATCGGATGTTCGTGGCTCTTTCTACGAGCTGCAATATAGCGGCGAGCTGGCTGCTGCCGACAGGCAGGTCCGCGGGCAGACTGGTGGTGTCGGTGCTGTCACTGTTTGCCTATGGACACAGACATAGAGTCCGTTTTCTGCCAGGAATTTCCAAGATGCCAATTCCTTCTGGAAGAAATCTCGATCAAGAATAAAAATAATGTATTCAATACACATTCATTATTTTGTCCTCCAGTCCTTTCCAAAGAGTCAACAACACATGTTCATTCTATCTGTTTGGTCAGGTGTGAAAATTTAATATTCAGGGGGCTGACATGCACCAAATAGAGTCGAAGCCTCTACATGGGGCTCTTTCTCTACCAACTGAGCTAAACCCCAGATTGGTTGTATCTTTAATCAAATTTACAGTAATTGACGTGCAAACGTGAAACACACCCTCAAGTCTGATCACAACTGATGTAATTTAAAGGTAGAACTTTCCAACCTTTACTATTGGGGCTATATAATATAAAATGTAATACTTAAATTGTTTGTTGTTTTTTTTAACCTCTGTAATAAGTATTCATATATTCATAAGGACAGATCAGAGGAACCATTCTGCCAGATGATTCTCCTGCAGCCTCACTCGGCCAGATTAACACAAACTGCAGACAAGAGCAGAGGGGACAAAGGAGGAGATGCTGTTAGATTTATGTTGGTCACTGACTTTCAGACACAAGCAATTTCCACAGACATGACTTATCGTATCATTCCCAGCGCCTAATCTGGTTCTACATTTATTTCTCTCTTCCTCATGTGTAAGGACTAACCTTTCAGGAGCTCCCTCTGCTCAGTGAATAATGTTATCCCACATCAGATGTCATGGATGTCTGTCCTATTTGATGTCCGTGGCTGTAAATGATTTGACCAAGGATGGACAGAGGGTCAACTCTGTTATTTCTTTGTTTTTTCAGCCAGAAGTGACCAAATTTAGGCAAGAGGGTGGAGATGGAGAGGGGAGAGTGTTAGTAAACGCCAAGTTATCAACGTTGATGAACTTCATTAGCTAGTGATTGAGCAAGTTAACCTTTATGTTTCCTATATAATGAGTTTCTATTTGTGGTGAAGCTGGAGTAATTTGACTTAAAGAAGTTAAGAGAGATCATGGAATGCAATATGCTCACAACTCATGTGAGCATGACTGACAGATGAACACCACAAATACAAAAAAATCTTGATATAAACTCTTGACCCCAGATGCAAAAATGCTTTGATTTTCAAGTGAAAGTGAAACATTTTTGAAACAATTACACTTTTCCTTTGGCTGATATGACTGGAGTCAGTATGAAAAGCCAGTCTATTTTAAGCCCAAAAACTCACCAGCCTATTCATGTAACACTGATTCATCAACATGGTGTCTGTGTTTATAAATTGACAGTAAGTCCCTTTGCCACAGACTCCCTGCAGCAGTCTAGGGTTTGTCAGATACAGACAGTTATGTGCAGGAGTGTTGCCAGTATTTCTGGGCACTCTGAAAAGATATCACATTGGGCCCCTCCACCACAGCCTGGTTATATTTTTATAAACACACCCCCATCACAAAAATCACCCATTAAAAGCTTTAAATTAAGGTTGCAAAATGTTCCTCCAATACTTTTTAATACCTTACATTTCAATGGGATATAGTCTCTTTTATTTTATTGATGGACACTAGGATACAATTACAGAAGCTTAACAAAAAGCAATGTTCATTTTATAAAAAGGTGTATATGAGAAGAACAAGCCCATGTATTTGTTTAATTTAGACAGTGTACAGGAGTTGTCTTGCAATTTCTGGTCTGGTTTCTGGTGTGTGGAGTTACATTATTTGTAGTTGTATTGTTGAACTACATAAGAAAAAAGGTCTTTGATATGTTGTCATCATAATAATGCATTAAAACAGTCTCTGTTTGTGTATACCTAGCTGCTGGCTGGAGCTCCGTTTGGAACGACAAGAAGTAAAACGATCCCCAAGGAGCACCTGGCTTCAGCCCAGGACCTGGACACCATCTGGTCTCTTGGGGCAAGCCTCTTTCCTGTTACTGTTCTGTCAATAACACATTACTTACAGATACAATGGACCATTACTTCACCGCCTCCTTCCTTCCACAGGTTACATAAGCTTAAAGCTCAATTTATAGAGTGGTCTGTCAGGGTAATAATGATTGAGTTTTTCTGTGTACTTGGGAACCATTCTTAAAAAGCAACCAAACTTAAACAACTTCCTTCTTCTTTCCGGCCTATAGTGAATAGTATAGTGTAGAATGGTGACCAATAGTGGGTCTACCTATCTACCTAGATAGATTACTTCAATTGTTGTTTTTCATTCTAAATCAGCTCCGAGTCAATTTGAGCTGTTTTCTTGAGATCTTATGAAATCAACTCGTTATCATGGAAGACCAGTGTTGTTATCCTGAGATAATGTGACAAATTTATTTGTTATGACTGGAAAACGGATTAAAAGAAAATTAATAGATTGATGTCAGATGACGGCTCCCATAGTTTAAAAGACTTTTGACAAATATTTAACTCAATTACAGCACACTGGACATAAAGAGAAAAATGGTTAAAAAATAATAACATTTTTGCAGAAAATACCATCTAGGTCAATGCAAAAACTCAATTCTTAGTGAGTGTATTTTTAAATTTCTATTCAAAAAGTTGTCATTACACTTAAGCCACATTCACCTGACAAGTCCAGAAAAACTATTTCTTTCAAGACATTACAAGCAAAATCTGAGGCCTGCATTGTTTGTAACCTAATGAGTTAAAATAGCTGCATGTGCTACAAGCAAATTTCTACTTGTAAGGTAGAGTCAGTAGTCATGTTTTTTGCTCACAGAAGTAATAGTCAGTAATGTTTGTTGCAGCCCTTCCTGGGTTCATCACCACAAGAAGCACACACTCATTGTAGGATTAGCGTGTACGTTTACTGCTTGTATCTACACTGCAAGCTAGCCGAGAATATATAGGGCTACAACTCCACCGGACTTATTTCCCACTTTTCTGACGGAATCCGTGGAATTATTGGATATTCTGGTCAAAGGTGCCATCACCTTTGTCGGCGCTGTGAGACGACGAAGGAGAGGACGGAGGGCTGGAGCGCTTGTGTGTCTCCGCCAGCGCGGACTACGCACCGCTCTCCCGGGCATCTTTCTCTCCAACGTGCACTCACTGTGCAACAAACTGGACGAACTTCAACTACTGATGGGGAGAAACAGAGACTTTTTTTACATCCTGTGTTTTGTGTTTCACGGAGACCTGGCTGTGTGGACTGATACCAGACTCTGCGCTGCAGCTGGCAGGATTCCAACTCTTCAGAGCACAACTTTCCGGGAAAAAAAAGGGTGGAGGAATCTGTTTCTATGTCAACAGTGGCTGATGTTCGGATGTCACAGTGATCCAAAAGCACTGTTCTCCCGAGCTGAAATCTTTTTTCATGTAAACCTTTTTATTCTCCCCGCGAGTTTGCTTCATTCATCCTGGTAGGGGTCTACATGCCTCCGCAGGCCAACATGCAGGAGGCACAGCGCGCTCTTGCAGACCAGATACTGTGTGTGGAGCGGACAAACCCGGACTCCTTAGTTATTGTCCTCGGTGATTTTAACAAAGGTAATCTCAGTCATGAGCTTCCTAAGTATAGACAGTTTATTAAATGTCCGACCAGAGAGGGAAATGTTTTGGATCACTGTTACACCACAGTCAGCAACGCATATCATGCCGTCCCCCGCGCTGCACTGGGCCACTCTGACCACATCATTGTCCATTTGATTCCTTCATACAAGCAGAAATTAAAGCTCTGTAAGCCTGTTGTGAGGACATCAAAGCAGTGGACCGGTGAAGCTGTGGAAGAATTAAAGGCATGCTTAGACTGTACTGACTGGGATGTTTTCAGGACTGCCTCAAACAGTCTGGATGAGTACACAGAGGCTGTGACATCATACATTGGCTTCTGCCAGGACTTGTGTTCAGTATCACGCACTAAGGTGAGCTACAACAACGACAAGCCCTGGTTCACAGCTAAACTCAGACGGTTAAGGCAGAAAAATGAGGTGGCTTTTAGAAGTGGGGACAGGGAGAGTTTTAAAAAGGCTAAATACACCTTTAGCAGGGCGGTGAGAGAAGCCAAGCGTCTTTACTCTGAGAAACTACAACAACAGTTCTCAGATAGAGATGCTGGCTCAGTCTGGAAGGGTCTCAGACAGCTCACCAGCTACAAGCCTAAAACCCCCCACTCTGTAAGTGACCTGCGTCTGGCCAACAACCTGAACGAGTTCTACTGTCGCTTTGAAAGACAATGGGACAGCCTGGAAACCAACGACTCTACTTCACAACCCACCTCCCCCACCATAACAGGGTCTCAGGACTCTCAACGAGCCCTAATAGCCCTCTCTCCCATCACCCCAGCGACACCTCTTTCAGTCACTGAAAGAGATGTAAATAAGATCTTCAAGAGACAGAACCCCCGCAAAGCAGCTGGACCAGACTCTGTCTCTCCCTCCACCTTGAAGCACTGTGCTGATCAGCTGTCTCCAGTCTTCACAGACATTTTTAACACCTCATTGGAGACATGCCACGTGCCAGCCTGCTTCAAGTCCTCCACCATCATCCCTGTCCCCAAAAAACCAAGGACCACAGGACTTAATGACTTCAGACCCGTCGCCCTGACCTCTGTGGTGATGAAGTCCTTTGAGTGCCTTGTGCTTTCACACCTCAAAGACATCCCAGACCCCCTCCTGGACCACCTACAGTTCGCCTACAGAGCCAACAGGTCTGTTGACGACGCTGTCAACCTGGCACTCCACTCCATCCTCAATCATCTGGACTCAGCAGGAACCTACTCCAGGATCCTCATTCATGCGAAAACGAGTGGGTGGGGATTGGAGGTATTCCGCTGGAGGAGAGCGGAGGCTTTAGAATAGCTGAAGTGTAGCCAAACAGCAGTTTGTTGTTTGTTTTGGTTTAATGCTGGTGCTCAAGGGCGACATCTACTGGATCAAAAAGTTGCACATTCTTCCTTTAAATCACGATGCTGCATTAGAAATTGTCATATCCAAACTATACAAAAGCTAATGCATAAAAGATCCAATAATAATGTGGGGTTAAAAAAGTGTGCTTTGGTCTGCCCAAAGCTTCGAGACTCTATGATTTATTTTCTGTTAAGTGCATTAACTTTCCATTTCTCATTCTATATATGTAGTTGGTTCCATCATTCATTGAACCTCTGTGTTGTATGTTTGATCTCCACAGGGCTACCTGCAGTACTCTGTGTTGTTCTATGGTTACTATGGCAGAGTGAGGAAAATTGGCAGCGCAGGGTACCGGTTGCCCCTCGCCTACTTCCTGGTTGGGATGGCTGTCTTTGCTTACAGTTTCATCATTCTGTTAAGAAAGTAATTGCTGCAGTCTTCACATCTCATACCATGTCATAATGATTTGTTGATCTATTAATGTGATGTAATTCCTGAAGATGACCTGACTATTTTTTTTCAGATCAGCTCTGTTTTAGATAATGGCTAGATCATGTTTTGTTGCACTTCACAAAATGCTTCTGAAAAAAGCTGAATGCCTAGCCTACTCACAGAGATGGAACAGTCTAACAGCCTACACTGGGTGGCACCAGCCCTGTGAAAGTTCAAAAGCAGCCTAGTTTGAATGTTATTTCTTATCTAGGATAGATTTTACGCTCTACTAACTTTCAATGTGTTGCACCAGCTGAGATAGTTCGTATGCAGAATTTACAACTTCAATCTTACACCTAGCTCCTAGTAAGTCCTCTTTAAAATATGGTTGTCATGGTGATCATTTTGGGATAACTTGAATGGATTAGGGGAAGCAGAGGGTTTTATCAGGTGTTAGGCATTAACAGTGTGTTCTCTGTGATACATTCCTCAAAAATGTTTGAATGAATGAATGAAACCTTTATTGCCCCTAGGGGAATTTGTCTTGCACCGAGAGCATAAAACACTATACAAACAAACATTTACAAGACAGCACAAAAAAACACATAAAAATACACTAAAGCATCACATGATTAAAAGAGGGATTTCAGTAGCCATGTTCATACTGTGAGATCAGACCTTATTAAGCAGCTGAATGTTGCGTGGTACAAAGGATGTAATGCTTCTTTTAGTCCTCATCCTGGGCATTCTGTACCTGCGCCCTGAAGTCAAGAGTTCATACTCTGACCAAAGGGGGTGCAGAGGGTCAGCTGTGATCTTGATGGCTAAATTCAATGTGTCTGTCAGGTAAGAAATGCTGCACATTTGCTTCCAGGTTATCTTGCTGCCTAGTTTAACAACCTTGTCCAGTTTGTTCTTATTTTGTATGGACAATGCTCCTCCCCAACATTAAATACAAAAGGTCAACACACTTTCAATAAAACTCTTGTAAAATAGTTTCAGCATGGTGTTGTCAACATTCAAATTTCTAAATTTCCTCAAAAAATAGAGGCGCTGTTAAGCCTTTTCAAATCTTGTATTTGTGTTGGCGTTCCATGTAAGTTTGTGGTCAATTATTGTGCCAAGGTACTTGTACAATTCCAATTTCTGTGTCCTTCATATATAAAGGGGAGAGAGATGACTGTCTTCTAAAATCAATAATAATTTCTTTAGTTTTATTTCTATTTAAAATCAATGAGTTATCAGAGCACCAGTTGTAAAAGTTGTCTATCTCAGCTCTGTAATTGGTCTCATTGTCTTTTAAAAGACATATCAGAGCAACATCATCTGCAAATTTAATTAATTTACAGTTATCCTGAGGACTTGTACAGTCATTGGTATATAAAGTGAACAACAAAGGTGAGAGGACGCACCCTTGTGGTACTCCAGTGTGAGTGCTAATTACTGAAGAGTTTTTCCCCATGAATTTGAATTTGATGACTTGAGTTGTACTCTCACTTTCATTTTCCATGGGCAGAGATAATTTCATCAGCCCAATAGAAAGTACCGTTAAATTACTTTATATTGCAGGTGACGATTTCACCTCTAGATGTCATTATTTTTATTTTGCACTAGGTCTAGCTAAAGCGTGTAGGCTTTACTTATCACCTAATCATATTGCTTTTGTGTTTGTGGATTAATGTCAGTTAACAGAAGTTATCTTCAGCTGATTGGTAATATTAAGTTGAAACACAATTTTTAGTGAGTTTGGACTTTTGCTCTGCTAGTTAAGATAAATCTTTCATCTCGGTAGTGCAACTTAAACCAGTAAAAAAAAAGTCAAGAGGCACGCACATCCGAGAAGGTTAAAGTGCTGGGTGCTGAACCAAAAAACATCAAAGACAGAAAAAAGTACTGAGTCCGCACAGAAGTTGCTCCAATAAATGAAACTTAATGGACTCTCACGTGTAACGTTTCGGGCCCTCGCACTTCATCAGACCAGCTCACCTCGATTTGTACCCAGAAAATGTACCTGCCGCAGTCAAAACTCTAGGGAAAAGACATTGTGAAAAATTTGCTGTTTGCCAAAAGGGAGTCTGTACTGAGGAAGTCACTCTAGGAAAGGTTATTGAAAGCCCATGAATCATCCATATCTACATTCTTAAATAAACACACATTGATCCATTAGAAAAGACATTTGTGTAGGCCACCACTTGAAATATACCCTTGTAGTGCTGCAGTAGGGAAGGTTAGACATTTTAGGGATCATAAATATTTACCAATCCCATTGACAACTGGCCAGAGGCAGCCTCGCAATCTTAACAACAGTTTTCAACAGGTTGAGTATTAACTACCCTTATAATATTTCTATTATATATAATGTATTTTTCGATTATATGTCCTGAAAAATTATTCTTCAGGATGGCCAAGAACTCCCGCCTGAGCCTGGCCAGTGCATCAGATGAGAACTTCACATTCTGCTGGAGGGTTTTCTGTGCCTGGGATTATCTGATAGGAAACCCAGAGGCAGCAGAGAGCAAAGGAGCCGCCATCGTCAACAACATCAGGGTTAGAAAAATGACACACACTGGACTCTACATATCAGATTACTCTAACACTTTGATTTATTCACTATGAAAGCAAAAACACCTCTTTTCACCTCTTGTGTCTTTTTGTTATACTTTTCATTCATAGAAAATAAAAAATCAGCATTTATGATTATGGCTTTGTTTTTCCTCAAACTTATCATACCCAATGTTTTTCTGTACAGGAAGCCATCGTGGAGGAGCAGGAGAAAAAGAAGGATACCAGTCTGTAAGTGTCTTGACTTGACCTCCCAAGAAATGTAATTCGATGCTGCTTATACAGTTTATAAAACTGCCAACCTCTTTCTCTGCTGTGACACAAAACTGACCAGCTTCCTTAGTAATATTCAATACAGATTATGACTAGATTTGTGATTACACTAACCAAGAAAACAGTTCTTCTGCCTGACTTCTGAAAAAGGCTATGAAGTAAATTTACAAGGAAAAATGTATGTAATAAACTGTAATTAATTACAACAAGTCTCAAGACCACTTTTGAAGGTCTCTGTCTCAATTGGAATCAAAAGCATTTTTACTTAAATCACGACCAGTCAAGGTCTGGGCCTTGACTCTGTCTTTATCCCTAAATGTCTTGGTCTTTTCCTGGTCTTGGAGCACACTGGTCTCAAGTATGTCTTGGTCTCAGTTAGTGTGGTCTTGACTACAACACTAACTGAAAGTGTTCCAAAAACTGGTACAACTCAAAATGATAGTGAAAGTACTACAATCAATTTTTTTTTAGTTAAAGGGGACATATTATGAAAATCCACTTTTGCAGTGTTCTTGAACATATATTTGGGTAACCTGAGTGTCTATCGACCCACAAAATTTGAAATAAATCCAAACCATGTTTATGGTCTGCATAAGTCTTACCACACAGAGAAAAGTGCTCTGTTTCAAATTTTCTCAGTTTGTGACATCACAAGTTGGATTCTGGTAAAAAAAAAAAAAAACCTCCCCTCTGCTGGTTTCTCCACCAATGGACTCCACTCCCAGCCTAGAGCAAAACTTTTGCGCAAGTCTGCCATTTTTATTCTCACTACAGAGGAGTGATGTCTACTGGGAAAACTCTGGGGAGCTCATTGCATTTCAAGAGACACACACACCAAAACGGAGCGTTCTGAGAGAGCTGGTTTATACAGGGTCACAAACCTCCTCTGGTGCTTGATTCATGTTATATTTTGACCAAAGCACATCACAGATGTTTCACTTAGACCACAGGGGACTGTTTGAAAAGATGGAACAGGGGTATAATATGTCCCCTTTAATGCTATTTCAGCCAGATAAGTTGTATCAAATTACTTTACAAAATTATGTTGAGTTATAAACTCTGTTCTTTTATCAGAATCAGAATCAGCTTTATTGGCCAGGTATGTTTAACACACAAGGAATTTAACTTTGGTAGACTGTGCTCTCTTTGTACAAAGGTAAAAAACATTAAATATCAACAATAAACTTAAAAATAAACAGAATTAAAGACTAATATGTACAAGGCTAAATAAGATAATAGTGCAGTGGTGAGTAGTGCAAAAAAGATGCTGAAGTGAACATGAGGTAGTTATTTTTTACAGTATTTACATTAAAGAGTACGTGTAGATGGTAATTAAATAAAAATAAAAATAATATATATTTGCGTATATGTACATTCAGTGACAGTTTTGTTCCAGGGTTATTTCACAGCGACAGGTCTGACACTCTGTGACTGATTAGCATTTAGCGTTTAGCGTTCATCAGGGTGACAGCCTGGGGGAAGAAACTATTCTTATGATGGGTTGTTTTGGCCTACAGTGATCTGTAAAATTTCAGGAATTACTAAGAACTTCCAGATTTTTAAGTTCTGATGTCCTGATCGATGTTTTTCTTTGAATATTTCTTTTTTTTTTAGGGCAGTTCTGATAAGTCTGCGTATCTTAGCCAACATCCTGGTGCTGCTGTCGCTGGCCGGCAGCATTTACATTATCTACTTTGTGGTGGACCGTTCCCAGAAACTGGAGCAAGAGAAGCCGGAGCTGACACTGTGGGAGAAGAATGAGGTAGCAGAACAGAGCGAACATCATTATCCTCCACATCATTAGTTTGATTTCACTATCAATCAAATAAAACAGTTCTATAGGATCAATGGAACTACAGACCTGCAGCTGATCCAGGAGACAACAACTAATAAATGTCAGCTAATCAATTTGTTTACATCATTAAGGATGCAATGCAGTCGATCAATTTGATGCTTTTATAGGTTTACCATTAATTAGCCTATTAAACATGTGGTATTAGGTTTTATAATACTGATATCATTTTAAGGTAACAATAAGAAAAGAGCTGCAACTGCAAAAAAAATTTGGTAAATGGACTTGAGCTTGTCGCTTTTCTAGTCTTCAGATTATTCAAAGTGCTTTTACACCGCATGTCATACCCATTCAAACCTATTCACACACTGATGGCAGCGGCTGCTATGTAGTGAGACCATCAGAAGTAACTAATCCCATTCATACGCATTCATACGCCGCAGACGAAGCAGCGGGAGCAATTCGGGTTTAAGTGTCGTGCCCAAGCACACATCAGACATGTTGCTGCAGGAGCTGGGGATCGAAACTCCCGACCTTCCGGTTGAGAGACAACGACTCTACCAACTGAGGCACAGCCGCCCCTTGGTCTGATCCATCAGTTAGTTTAACATCCTCAGACTGCTTATTTAGTTTGAATAAATTCACCGAAAACACAAGAATGTCCAAATAAAGAGATATGCATTAGGTATGGTTGTCGCAGAATGGAACCCAACCCATTCACTATACATTATCCCACCTATAGCATGGGTACTTACTTAGGAAATCAGTCATTTGAAACAAAACTGATTTGAAGTATTTTATTAATTTAGACATGATTTATTTCTCCAGCTAAACAAATAGTCCATTGGCATTTATAGTAGTTTATAGTATAGAGCTGTGTCCATAGCAACAGTTAACTCTGTAGCCTTCTTTAAATGAGCTAACCTAGTTTTTATCACTTTCATTAATCTGGGAAGTCACAAGGTGAACTGGTCACATGAATCAGCACGGGACCTGAAAGAGTTCTTCTGCACCATCTTGTCGGAGTCTGTTCGACACTTTCTTTTCTGTTCAGTGTGACGTTATCTTCATGTGCCATCTTCAGTTTTTGAAGAGTTCTCTGTCATTCAGTACAGTTATTGGGTCCTTTAACCTCCTATTTCTGTCATCTCCTTTCTCTTTTCCCCTCAGAAAACAGACTGACGTCAAACTAACAAGACCTCTTTCTGCAGATTAATAAGATTACAGTTCCTCCATAGTCTATTATAAGAGCCGCATCCCTAACAACTGTCTGTTTTTCTTACTAACAGTTTGTTCTTCTTAACAACGTTCTTAACGCTGTTATGCATAATTAGCCAAAAAGAATCAAGTATTTAACACAACCATGTACTAAAATGTTATAATAGACGTCATTCCTAAAAGTGTGGAATAACCAGTCACCTCTTTGTGTACTCTGTTCCATAAATCAAAATTTAACTTTCTTTTATTCAGTGCATCAGATATTAGATGTACACTAGAGAATACAATTGAATGCTTGAAGTGATTAGGACTCAAATCAGAGTTCCGCTCTGTGGAACTGTTTTATTTGCAAACAGATAAGTCTTATTAGGGTGTGGCTCAATTGATATAGTCTCTCAACCTGAAGGTTAGGGGTTAGATCCCCAGCTCTTGCAGCAACATGTCAGATGTGTCCTTGGGCAAGACACAACCCGAATTGTTCCCCCTGCTCCGTCGGCGGCGTATGAGTGTGTATGAATGGGATTAGTTACTTCTGATGTTTCACTTTACATAGCAACCTTTACCATCAGTGTATGAATGGGTGTGAATGGGTAGGTATGACATCCAGTGTAAAAGCGCTTTGAGTAGTCAGAAGACTAGAAAAGCGCTGTACAAGCTCAAGTCTATTTACCATTTACAAGACAGAACTCTATGTACTACACATTTTGCAGAGTTATGACCTCTTCATGCCTTCCTTTCATCAGGTGAGTGTGGTGGTTTCTCTCATCACCATGATTGCTCCTTCTGCCTTTGAACTAGTTGCTCAGCTTGAGATGTACCACCCACGAACCTCGCTGCGATTCCAGCTGGCCAGGTTTCTGTCACTCAAACACTTTCACACATTCTTGTACATCCTAGTTCCTGCTGCACTGAACCGCTTATGTGTATGTGTTTACAGAGTGCTTGTTTTATACCTTGGGAATCTCTACAGCCTCATTATTGCTCTCCTCGATAAGGTCAACAGTATGAGCTCTGCTGTGAGTATTGAATCCAAAGAAAATGAAGCATGTTTCTTCTACAAACTTGCCCTTATTTTCAAAGTTGTACCAGGAACACTCTTGTCATTGATTTATGTATCTAAAAATAACTTTTATCTTGGTGTTTGGTACAGGCTGCATTTAGGTTGTGTTAGTTAAGCTTAGCATATAGACTGGCGGTGGTACAAGACAGCAAGTCTGGCTCTAACAAGCTATAATACTTGTTAATTTGGGGCACCAGTGGCCTATTGGTTTATTGGTTTATTTGCGTGCCCCATGTACAGAGGCTTTAGTCGTCAAGCTGGCATCCCGGGTTGGGTTCAAATCCGACCTATGGCACCTTTGCAGAATGTCATTCGTCTATCTATGAAGAAATCTGTCTCTCTTATAAAGGCACAAAAAGCCTAAAACAATATAATTCAGCCCAATATTTATGTAAATTGTCTGGTATGGAGTGGGTTAGGCTAGATGTGTGTTGATAGGAAAGTAGCATGGCATGTAGCTGGTGATGGAATCTTCTGTGTTTGTCTTACAGGTTCAAGTGATTTCAGGAAACTGGTCTGACTCCAGCTCTTTCTTGGCCACAATCTCCCAGCCTGACGCAGACAGCCTCTCTACCCTGGTTTCAGAGCTCTCTGTCTCTGAACATCACAACAGCACCATAGGAACCATTGCCACGGTCTTGGACATTACTAACAGTGCCAGGAGCAACTCAGCAGCTGTCTCTAACCAAACAGCTGTCTTTGGGAAGAACACCCGCTCTCAGCAAGACCAGTGTTGGGAGACTTATGTTGGCCAGGTTTGATTGTCTGGTTGCTGTACACTTTATATTCACATGGCATATTGTAGGTCACTTTCTAGAAGCAATCATCAGTTCTAATGGCTGTTCTTTAATGAGGTTACATTAAGAAATTTCAAAGGTGTGACCTTTGTGTTTATGTGCTGTCAAGGAAAAAGTCAGTTATGTTTCGGGGGCATGGGGCAACAAGTCCTACCACTCATTGGACCACCAAGGTCATTTTGTTCCTAACCTTTACTAAGATTGACTGATTAAATGTGCACCCCTGGTGGCAGGTACACATAACAATAACTTCACAATCACATATTTAGATGAGTAAATCTGGACATTCATTGTACGATAGTAAAAATGTTGTGGTGGAATGTTATTTCACTCTGTGAAACTGAATCGTTTATGACGCAACCAAAGCTCATGAATTATGTGTTCTTACTGTACTTACAATTGTCAAACACGACCTGAGTGCACACACTGTACAAGTAAAATCAGTTAGGAGCATTGACAATTCCTTTGAAAACTCACACAGACAGAAGTTAGAGTCAGACCTATGTGTATTTCAGTTGCATCATATGCACTGCTAAAATAAAACATGTTCTCACTTTCACACAAACTCAGCATCACCAAAAAACAGAACAGGGGCAGCTGTGGCTCAGTGTTGGTATAGGTTGTCACTAAACGGGAAGGTCGGAAGGTTCAATCATCAGCTCCTGCAGCCACATTTCTTATGTGTCTTTGTGCAAGATATTAAACCCCAAATTGCTCCCGCTGCTTCGTTGGGGATAATGTATGAATGGGATTAATTAATACTGATGGACACTTTTCATAGCAGCCCTATGCCATCAGTGTGTGAATGGGTTTGAATGGTTAGGCGTGAACTGCAGTGTAAAAGGGCTTTGAGTAGTCATAAGACTAGAAAAGCTATACAAGCCTAAGTCTATTTAAGTCCATGTTACAAATATTGTCTGGCAGCTGGAGGTCGCAGCAATTTCCTGCCATATTGTCCATCTTTCGTAGTATGAGGGAGAAGACACATTTAAACAGGCACACCTGCTGTTGCCATGGTGCTTTCAAACATGCCAGAAAATCGTACGACCTCTCACTCTGCATCTGAATCGTTTATGAAGCAACCTGCCCTGTAAGGCTGTGATTGGCTAATTGGTTCAGCACACTACTCTGCTCCCCGCTGCTTGGCTTGCTGCCGGGGTTTGCCTCTCAGCCCGCTGCCCTGTACCGCCAAGCTCTCCTCCAGTCTGCTGCCATCTCTCCGATCAGGTTCCTTTCTCCTTCCTTCCACCCTGCTTCCATAGCCCCTACACGCACGCACGCGCACACACACGTACACACACGTACACACGCACGTGCGGCGTGTAAGTATTACACACAGCCTGACTTACAGACGCACGCACATACGTGTGATTTTTTTTAAGTGTCACGCGTACACACGCACGTGCGGTTTGTAAGTACTACACGCAGCGTGACTTACAGACGCGCGTTCCTGCGTGTGTTTAATTTCATTTTCTGTGAGCGTCCATCTGTAGAGATCTCAGCGGAGATTCAGTGAGCGCAGCACCGGTATGCCTGGAGCCAAGCCCGGCACCTCGCTACGGTCCTCCCCGGAGTCAAACGGAACGTGCAACGTTTTAAACTAATAAAACTACAAACTCTTAAACCAAGCAAGACTATTGAAAACAAGCCTTCTCTCTGCTTTGTATAAAAAAACGGAGATGGTATGAAAATATTAACAGCAGATTTCAGTTTTATCCGCTGATTCTCAAAGCATCAGAAATGATGAGAGCCTTAAAGAGACGTATTTTAGTGCCAGCATTAAAACATGATCAAATGTTTCCAAACGAACAGACTTGAACTTTTCCTTCAGCGTTGCTCACTGCAGTATGATCAGCTCCCTTTTAATAGGAGCCTGGTAGTCCGTTCTTCTACCGGTCCATACTATCATAATCTAACGCTGTCACAGATTTTTAATCTGTGCCATCTCTGTGCGTAATTTAAGGAAGCATTTTAGCGCTTCTCTGCGGCTTGACCAGCGGACCTCCGTATGATCTGGCCGCCTGTGAGGGATATTGTTTTCGGATATAAGGAAATGTTCCGTTATAATGACATATACAGTGTGATGAAAACTGGTGATGGAGGCACAACAGCTGGCTGCTTAACCAGCTGAGCCGGCCCGCGGGCCGTGAGTTTGGCACATGTGAACTAGAAAATACTATGATCCATATGATTCATGAACCCCACTCTGCCAAATGATAATAATAATAATAATAATAATAAATTTTATTTAAAAGCGCCTTTCAGGACACCCAAGGACACTGTACAACAATCAACATTAAAAACCACATTAACATTTTAAAAACACAATGATCAGTATACGATGAAATAAATAAAATGGAGTGTGACGGACAGAGTAATTTGCAGTGATATGGTTTAGAGTGAGAAGGCGATCTTGAACAGGTGGGTTTTGAGTCTGGATTTGAAGATGGGGAGAGAGTCAATGTTGCGGATGTCCGGTGGCAGAGAGTTCCAGAGCTGGGGAGCAGAGCGGCTGAAAGCTCTGCCCCCCATGGTGCTGAGGCGTGCAGAGGGTACAGTGAGGTGGATGGAGGAGGAGGATCTGAGGGAGCGGGCTGGAGTGGCGACGTGAAGGAGGTCAGATAGATATGGAGGGGCGAGGTTGTGGATGGCCTTGAAGGTGTACAGGAGGAGTTTGAAGGTGATTCTTTGTTTAACCGGGAGCCAGTGGAGTTGCTGTAGGATGGGGGTGATGTGATGGAATGAGGGGGTTTTGGTGACAATCCGGGCAGCAGAGTTTTGAACCAGTTGGAGCTTGTGGAGGGACTTATGAGGGAGGCCGAAGAGGAGAGAGTTACAGTAGTCAATCCGGGAGGTGACAAGGCTGTGGACAAGAATGGAGGCAGTATGGGGGGTGAGGGAGGGGCGGAGTCGGTTTATGTTTCGTAGATGGAAGTATGCAGACCGGGAAATGTTATTGATATGGGATTGGAATGAAAGTGTGCTGTCAAGGATGACACCCAGACTCTTAACCTGAGGGGAGGGGGAAACTGAGGAGCTGTCAATAGTGAGGGAGAAACTGCCAACTTTGGATAATATGGATTTAGTGCCGATGAGAAGGATCTCGGTTTTATTGCTGTTTAATTTAAGGAAGTTTGAGGTGAACCAGGATTTTATTTCAGATAAACAGGAGGTGAGGGAGGAAGGTGGAAGTGTGGAGTTTGGTTTGCTGGAGAGGTAGAGCTGGGTGTCATCCGCGAAGCAGTGGAAAAGTATATTGAATTTTCGGAAAATGTTACCAAGGGGGAGGAGGTAGGTGATGAAGAGAAGGGGCCCCAGGACAGAGCCCTGGGGCACACCTGTAGTGACCGGGGAGGGCTCGGATTTAAAAGATTTCAGCTGTATGAACTGAGTGCGGCCTGAGAGATAAGAAAGGAACCAGGCAAGGGGGGTGTGAGTGATGCCAATCAGGAGATCGTTGGTGATTTTTAATAGAGCAGTTTCTGTACTGTGACGGGGGCGGAAACCGGACTGGAAGGGCTCATAGAGGCTGTTTTGGGTTAGATGAGAGTGTAGCTGGGTGGCGACTGTTTTTTCCAGAATTTTGGAGATGAAGGGTAAGTTGGAAATGGGGCGGAGGTTGTTGAAGTTGTTAGGATCCAAACCAGGTTTTTTCAGTATAGGAGTGACAGCTGCAGTTTTGAGCAGTGAGGGAACAATTCCAGTGGTGAGGGAGGCGTGAATGATGGCAGATATGAGCGGAAGCAGAGAGGAGAGGCAGGATCTGACCAAGGATGTGGGCAGGGGATCAAGCTGACATGTGGAGGGCTTGGATTTCCGGATGAGGTCGGAGATTTCGGAGGCGTCAGGGAGTTGAAAACAGGAGAAGGGCTGACAGTGTGGGAGAGGTTCTCTACTCATAACCGCTGCGCTAACAGCCCTGCTAAACTCTCTAATCAAATCTTCCTGATCATATAGATAACACCGCCTGAAGTGAGTAAGTCAAGCTGCGTGTAGTACTTACACACCGCACGCGCGTGTGTACGCGTGACACTTAAAAAAAATCACACGTATGTGCGTGCGTCTGTAAGTCAGGCTGAGTGTAGTACTTACACACCGCACGCGCGTGTGTACGTGTGTGACTATTAGGAATTAATCACATGTGCGTGCGTGCGTGCGGCGTGCATGCAGCTGAACCATTCCGCCCTCCACACACACACACACGCACACACACACACACACACACACACTGATACACGCATCTTAATGATACACGCATCTTAAACTGAAGATAACTATTTACCGAACTGCTTTTCGGACAATGAACTTCCATCTCACGCTGTTTATTGCATTGACGTTATGGGACTATGGGCACACCAGCCTCCGCGGGGAGAGTGTACCGGGGAAGGTGCCCTCTCTACCGGGCGGGCCCAGTGAGTTTACCACCCCTCTGCTTAAACAGCACGAGCACATCGTCTCTGCCGAACTCAGAACAATCTCAGTTTGTTTACAGCTGCAAAGAGACACTGACTCCCTTTTTACATCAAGGGTTTTCGGTGCTTACTCGCACTCTCTCCCGCCATCGCTGCCATTATGTCATATCTTGAGAGTGTTTTTCAAAATGATTGCGCTACCATCCACGTTAAAATCTGTTATTAAAAAACGGCAGTGTAGTATTTTCACTATTCTCTCCCGTGCACTGATTGTTCTTCTACTTATCATATCAGGTAATGTACATATCCACCCTGGCCCTGCTGCAAATGTTACTTTACCTAATACTGGTCTGATAACAAATAACCTTTGTTTTGCTGATTTCTGTGCCCGAAAAAAACCTGGGTTTTTTTGCATATCAATGCTAGGAGCTTAGTCACAAAGTTAGATCAACTGACAGTCTGGGCTCATGACTCCAACCCAGAAGTTTTAGTCATCACTGAGTCTTGGTTAAGAAAATCCATTTCCTACAGTGAAATCCACCTGCCAGGTCTGTTTAGGCAGGATAGATCCTCTAAGGGAGGTGGGGTGGCTACCTTTACTAAAGAACACCTTCACTGCTCTGTCGCCCTAGCTAAATCAATTCCTAAACAGTTTGACCTATTAGTTCTTACCATCAAACTATCAAATAACTACTCAATGTCAGTGGCTGGTTGTTATCGTCCTCCATCAGCACCAGCCTGTACTCTAACAGCCCTAAGCAGCGCCCTGGCCCCCTTTACCAGATCCAAACTAGTTTTATTAGACAATCTTAACTGGGACATGCTCACCCCACATGACAGTTTCACAGCAATTTTACTCCCTAAATCTCCATCAAATCATATCCCTCCCTACCAGATATGACCCAAAAAACCTGTCAAAGGCCACATTGATCGATGTTATTTTCACAAACTACCCACATATGTACCAGTCCGGTGTGTTCTGCAATGATATTAGCGACCACTGTTTCATTGCATGTGTGCGAACTAACTGCTCTGTTAAACAGTCAATCAGGCAAATCAGTCAAAAACGAATCCTAAAAAACTTCAGCACTCAAGACTTTTTACATGACCTAGCCAATGTGAAATGGTCTAGAATCAACCTGATCCCCTCTGTAAATGATGCATGGAGTCTGTTTTATGACTTCTTTAGTGCTATTGTCAACAGACATGCTCCAGTAAAGAAAATAAGAATAAAAAACAGAATTAGCCCCTGGTTTGACTGTAAGCTGTCTGTGTTGCTTCATCAAACAAACGCTGCCTGGCATAAGGCACGGATATCCAAATCCCCCACAGACTGCCTGGCATTCAGGCAACTCAGGAATAAGGCCGTTCAAGCTGTTCGAATGACCAAAGCCAATTATTTTAAAGGCAAATTCTCCCAATGTGGTTCCGACCCCAAACCATTCAGGAAAACAGAGAGAGAGCTTGAAAATAAACCCCCTAGTCAGCTACTCTTGTCACTTATAGGCCAGTCAATCTAGCCCAAAAATACAAAAATTTGCAAAAGTAATGTCTCATAGTTTTTATTGATCCTAATACCCTCCTGAATCAGATACTAAAAGTCTACCGCCGTAGATGGAGTGGAACATATTTTTTTTCCAGATTAAAGGCCCAACACTCTCAGTACATTGAGTAGAATAGGAGAAATTTTTCAATTAATAGCTATCACTATGAAACTTCTCCAGTTGATTAGTGACATCATACCAAAGAAAAAATGTATTGCAAGTTTTTGAGATTTTATGTTTATATATGCAAATTAGGCCTTTCTTCTTAAATTGTACCATCATTTGCATATATTACAAAACACAACATTTGAAGACTGGAAGAAGCCAGATTAAAAATGACTGTTTCATTATGTTGACACAATACAGAAAGACAACATTAAAGAAGGGACTGTGTTTCTATATCATCCCATACATTGGAAAATACTATTTAGAGTCATCACAAAATCTGTTCGCCATGTTTTTGGTATAAAAGGTAGAAAATATCAGGCTATTGAAAACATATCAACAGAACTCCTCCCTAATCAAACACAAAATATAGACAGGAAGAATCTGTAATGAATAGTTTATGTAGGTGTTACTGGATATTTCTCCTCCACAGTGTACGGAAACCTCATTTTGAGAAAACGCCCTTTAAAGATTAGAGTGAAAGGGAATCAATTTTTCAGTGGAAACCACAACAGACAAGTCATTGACATTAAAATCTGTAAATAGACAATACGTACCCAAAACCACGACTCAAGAGACAGATGGAGAAGAGAAAGCCCAGTAGGCACTTTAATGTACAAAATAGCAGGTAGGCCATAAAACTTTTATTTCTTCCAGGCTTACAGTATTAGAAACAAACAAAACCATCAACTATGTTTATGTAAACAAATAAAGAGCAGGAAATAAGACCATTATCAAAAAAAACAAAAAAAACATTGTTATCCACTGTGGCACAGCCGTAAAATCCACTTATAGATTTGACTCTGTGGCAACAACAAAAAAAGTTCAATCCATGTTCTCATCCAAGTTTGCCGACATATTTGCACAAACGCCTCTGCACTCTGTGTAAGCTAGGGAGCAGTCGAGGCCTTGACGACGGCAATTGCAGCGCATTGTGCTGCAACCAGACTTGCACTTGCAGCGCACAAGCTCGAACAAAGATTGAGGTGCAGGGTCCTGGTCAGTATGGACAGGAATGACGCATGAGTCTTGGATCCTCCAGCCCCATTCCTCTGGTGGTAGCAAGTTTCCCATCCATTCTTGAACATGATTGACTGGCCTATTAAAGTGGACAATATCGTAGTGTCTGATAAGGAGTGCATGGTCAACATCTTTAACCAGCACTTCACTCTAGGTTTATTGGTGAGTCTGCCAGCCCCCCCTGCCTGGCCAGTTCTTCTCCACGAAATCCAAATGACAATACATCCAATGTTAGACTACGGTGATGTAATATATAGATCAACATGCAAAGCCCCACTCCATAAACTTGACGTGCTCTATCACTACGCCATCCGGTTTGTCACTAATCCCTCTTTCAACATTCACAACTGCACACTATATTCCTCTGTCAACTGGCCATCCTTACACACCCGTCGTAAAATGCACTGGCTTTTTCTCATCTACAAAACCCTCCTTGGTCTGTGTCACCTGGAGCAAACTAAAACTGTTACCTACAACACCCGCTCTGCCCTCCACATTCTCCTAAAAATCCCCAAAACAAATACAGTTATTGGTCAAACATCATTCAGGGCTGCTGCGGCCATTGACTGAAACAACTTACAAAAAACTCTCAAACTGGACACTCTCATCCCTAAGACAGCTTTTAAGGACTCTATCATGGACATTCTCACTGACATTTGCAACTGTTTCTTAGTGCACTAACTCTTCCCAAACCGCTATCTGCTGGCTCATTACTGTCTGTCTCTTGCATGTTGTCATGCGGATGTTCCCTCTTTGTGTATTGCATGTATATGCCACAATGTGCTGTGCTGCTGTGATGAGTGTATGTACTGTAAGGATACGTTGTACATGTGGTGACTATGTTTTGCCTTCCTTATGGCTGGTATGTTTGGATATGTCCTTTTAACTTTTAACTTTGGCTGTGACTGTTTGGAATGCAGATGGCTGTTGGAAATGTTGTGCGCTGCTATCTTTAAACTGTGCTGAAAATGGGTGTTTATGTACTGCCGTTTGTCTCCATCTCGGTTGGTTGTATCTGGATGAGCCATGTGTGTGCTGTTTGTCCATTTAACATTGACCTTTCTTTTCACCTGCCTGGTTTAATAAAGGTAAAATATAATAAAAATAAAAAGTACTTTACCCTTGAGGCAGCTTTTGTGCCCTATGTGAGACACAATATCATTGCTGACTTAAATAATTATTAAATAATAATTAAACTGAAACAATGATTTAAACTTACCAGGTTGGGGGACTACACTACATTCAGGGTTGAGCGAGGATACAGCTCTATGTTGTAAGTGACAATATCTATGTATATAACTTTACCTCTTAAATAAGCCAGTCACATTACACTTAATTCCTGATCTCCTGATTGAAAGTTCTGTGTTCTAGAGGCAGCAGTAGCTAAGTCCGTAGGGACTTAAGTTGGCAACCGGAGGGTCGCCAGTTGAAGTCCTGTTTTGGACCCTGTTGGACATGTAGCTGGAGAGGTACCAGTTCACTTCCTGTGCACTGCTTAGTTGCCTTGAACAAGATGCCTAGCCCCCAACTGTGCTCTTTAGTGTGCAGCCCCTTCCCGCTGACATCAATAAATCAATCAATCTTTATTTTTATTTTTTTATATATTTATTTTTATTCACATCTGATAATGACAAGCAGGTATTCAAGCATACAATTGTTTTTTTTTTAAACAAAAACACACACAAACAGTACTGAAAGAAAAACAAAGCACACATGGCACCTAATGCAAAACCCAAGCGACAACCTCTGGTGTTGAAAATGAAACCAATACAGAAGTGCAAAAGATAATTTCCTCCAGTGTCCACTTGAGGCTGGGTGAAATAGCCTAGGAGCCCTATTACCATGCATGTTAGGATGACCAAAAAACAATACAAAAAACAGTTTTGGACACATAAAATTAAACAGTACTGAAAGAAAAACAAGACTATAATCCCCCCCACCTCCCACCCCAACCTGGAACACAGGGTATCACTCCTCTGTAATATTTTAAAAAAAAAAAGAAGAAAGAAAGAAGAGATATTAATAATAATAATAAAATAACTACTCTGATTTTCTCCACTATGTAGTATCAGGTAAAGTTTGAAGTTTAGCTAAATACATAATACTGGATCCCAGATGCTGTAAAATGTGTTCCTATTCCCTCTCAGTGAATATTTAATCTTTTCCAATTGTATGAAGTGTAATAAGTCACTCAGGTACAGGGACGCCTTGGGTGGGCTCGATGACTTCCAATGCAGTAGTATTCTTCTGCATGCAAGCAGTGTTGTAAAAGCAATAATGTCTTTATGTCTTCTCTGCAATGTGCAATTATCTTTATCTGTAATACCAAATATAGCTGCAGCTGCACTTGGTCGAAGTACAATATTAAGAGCTCTTGATATAGTACTGAAGATCATACCCCAGTAAGATGATAGAGCAGGACATGACCAAAACATGCGAGTTAAATTAGCGGGAGTATTATGACATGTCACAGCTAGCATCTACACCTGGATACATTTTTGAAAGTCTTGCTTTGGAGAAATGAGCCCGATGCAGAACTTTGAATTGTATAATATTCAACTTTGCACAGGAAGTACTATAATTTATTCTTTGTAGAGCAAAGTTCCAGCTGCCCTCTTCCATGAGCTCCCCCAGTTCATTTTCCCAATCTGCCTTAATCTTTGCAATAGATGTGTTTTTAAGAGAGGATATACAGTTATATATCTTAGAAATCAGACCTTTCGACGCAAGAGGGATCACAAGCATGTCATCTAAGCCCAGAGCTGAAGGTCTATTTGGGAAATCGGGATCATGATGTTGGAGGAAATGTCGAATCTGGAAGTAACGAAATAGGCTGGATCTAGGGAGATCAAATTTTTGTGACAAATCTCCAAAGTTTGCAAACAAACCATTTATGTACAAGTCTTTGAATTGAGAAATATCCAACCTTTGCCGCAAATAAAATGCAGAGTCCAAGCTAGCTAGGGGAAAGAGGTGATTGTTACATATAGGGCTTTGGCTGAGAAAATGTTTGAATCCAAAGTTTTGCCTGAATTGGAACCATATTTTAAGGGTATTAATAACCACTGGGTTATTAGTAAAATGTGAGGCAGGAAGAGGTAAGAGGGAAGAGGAAGTGATTAAGGCTGCAAGGGATGAGGAAATACAAGATTTGTTTTCCATAGTACACCAGTCTATGTCAGGTGCATGAAGCCAGTATAGAAGCTTTTGAGCATTGGCAGCCCAATATTAATGGCAGAGGTTTGGAAGAGCTAGGCCCCCTTGTAGTTTGGGTCTCTGTAGTAATTCTGTACGTAACCCAGGGCTCTTACCATTCCAAATAAATGAGATGAAGGCTTTATCAATGGATTTAAAAAATGATTTAGGAAGATAAAGTGGAATACATTGAAATAAGTAAAGAAATTTGGGGAGAACATTTATTTTTAGACAACTGACTTTACCAGCTATGGACAGGTTAACAATTTTCTTGATATAGTTTTTGCATATCCCGTGTAATATTTATGCCTAAGTATTTAAAACTATCTCTAGATATTCAAAAGGGTAAGGCGTTATTCTGTATTTGAAGGGCCAAGTCATTCACAGGGAAACATTCACTTTTGCCGAAGTTCAGTTTATACCCTGAAAAAGCACCAAAGCTCCTCAACACCTGAATAATATTAGGTATGCCTTGAATTGGGTTGGATACATATAAAAGTAAATCATCTGCGTATAGGGACAAACGGTACTCTACACCTCCTCTATGAATTCCACTAACTGAGGTCAATGATTTGAGTGCTATAGATAAGGGTTCTATAGCGAGGGCAAATAGAAGCGGGCTAATAGGACATCCCTGACAGGTCCCTCTTGATAACTTGAAATACTGTGATTGCTTGCCATTTGTAATGACAGAAACTTTAGGAGAGGCATACAACAGTTTGATCCAAGATATAAGGTGGGACCATAACCAAATCTTTCTAAGCATGTAAATAAATATGTCCACTCTACCCTATCAAAAGCTTTCTCTGCATCCAGTGAAACAACCACCTCTGGTACCCCACTGGATGCAGGAGAGTAGATAACATCTAAGAGCCTTCGGATATTTGTAAACGAGTGCCGTCCCAAAATAAAACCCATCTGATCGGCAGATATAACATCGTGCATTGTGGTTTCCAAACACAATGCAAGAACTTTGGCTAGGATCTTTACATCGCTATTTAAGAGAGAGATAGGTCGATATGAACTACAGTCTGTGTTATCTTTACCCGGCTTGAGTAGGAGGATAATTGATGCTTCAGTCAGGGTTTTCTGTGTGATAAAGAGTCGTTAAATATATCAAGTAGTATTGGGGACAGTTGACTTGAGAACTTTTTAAAGAATTCAATAGGATAGCCATCTGGGCCACGTGTCTTACCACTTTGCATTGCCATTATTGCATTAACAATCTCTGCTTGTTATAGGGGGCGCTCAGTCTCACTCCTATGCTTTGTATCTATGGAAGGGAGCTCTAAATTGTTAAAGAAATGTTCCATATTGGCAATGCTATTAGACGATTCAGATGTATATAGGTCATAATAAAATGAAGTAAAGGCTTTGTTGATTGCTTCAGGGTCAATAGTCAATTCACCGTTGGGTTTCTTTATTTCTGGAATTTGTTGGGCGACTGCTTGACTCTTTAACTGGTGTGCTAAAAAGCATAAATACATCCCCGGGTCTAAAGCAAGAGCCGTTCTGTCTTTTCAATAGATAGCAGGTTGTACTGAGTTTGGAGTTCAAGCTTTTCCTTATAGAGCTCAGGAGAGGGAGAGCTAGAATACAGAGCATCAGTTGCATTTAATGACTTAAGTAGCTGGTCTTGTTTAAGTCGTCGCATCTTATTAGTTTTAACAGAGTAAGATATAATCTCACCTCTGATTACGACCTTTAGTGTTTCCCAGAGCAGAAATGGGGAAATATTATCTTTGTTATTGAATTCCATAAAATCTGAAATTTTTTGGGAAATCATTTTACAGAAGTCATTGTCAGCTAGGAAAGATTTGTCTAATTTCCAGGGAGGACGATTCAAATTGTTTAGAGGAAGTAGGAGATCTAGAAGCACAGGAGCATGATCTGATTCAATTATAGATGAGTATTCAGCCTCTGTAACAAACGGAAGAAAACCTCTATCAATAAAAAAGTAATCTATTCTACTATATGAATGTTGAACTGGGGAGAAGAAAGAATAGGATTGAAGTTCAGATACGATAATAAAGCGGCCCTGTGGGTCTGAATTTACTGTGGTAGCCTTAAATGGGATTGTTTTTATGTATCAAAATAGCAGTTCCACGACTTCTGGAGTTTAGGTTTGAGTGGAACAACACAATTAGAATAAAACAATTTTAGAATAAAATATTTGAAACAAGTGAGAGGGCTGCTAATGGTAACAAAATAGTGTGAACGAGTCCAGCACTGAGCAGCAACAGGAGTGTTCATACCTTCAGTTCGATCCCAGATCAGCTATCAGGATGAGTTCACAGTTTAGTTTGACATCACAACAACAGTCCAGGCAGATTACCGTTCTCAAGGTGCAGGCGTGAGGTGCGTGTGTGTCTACTCTTTTCCAAACCTCCGTTCGTAAAACTTTTGGGCTTCATCGGGGGAGTCAAAGGTGGACACTTCATCTCCTTGAATTACGCGCAGCCGCGCGGCTTACAGTTGCTGGAACCTTACGTTCTTTCGGTACAGAGCTTGTTTAATATAATTGAATGCAGCCCGTTTTTTAGCGAGGGCTGCGCTGAGATCTTGATATATCCTCACTGTGGCGCCCTGGTACTTCAGATCGTGGTTCCTAGCATAACGTAGCGCTGCCTCCTTCTGTTGGAATCTGGAGCACGTCCTTCCTCTACATTGCAACCGGAAGACTCAATCTTTATTTTTAAGAACCAGTTCATAATTAATGTTATCTCAAGACACTACAAAAGAGCTGGTAAAATACCATACTCTTTGTTATATCTCTCTATTAGAGCATGCCCATATAATCCTGTTTGTGCATGTGTTTCAGCCTACCTGCGTAACATGTCTAACAACACTGAAAACATTTCCTCTCAGGGATTAATAAAGTATATCTTCTTTTTCTTGTTTGAACCAACAACCTCAACACACTCGTAGATCAACTGAATTGATTTGCTCTTGTCATAATTAATACAGCCACAAGATTTTGCCATCTAACATAAAATGTATACAAGAGTCCATCCTAAGGAGCTGCTTTCTTAAAATGCTGTGTTTTGGTAAGGATATTCTTGAATAACTGATCAGAGTCACAGATACTTGCGATCTGGGTGTTTTTAGTGGCTTTATAACATTTCATATCCAAGAATAAAATGGTGGGATTTAGAAATATCAATGATGACATGTTGACAATATTAACATTGCTATAGAGTTGATGGTATATGTTTATGGTTTGTATCCAGGAGATGTTGAAGCTGTCCATCATTGACATGATCTTCACAGTGGCCAGCATTCTGCTCATTGACTTCATCAGAGGTTTGGTTGTCCGCTACCTGAGTGACTGCTGCTGCTGGGATTTAGAGAGCAAATTTGTAAGTTAAAGCCTGGAGGAGTATTTTGGTTTTATAGTAACATTTTGAATATTCAGTTTCTCTATAATGCTGTGAGGAGCAGGTATAAAAAGTGTGATGTGTTCACTATATGATTCTTAAGAAGCTGGCAGCATGCAAAATGAGTTGAAGAAGTCGTTAAAGACTTTTTGGAGATTTAAGGAACAAAATTAACAGGGATCCAACCAATTACATGGACTAGTTATCTTTATCTAGTCTGTACTTGAGACTTGTATCTTTATGTTGGTAGACTTGATTGATTTGACATTGAAGTTTAAGTTTAACTCTGACTTCATGCTTTACAGAAGATGTCTGACTTGGTTTTTGGGTAGTTGAGAATAGCGTTTACTCTTGGCTTTTTGTGTCAAATTCTGCACATATTCTGTATGGTGGCTCTGAAGGTCAACTGCAAAAATATTTCAGTAAACCCAAAAAACATTTCACTAAATGCAAAAATATTTACAGTAATGAAACACAAACATATTTTACAAAGTGCACATTTCATGATGCAAAATATTTCATGAAATACAAAAACATTTCATAAAATGAAATATATGATGAAATGCAAAAAGAAATTTCCCAAATTAAAAATATTTTATGAAATGCAACATAACCTGTTTGCATTGTTTTATTTAAAATGTTTTGTCTTGTTAAATACTTTTGTGTTTGTAAAATGTTTTTGCATTCCATATATGTTTGTACAGTTAACCTTCAGGGCCACCGTACTTCTGTACAGTGAGGCTTAAACTTCTAAGTCAATTGTCAGAAAGGCAAAAACCTCTATAGGTAATACTTAAAACTATGGCCTGAAAGGACAATATGATAGAAAAAACGCAATAAACAACATCTCAGTTAAAATGTTTTTTGTCTTATTTTCATTCCCTCAGCCTGAATATGGAGAATTCAAAATAGCAGAGAACGTTTTACATCTGATTTATAACCAAGGAATGATCTGGTAAGTTTGAAATGTCTCTAAAATAATCAAGAGAAGATTTATTTCCATTTTGACAGCATAACCTTGGCCTGGCCACTGTGTGTGTAATAGATGATCTAACTCAAAGTTAATAGTCCGACTCGTGCTGACCGGTCTCCATGACCCTGTTTATAGAACTGTGGCCCTCTATAATCCCTCCATTACACTCCTGTGGCTGGACTCATTTCAGAAATGTCTCCTCACAGCAATAAACGTAATGAATTGAAAACCATGGGCCACGGGATAAATGTTCAAACCTCGATCGTGGTGTGTGTTTGTGTACATGTGCGTGAGTCTAACTTCCTTTTCTTTTTCAATCCTGCAGGATGGGAGCTTTTTTCTCTCCCTGTCTTCCTGCTTTTAATGTGTTGAAGCTGATTGGTCTGATGTACCTCAGGAGCTGGGCTGTTCTCACATGCAATGTTCCCCATCAGCAGGTGTTCAGGGCCTCCAGGTCTGACACACACACACACACACACACACACTCAAACATACCTCGAATAGCCTCAGATCTTAACGGTGCATTAATAGGTGTTTCTTCTTATGGCCATCAGGGGGCCACACCACTCTATGCAAAAGAAGTAAGATGAAAAGTCTATGGCTGTGATTTAAAATCCCTCACTACTCGATATACAGTCCCCTTTATAGTGAAATAGCCATTTTATAGTCTTGTCTGAATGTTTAGTGAGAATTAACCCCATATAGTTTACTAAAAGTGTCCTTTATATGTTAATGTATATGAAAAGCAGTGTAAAACTGAAGGCAAAATCAATCACAATCAAAAGATTCCATCATGCATTGCACTGAATGGATCAAAACAGCATTGACATCATTGAAAGCAACGAGAAAGTGACCCCTGTTTTGTTGGAACAATTTTTTATTTACTGATGAGCTCAATGTGAAGTCGTACAAAAACAATCACGATAGTGAGAGAATGATTTTGTCGGTGCATTGTGAGAAAATGAGGCTACTTCTCAGTTGACTTATCACCCCAGTAAATATTGTCATAATGAGATTATGATCTCAATCTCAAGTACAAACAGAGTGTTTATCGTCTAAAGATGATCCAGTATGAGTAAAATAGATGATAAAGCAGGGTGTATATTCTTTAGGGTGTTTTACCTCTTGATTGACTAGTCACATCTTGCTGAACCCCTTGGATGCACGAAAATAAATTGTAAGGCAAAAAGAGAAGAGTATATACATGTCATCACACACAGGCACGCACACACACATACACACGCACACGCACACGCACACACACACACACACACACACACACATATAGTCGCTGTGTGTGACTGAGTATGTTATTGTGACCATCTCCTTGATAAAGATTAAACTAAGTCTTTTACTGATACCTTTTAATTTTTTAAGCTGCAGTGACAGAGACTTATCATTGTGTAGTTCTCCAGTATAATAGATGCATCTTCCTATAAGGAAAAACATTAACACCGGCCTTAGGTCCTCAGCCCACTTTGATTTATAAAACGAGGCTGTCATTGCTCCTTTCAGTTCTTATCAGTCACTCCCAGACTGCTGGTAAATCCTATCAGCCGCACACTCAGAGACAGCTCACTATACAAGTGGAAAGAAAAGGTCATGGGGGCAATTAAATGCACTTGTGGGGAGGAGAGAGATCTTGATATTAGCTTTATCCCCTACTTATTACAATGGATTGTAGATATATAATGTGTTAAATGCTGAATATATTGTGTTCATAATGAAGTGGAATTTCTATAATGGTATAATACTGTGTAAACCATTAAAGGGATACTTCACCCATTTGCATTAGGCTTTGTATCAGTAGTAAACTTGTGTTTTTATTGAATGGTCTTGCATCCAGCCCTCAGTTCCCCCTAAGATGAGAAATATCTGTAATTTCTTTTCTGAGAAGCTGCCTCCAGTGACGCAAAAATCGTCATATTGCATCACTGGCGGCTGTTGTGGTTAGCAGGGGTGAAACTACATTGCTAGTTCCTCATGTTTTCAACCACTGAAGCTACAGACCTATCACAGATCAGTGGGCGGGACTTCACTCCCAAAAACGAAACTTAACATCCGCCATATTGCTTAGTTTGAAGCTGTGCTAACAGGCTCCGTGGAGAAAGCTGAGTAAAACCGACAATGGCGGAAAGTCAACTACAAACTGATATGGATGAAGGGGATTTTGAAGGTGTTGTGGTCGAAACGGATGTTCGTGGCTCTTTCTACGAGCCAACCGCAATATTGCTGCCAGGTGCCTTCTGCAGACAGACAGCGGCTGAACAGGGACCCTGAGCCGGCTCAAGCTGGGTGTCTCTATGGTTAAAGCTGAAGGACCAAGAATTGCGAAAAAAGTATGTTTCAACTTCAAACTGATATAGATGAAGGGGATTTTAAAGGTTTTGTGCTCGAATCAGATGTTTGTGGCTCTTTCTACCAGCCGCAATATAGCGGCGAGCTGGCTGCTGGTGCCGACAGGCAGGCTAGCTAGCCTAGCTGGCTAGGTCCGCGGCTGTGAGAGGAAGAAGGAGCCAGGGCAGACTTGTGTTGTCGGTGCTGTGACTATTTGCCTATGGGCACAGACATAGAGTCTGTTTTCTGCCAGGAATTTTCAAGATGCCAATTTCTTCTGAAAGAAATCTCGGATTCAGTTGAGGAAACAGCCGTATGCATTCTTGTAAATTTCCGTATATAATGCTGCATTCAGGTGCTGCTCGGGTGGTCCAAGTTTCTTAGAGAAATCTTATTGTCAAAAGTTATATTTGAGCAAAAAGTTGATGTGCAATACGTGCATGAATAAAAAGTATGTTAACAAAACACAAACCCGACTTGAGCAGGTGTTTCATGTGCATTTTACAACTCTGAATCTCATTTTTCTGATACCACGTGAATGCACCTCTCCTTCAGCGGGAGTGTCCTGCGGTGCTGTGCATTCTGGGAGTTGTTGTCATTAATCCACATAAGGCAAAAATACATTTTCTGCCTTTTCTCGGTCAAGAAGGCCCCAACTTTAAAATTTATTTCACATTTCTACTACATATATGACCCAATTTCACTGCAGATTCATGTTTCAACGGGTGAAGTATCCCTTTAACTATGTTACTTTAAAGAATACTGCAGTTGGATAAGGGTTACAGCAGGGATTAGGGTAAATGGTAAATGGACTTGAGTTTATATAGTGCTTTTCTAGTCTTCTGACTACTCAAAGCGCTTTTACACTGCATGTCAAACGGCAGAATGTGCCGACCTGGTGCATTCTGCCGTCTGCCGTCCTGATGTACTACGGTGAGCGTATTGCATCACTTCCTGTTCTGTTCCGCTGCTACTGTGTTTTTCTGTGCTGATCGATAGAGCTAAAGCTTAATTGTTTATTTTGCGTAGTTTCTTACAACTGTTGTTTCTAAATTGCTGTACACTTAGACAAACAGAAGTAATCAACAAGCACTCTTACTCCCTATTTTTTGCTAAAAAGTTTTGTTTTTAACGACCTACTCTCAGCCTAGCTTAGCATTTAGCTTAACTTACGATGGCTTCTTTTTATATCTCTCCCTCTCCTGCTCTCTCCTGCTCTATGTGTCAGATGTTTAGCTACTCCTCGTCCTCCTTTACTGGTAATGGTAATTGTATTAAATGTAGTTTATTCGTAGCTTTGGAGGCGAGGGTGTCTGATTTAGAGAGCCGGCTCCGCACCTTTGAGTCACAGCCATCGTACGCAGCAGTAGTTAGCCAGCCACCTGTAGCCGGTGCTTGCCGACATAGCTTAGTTTTCCCCCCCCGGTAGCTCCCGAGCAGCCGGGAGGCAGTGGCTGGGTTACTGTCAGTAGTAAGCAAGCCACCTGTAGCCGGTGCTTGCCGAAAAACTCTGATAATTAGAGACTATAGTCAGAAACGTGAAGTTAGCGAAGTCAGCGGGCATAGTTACTAGGTGTATACCCGGAGCCAGAGCGGGCGACATCACATCTCACTTAAAGCTGCTGACAAAGACTAAACGTAGATTTGATACAATTGTAATTCATGTCGGCACTAATGACTCCCGACTACGCCAGTCGGAAATCACTAAGGTTAATGTGGAGTAGGTGTGTAGTTTTGCAAAGATGATTTCGGACTCCGTAGTTTTCTCTGGTCCCCTCCCAAATTTGACCAGTGATGACATGTATAGCCGCATGTCATCATTCAAGGGGGTGTGGTCACACTGGCAATCCGTACTGTGCCCAAGCACACTTCAACCCTAAAGTCCAGTTT
The DNA here is from genome assembly GCA_020745685.1 of Tautogolabrus adspersus. Classification (NCBI taxonomy): domain Eukaryota; kingdom Metazoa; phylum Chordata; class Actinopteri; order Labriformes; family Labridae; genus Tautogolabrus; species Tautogolabrus adspersus. Next base: position 10,056,021 of record CM036535.1, read on the forward strand.
GTTTGGCCAGTGTGACCGCTCCGTACCATGCTCAGGCACGGTGCACTTCCTTGGCTTTGGCACACTTCGGAGAGGTAACAGTACACTTCATGCACAAGCACAAGCACAAGCACGCGGGTACACATTGGACAGCCTTCATCATGGAGAAATCCAGAGTTTTATGGCTGTATGTATCTGACTAAAATGACTCAAAATAAGTCACAAAGTAGCTGTCATGTTCTCCATGTTGTTCTACGATGTGCGGACCTGGACTCGACTGCGCGTCTCTTTTATTTTTTAAATTAATGTATGGCTGTAGCTGATTAAAGTGACTCAAAATAAGCTGCAAAGTCAGTAAAGTAGCTGTCATGCTCTCTGTGTTCTCCGATGTGCAGACGCGGACTCAACGGCGCGTCCCTTTTTTCTTTTTTTTTCTCGAGTTTACCTGTTTGTTAACTGAGCACGCTCCATAATAAGATAAAGCATGCATGTACTGTATTACGACGTTATGTACAAGAGGTAAGCGTGCTCAGGCACGCTTAGTCCTGATGCAGTGTGACCGTGGGCCTTGCTGGCCATTGGGGCAATGGCGCAGCGGTGGGGCAATTGTGCTTGAGTACCGCACGGTACGGATTGCCAGTGTGACCGCGCTCTGAGAAACTACAACAACAGTTCTCAGAAAGAGATGCTGGCTCAGTCTGGAAGGGGCTCAGACAGCTCACCAGCTACAAGCCTAAAATCCCCCATTCTGTAAGTGACCTGCGTCTGGCCAACAACCTGAACGAGTTCTACTGTCGCTTTGAAAGACAATGGGACAGCCCGGAAACCAACGACTCCACTCCACAACTGACCATCTGGTGACCTGGTGCAGCCTGAACAACCTAGAGCTTAACGCTCTGAAGACAGTGGAGATGGTTGTGGACTTCAGGAAAAACACAGCGGCCCCCAGCCTAATCACCATCGGTGACTCCCCGTTGTCTACTGTGGAGTCTTTCCGCTTTCTGGTTGAAAACGGATCCAATCTAGTTCGTCTCTTGCTCCCACTCTTTATTATATTTCTTTCCATATTTTCCCCACTTATTCCTGGGCATTGTCACTCTATCGCTCTGTAAGGTGTAGTTGTGCATGTGTGTGGATGTTCACAACCACTCCCCGTTGTCTACTGTGGAGTCTTTCCGCTTTCTGGTTGAAAACGGATCCAATCTAGTTCGTCTCTTGCTCCCACTCTTTATTATATTTCTTTCCATATTTTCCCCACTTATTCCTGGGCATTGTCACTCTATCGCTCTGTAAGGTGTAGTTGTGCATGTGTGTGGATGTTCACAACCACTCCCCGTTGTCTACTGTGGAGTCTTTCCGCTTTCTGGTTGAAAACGGATCCAATCTAGTTCGTCTCTTGCTCCCACTCTTTATTATATTTCTTTCCATATTTTCCCCACTTATTCCTGGACATTGTCACTCTATCGCTCTGTAAGGTGTAGTTGTGCATGTGTGTGTGTGTGTGTGTGTGGGTGCCGGATCGGGCGCGCGTGTTGACCAAGGAAATGGGGTTGTGGACGGATCCTGGAAAAGGACAAACTAACTATTGCGTTCGTGTTTCGCTTTATCGTGGAGAGCTGGGAGATAATCAGTAGGAGTTCATACAGGGAGCAAAGCAAGCCCAAATAAGCAACTACACTTTAGAAAACAAGCCCAAAAACCTGCAACCCGCGACTGACGATATTTGCATGCGACTTTACAGAAAAACAATCCCAAAGTCGCTTACAACAAGCAGACTTGGCAACACTGTCTGGTACGCTGCAGCCACAGCAAAAGACAAGTGACAAGTCTTCTTCTTTTTATGAGGTCATCACAGGTTCATTGTACAACATAACTGAGCAGCTTCTGCCTCCGACCATGATCGCTGCATCGCTGATGGTGTGCACCATGACGCAGGCTGGAGCCGCGCCAAGTGCGGAGAAATAGCCTACAACATAATATAAACTGAGGACAACGCTGGGACAAATATCATAATGTAATGTGTGAGAGCTGCACATAAAAAGTTGAGATTAGGCTACCCGTGTTGACTGTGAGTGGATTTATTGATCCGCGCGTCAGTGAAAGTGATATGCCCAAAAACAACCCGCTGCCTTGTCTTAGTGCTTAGTGAGCTCATTTAGACGACGTCTTTCATTGTTATTTTAACAAAATGTATTTTAACGACATGTAAGCAATGCTCACTAAAGAAAAAGTACATGTGTAAAGGGTTTGCACATTCAAATTCAAGTTATTGTAGAGTAGAGAAGTAATGAATAGTTTAGTCATGAAGAAAATCATAGAATATCTTCAATATGACTTTGTGAACAACAGCAGCTGATGTGATTTAGGATTCATTAATAAATGTCTGAGTTAGAATGACCGCTAAGTTCAGCTCAATAATACTGTAGGCTGATGTGTTCTTGTGAGGAAAGCGGAATCTACTGGCGACACCCTGCAATTAGAGATATGGGCGTGTTTACAGTGGAATGTATGCGAGGAGGGGGGCTCTCTCTTTGCATGGGAAGTGCCTGGGAACTGCCTGACAGCTGACCGGCTACTGCCTTGGAGGGGAACATCCTGGTGGCTACTACTGTATAGTATTCTGCAGCACACGGTGTCTGCTTTGGTAGGCATCTAGCTGCAGTTTCCACACTTAACCTACACCTAAACGTAAAACAATGAAACTACCCAATGACCACATATTACATCTGAAAAGGCTGCAAAATAAATACCTCCAACACTGAAATGTCGTGCTCATGCCTCCGTGGCAAATGCTGTGGTGTTTGTTCCTCCTCTCTGTTGTCAGATTGGTAAAGTTGAAAACCAGCCATTGCTGTTTGTATGCCGGTGTTTCTGCTCCCCTCAGACTGACTGTAGCTGCATTCCCAATATGGTAAAAGGGGTGTGACATATCTGAGAACGGTGCCGAGCGACTGACCAATTACGACAGAGCAGACCGGCCGACCAATCAGATCAGTCTTGGCACACATGAGGACCCTGGGACGTGGGCACTTCAGAGCGTTGCAAACACAGGCAGATGAGAGAGGCTGCATGGAGCGGCAGAACATGAAAACAGACACTTTTTTTGGTGGAGTAGCAGCTATTTTTAATTCTAGTCTTGTAATTAACCCTGGGCCAAAGCTGAATTATACTTCTTTTGAAAGCCTTGTTCTTAGTCTTTCATATCCAGTCTCTAGAACCTTTCAGCCAGTTCTAGTTGTTGTAGTTTACCGCCCTCCTGGCCCATATTCTGAATTTCTATCTGAATTTGCAGAATTTCTATCAAATATAGTACTTAAAGGGATACTTCACCCATTGAAACATGAATCTGTATTGAAGTTGAATCATATATGTAGTAAAAATGTGAAATAATTTTTGAAGTTGGTGCCTTCTTCGATGAACTGCAGTTTTTTGCACTTAAGTAAATTTTGGTTGTTTTTTTAGAGATCACAGCTTATTTATTCAGTCCACTGTGCAAAGAAAAATGTTTATAAAAAATATTTTGTCCCAGTTGCATTTAAATATCTTATAAGTAAGGAGATTTTAAAGGCCTTCTGCCTCATATTTCACATAGCACTCTATATTTATATGATCATTTAACACTTCATTATTTACTTTAAAGGGATACTTCACCCGTTGAAACATGAATCTGTAGTGCCATTGGGTATGTAGTAGAAATGTGAAATAATTTTTGAAGTTGGTGCCTTCTTGACCGAGAAAAGGCAGAAAGTGTATATTTGGCTCATGTGGATGAAAGACAACAACTCCCAGAATGCACAGCACCGCAGGCCAATCCCGCTGAAATAGAGGATTTTATGGTGCATTCACATGGTGTCGGACACATTGGAAAAACAAGTTTCTGTGTTGTAAAATGCACATGAAACACCTGCTCAAGTCAGAACAACAACTCCAAAAACTCGGAAAAGAATTACTGTAGGTGCCCGACTTACCGACTTGACGTCAGAATCGTCATCAAATGGGGGACAAGACATGTTTTGTTAATGTTAACGTATTGCATCAACTTTTTGCTCAAATATAACTTTTGACAGTAACATTTCACTGATCTTCATAGCATCCACTTTTTTTGTGCTGTTATTACAACACTTAAGTCGGAAGTCGTGAACACACTGAAGTAGGAAGAATGACTTCCCAAGTCGGAAACTTGGACCTGAGCAGCACCTGAATGCAGCATTATTTACAGACATTTACTACAACACATCCGGACGTTTCCTCAAATGATTCCGAGATTTCTTCCAGAAGGAATTGGCATCTTGGAAATTCCTGGCAGATCTGTGTCCATAGGCAAACAGTGACAGCACCAGCCACCTGAGCCACAGACCTGCTTGTCCGCAGCAGCCAGCTCACCGCTATTATGCGGCTGGTAGAAAGACCCACAAACATCCGACTGGAGCACAAGACCCTCAAAATCCCCTTCATCCATATCAGTTTGTAGTTGAAACATGATTTTTTCGCCATTCTCGGTTCTTATCAGCTTTCTCCATAGAGACACCCAGCTTGAGCCCAGCTCAGGCTCCCTGTACAGCCGCCGATCGATGCAGAAGCCGCCTCATATATTGCTGCTCGTAGAAAGAGCCACAAACATCCGATTGGAGCACAAGACCTTCAAAATCCCCTTCGTCCATATCAGTTTGAAGTTGAAACATGATTTTTTTGCCATTCTCGGTTCTTATCAGATTTTTCCATACAGACACCCAGCTTGAGCCCAGCTCAGGCTCCCTGTACAGCCGCCAACTGTATGCAGAAGCTGCCTCATATATTGCGGCTCGTAGAAAGAGCCACGAACATCCGATTCGAGCACAAGACCTTCAAAATCCCCTTGGTCCATATCAGTTTGAAGTTGAAACATACTTTTTCGCCATTCTCGGTTCTTATCAGCTTTCCCCATAGAGTCTGTTAGCATAGCTTCCAAGCAATATGGCGGACATTAAGTTTCGATTCTGGGAGTGAGGTCCCGCCCACTGATCTGTAATAGGTTTGTAGATTCAGTGGTCGAAAATATGAGGAACTAGCGATGTAGTTTCACCCCTGCTAACCAAACCAGCCTCCGATTACGCAAAATGACGATTTTTGCGTCATCGGAGGCTCCTTTTCAGAAAATAAATAAGGAGTTTTCCCGTCTCAGGGGAAAATGAGGGTGGGATGCACAACCATACTACCAGGTTTCTAATGATACAAAGCTTGATGCAAATGGGTGAAGTATCCCTTTAACAGTGATAAAATAATTGTTGTAGGTGACTTCAATTCCATGTGGATGTCGATAATGATAGCCTTAGCACAGCTTTCATGTTATTATTAGACTCAATAGGCTTCACCCACGGTGTAAACAAACCTACTCATCGTTTTAACCACACCCTGGACCTTAAGGATGAGGATAAACTTTATTGATCCCCCAATGGGGGAAATTTAGATGTTACAGCAGCTCAAAAACAGGAATATAAACAGCATCAATAGCAAAAAGTTAAGAAAAAACAGCTACGTGCATGTTTACATGAATTAAATAAAGGAAGTAAAAATACAATAGAATTAAATAATACTAGGCATAAACACTATGTACACTTTCACTTGTGGAAAGACAGATCAGATATTATAAAAAACACACACAGTGTGTAGCATTAATGATATTGATGATTATTATACAGAGTCATGAGGCGGTGATGCTGTTAAACAGTCTGACTGCAGATGGAATAAAGGACCTGCGATAGCGCTCAGTCCTGCAGGGCGGATTTCTCAGTCTGCTGCTGAAGGAGCTGCTCATAGCCCCCACAGTGTCATGCACGGGGTGAGAGTGATTGTCCATGATGGATGTCAGCTTCGCTAACATCCTCCTCTCACCCACCTCCTCTACAGAGTCCAGAGGACAGTCCAGGACAGAACCGGCCCTCCTGACCAGTCTGTTCAGTCTCTTCCTGTCTCTCTCTGTGCTCCCTCCTCCCCAGCAGGCCACTGCATAGAAAAGTGCAGACGCCATCACAGAGTCATAAAATGTCCGTAACAGAGTCCTGCAAAAGGACCTCAGTCGCCTCAGCAGGTGCAGTCGACTTTGGCCCCTCTTGTACAGGACGTCGGTGTTGTGTGACCAGTCCAGTTTATTGTTGAGGTGAACACCCAGGTATTTGTACGACTCCACCATCTCACTGTCCAAACCCTGGATGTTCACCGGTGCAGTCTGGGGTGACTTCCTGCGGAAGTCTATCACCATCTCCTTTGTCTTACTGGCGTTGAGCTGAAGGTGGTTGAGCTCACTCCAGTCGACAAAGTCTGTGATGACCTGCCTGTACTCCTGGTCGCTCCCCTTAGACACGCACCCCACGATGGCTGTGTCATCTGAGAACTTCTGCAGGTGGCAGCTCCCAGAGTTGTAACAGAAGTCTGAGGTGTACAGGGTGAAGAGAAAGGGGGAGAGCACTGTCCCCTGTGGGGCCCCCGTGCTGCAGACCACCATGTCGGACTCACAGTCTTGAAGCCTCACGTACTGTGGTCTGTTGGACAGGTAGTCTGTGGTCCACGCAGCCAGGTGACAGCCTACTCCCACTCTTTCTAGCTTCCCCCTGAGCAGTGCAGGCTGGATGGTGTTGAAGGCACTGGAGAAGTCAAAGAACATGACCCTCACAGTGCTGCCGGTGTTCTCCAGGTGAGTCCAGGATCTGTGCAGCAGGTAGATAACGGCGTCATCCACCCCGATGTCCAGTTGGTAGGCGAACTGCAGAGGATCCAGATGTGAAGTCACAAGGGGGCGGAGGTTGTTGAGGATGATCCTCTCCATGGTCTTCATCAGGTGAGAGGTGAGGGTCACAGGTCTGAAGTGGTTAGGCTCCCTGGGGTGAGATGTCTTTGGGACTGGCACCACGCAGGAAGTCTTCCACAGAGTAGGGACCCTCTCCAGACTCAGGCTCAGGTTGAAGATGTGCAGAAGAACCTCACAGAGCTGGTCTGCACAGTCCTTCAGGAGTCTGGAGCTGATGCCATCGGGACCTGTGGCCTTCCTAGCCTTGATCTTTCTCAGCTGACTTCTCACCTGATCAGCTGTTATGGGGAGGCCGTTGGTGGAGGAGGAGGAGGGGAGGGCTGTTGAGGGGGGGGGGGACAGGGTGCTCAGGTGGAGTGATTGAGAAGCGGGCTGGTCAGAGCTCTGCTGGTTAAGGGTGGGGGTGGGAGCAGAATCGAATCTATTGAAAAACAAATTCAGTTCATTTGCCCACTCCCTGTCTCCTGCTTCAGGGCCCCCTCCCACGACCTCTGCTGTGACCTGAGATGTTATTCAGGCCTCTCCAGACTTCCCTTGTATTGTTCTGTTGCAATTTCTCCTCCATCTTTGTCCTGTAGCTGGCTTTCCCCTCCTTGTTCTAGCTTATGGCATTGAAATTAATAATTTGACAGTTTTCGTAGAAAATCCTCTTCTATAAGATCATTTCCTAATAACTTTTGACTTTTTCGTACCAGAATAAACTCATCTTAATAAAAATGTGCTCTCTAGAAGTTTATCTGATAGTGCTGTAGCTAAATTTAAGGAAGCTATTTCAGCTGCTTTTGATTCAGTACCATGCTCTAACCCAGTTGAAAACTCTTATAATAACTTTAGTCACTCTCAGCTGGATCAGTTTGTTGATAGTGCTCTGGATTCACTGAGAGTTACTCTTGATTCGATTGCCCCCCTAAAACAGAAGGTTATCAAACAACAGAGACTAGCTCCATGGTACAACTCAGAAACCCGTACTCTAAAACTAACGTTGCGTAAATTTGAAAGAATGTGGCGCTCCACCAAAACGGAAGAATCTCGTTTAATCTGGCAAGATAGTCATATTAAATATATGAAAGCTCTACGTCACGCTTGAGCTGCCTATTACTCGTCTCTAATAGAAAAAAAAAAAACAATCCTAGATACCTTTTCAGCACTGTAGCCAGGCTGACAGATAGTCATAGCTCCATTGAGCCATGTATTCCTTAAGCCCTCAGTAGTAATGATTTCATGAGCTTTTTTAACGATAAAATTCTAAACATTAGAGACAAAATTAGTAACCTACTACCTTTACCCGGTGCAGATTCCTCCTATAACGCGGATACGGCAGAAACAGTTCCAAATCTTGATACTAACCTCGACTGTTTTTCTCCAATTAACCTTTCAGAACTAAACTCAATTATTTCTGCATCTAAACCGTCAACCTGTCTTTCAGACCCAATCGCAACCAAGCTGTTTAAGGAGGTCTTTCCTTTAGCAGCTCTATACTACATATGATCAATATGTCTTTAGTGGCAGGTTATGTACCACAGTCATTTAAAGTAGCCGTAATTAAACCGCTTCTTAAAAAGCCTACTCTTGATTTAGGAACTCTAGCTAACTATAGACCTATATCTAACCTTCCTTTTACTTCAAAGATCCTGGAGAAAGTGGTAGCTAGTCAGTTATGTGACTTTCTCCGTGACAACAGTTTAATTGAGGAGTATCAGTCAGGATTTAGAGTCCACCATAGCACTGAGACTGCACTAGTTAAAGTTGCGAATGATCTTCTTCTAGCCTCAGACAGGGGACTTCTATCTGTGCTCGTCCTGTTAGATCTTAATGCTGCTTTTGACACGATTGACCATCAAATCCTATTACAGACAATAGAACAATTACTTGGAATTACAGGGACTACTTTAAGTTTGTTTAAATCCTATTTATCAGATCGTTCTCAGTTTGTGCATGTTAATGATGAGTCCTCTATGCACACCAAAGTTAACCATGGAGTGCCACAAGGATCAGTGCTTGGACCGATTCTCTTTACATTATACAGTTTATGCTTCCTCTGGGTAATATTATGAGGAAACATTCCATAAATGTTCATTGTTATGCAGATGATACTCAGCTATACCTATCAATGAAGCCTGATGACACCAATCAGTTATGTAAACTAGAAGCTTGCCTTAAGCACATTTGGACTTGGGTGACCAGAAACTTTTTGCTGCTTAACTCAGACAAGACTGAAGCTATTGTGCTTGGACCTAAGAACCTCAGAGAGACTTTTTCTAATGATATAACTGCCCTTAATGGCATCAGCGTGGCATCTAGCACCATTGTTAGGAATCTAGGAGTTCTATTCGATCAAGATATGTCCTTTAACTCTCACATAAAACAAATTTCAAGGACAGCCTGTTTTCACCTTCGTAATATCTAAAATCAGGCAGATCCTGTCGCAAAACGATGCAGAAAAACTAGTTCATGCATTTGTTACCTCCAAGTTGGATTACTGTAATTCTCTTTTATCAGGGTGCTCTGGTAAATCTCTAAAGACTCTTCAACTAGTCCAAAATGCTGCAGCTCGTGTACTGACTAGAACTAGGAAAAGGGACCACATTACTCCTGTATTGGCTTCTCTGCACTGGCTCCCTATAAAATCTATAATAGAATTTAAAATTCCTCCTATCACTTACAAAATGGTCAGGCACCATCCTATAGTGCCGTACTACCCGTCGGGAACATTGCGCTCCCAGAATGCAGGATTGCTCGTGGTACCTAGGGTCTCTAAATGTACTATGGGAGGTAGAGCCTTCAGTTATCAGGCCCCGCTCCTCTGGAATCATCTACCAGTCGGGGTCCGGGAGGCAGACACACTATGTACTTTCAAGACTAGACTTTTCTTTTTAATAAATCTTATAGTTAGGGCTGGCGCAGGTATAGACCAGCTCATAGTTATGCTGCTTTAGGCCTAGACTACCGGGGGAACTGGCACCTTGAACTCTTATCTCTCTCTCTCTGCATTCATATCATATTACTGCATGTCACTATCTGTAAATCCCAGTTACTAACTACATCTTTTTCTGGGAGCTCCTGAGCTCTCTTAGGTCTTAGGTTTCTCGGGAATGTTGGTGAGGATGGCCCATTTCCAAGCCGAGAGCAGTTTAGCAGATGGCTGTTCCGTCATGGGCCCGGATTTGCTGAAGATTTCTGCCCGTTAAAGGGGAGTTTTTTCTTGCTCCACTATGACAGATTAAGCTGGGTCCTTGTAATGTAGCAATAAGTAAGGTCTTTTACCTGCTTTTTGTAACATAACAATGAGCATGGTGTTTTTACCTGCTCTTATGTTATATTAATAGACAAAGAGAAAGTCTTTTACCTGCTTTTTGTAAAGCGTCTTGAGATAACACTTGTTATGAATTGGCGCTATACAAATAAAGATTGATTGATTGATTGATTGATTGATTGATTGATTGATTGATTGATTGACCGACCCATTCACACCCATTCCAAACACTGATGGCAGTGGTTGCTATGTAGGGAGACCATCAGATGTAACTAATCCCATTCATACACATTCATACACCGCCGACGAAACAGCGGGAGCAATTCGGGGTTAATTGTCTTTCTTGCCCAAGGACACATTAGAAGCAGCTGGGGACAACGACTCCACTGAGCCACAGCCGCCCACACAGGGTAATGGTTAGGGGTCAGTGACTGATGATGGATAGCCCAGAGGAATGCTAGATCACAATTATGAGTGGCTGAAACGATGAGGCAAGTTTCACCAAAAGCAGGAGGGAAAGTAACAGATGAATTGATCAATTTGATTAGTTGTAAAGATGTAATTGCTTTTTTTCATTGTGCATTCCTCTGTGGCTCAGTTGGTAGAGTCGGCCATCTGGGGGTTCAATCTCCAGTTCCTAGGGCAACATGTCCGAGGTGTCCTTGGGCAAGAGACTTAACCTCGAATTGCTCCTGCTGCTTCGTCAGCGGCGTACGAGTGTGTGTGAATGGGATTAGTTACTTCTGATGGTCACTTTACATAGCAGCCTCTGCAATCAGTGTGTGAATGGGTAGGTGTGACATGCGGTGTAAAATAGCTTTGAGTAGTCTGAAGACAGAAGATAGAAAAGCTCAAGTCCATATACCATTTTTTTAATGGTTTGCAATGATGTACTTTTCAGCACTGGTCCTTGATAGTTGTTTTGATACTAATGACATATTAGTATCTTGGTCACTTTATAATGAAGCTAATGGGTTTTATGTTGTCTCTTGTATCATGCAGTGTGTGTTGTCCTCCTGGTGTTTGTGGTGTAGGGCCTCCATACATGCAATCAATCATTTTAAAAATATATTTATTGTATATTTTATATGACTTTGTTTTATAACTGGGTACCGTGCAGGACATTCTTATTGTGTTCCAGTGTTTATAGCATTTTAGTATGTAGTGTTGTCAGGTGTGTTTCTTCATTGTCCTCTGTTGAGTGGAGTGGAGTCTTATTGGAGAGAAATCCTTCCTGCATATTATCACATAATCTCTTTTGTAAAGCGTCTCAAGATAACACTTGTTATTAATTGACGCTATACAAATAATGATTGATTGATTGGTTGATTGTTTGTCTTGCGTCACTTTAATGTGGGACTACAGATGGAAATAAGCGACTCGCTCAATCTGGTGCAACCATCTTTTCATTTTTCTTTGCATAAATGATCAATGTCATTGCACACTGTCCCTTGATAATTAAATGATTAAAAAAAAACGGGGCCCGTTAATTTAGGAACCGGCTGGAGTGCACCCAAGGCTATACATTGCTGCAGGCTGGGCTATTTGTACCAATTAAATTAGCTACATTTAAGAAAAAAAAAAACTTTTATAATGTATGCTATATTTAGAATATTTTCAGCACATAGCCCCTATAGTAACATATTGGGACATATGCTTGTTGGAATCAGATCAGTCTAAAATAAACACAGCTGGAATCTAGGAGGCAAACACTTGACCAAACCTTTTAAATAATTATGAATATTTTGCATGTGGTCCTACTCGTGTTTTGTTTGGCACCAATGTGCTTATTGCTCCAGGGTCTATTTTTGTTAACATGGACATAGGAATGACCACATGGATGTTCAGTAGAAATTGTCATTCTTTATTTATTTTTTTAAGCTTTATTATTATTTATTTACATGTATATACATTATATGTGTATATATGTATATGCTGTGTATGTATATGTATGAATGGGACTGCCTGGGAACATGCTTGGGGGTATGGAAATTTGCAGGCAGATCTGAGAACATCTAGCGTCGCCTGTTTCTGTCTATACTTGAAAAAACCTTCAACAAAAAGATAATGGAATGAGAATTTAAAAACAGAACAGCAGGATGAAGTCTTATGTCAGAAAACACGATTAACACATGTACAAGACGATCAGCAACAATAAATCTATTTCACGACAATGCTTCATCTGTATGAGACTTGATTACAACACCCATGTTACTTGCGTCCTTTTTCACACTAGATCACAGGTTTTCAGACATGTTTTGGTCCTTCCTTTAGCATACACTATGTTACCAGAATATACTTTGACAGGTTGGTAGAAGAATTCTTAATTTCCTCATAAAAAAATGCAGCAGGTGAATGGAAAAGCAAATATAATATAATGTAAAATATTTGCTGCATTTTCATAAATAGATAGGCAGGTAGTACTTAAAGAAGCATCAGAGTAAATTTATGAAAACAACACATCCATGATTCTTTGCCCTTCTTTTTTTTTTAGATCAAACAACTTCTACCTGGCTATGCTGCTTTTTATGCTTTTTCTGTGTATGCTGCCCACCATCTTTTCCATAGTGAGATACAGACCATCACAACACTGTGGACCATTCAGGTAAGCTCAGACTTAAGATCATTTCAAAAGATGCTTGTTGTTTAGAGACATTTTTCTATCCCCCTAAAAAGGATCAGTATCACCTTATGACATTGTTTGTGTCAAGCTAAAAAAAGTTTTAAAAAAAAGTAACCTAATGTGTGTTTTAGTGGGCAAGAGAAGATTTATGACATCATCTCGGAAACAGTGGCCAATGACTTCCCCCTGTGGTTCAGTAAAGTGACGAGTTATATCACCAGCCCTGTCGTAGTGCTGCCAGCACTGCTGCTTCTGTTGTAAGACTGTGCACACCCAAACGACTCATACATACACAAACATGCACACCCACACACACTTGAGTTTTGTCCCTGTATGTTTCAGCATGCTGATATACTATCTCCAGGCCATCGCCAGATCCCTCAAATTCACCAACAACCAGCTGAGGATGCAGCTGCAGACTGTGAGTTTCTGATGAACTATTACCCTAATCGATCTACAGTTATTTATTAATTGAATGGTTCATACTTCTCAGGCATAGTGCAATTACATAAAACAGTTTTGCTAGGGCTATATGATTTGTGATGGAGATTACAGTGTCAAAGTTGTGAGCAGACAATTGAAGTTAAAATAAAAATGGCGCTATCTTTACCACTTTACTTATCAGTATATTCTCATATACCTGTATGCATGTTGCTATAAATTGTGCCAAACGTTTCTTCACTAACCCTACCAACACTTTGTCACAGCTCAACCTCTAATTTTTGATATAGACGTTTCTGTTTGGCCTCTATTTAAAAAAAAAAATCTGCAACAATTCAAAATAACCCTAAACCATTCTAAACCAGTTCTAGGCCTAATTTCACAAGAAAAGTTTTCATTTTTTCATCATTTCATTAAAGCAGTCCTAGGCCGAACATGACAGACAATTGTATCTAAAGGTTGAATTTTACTTTTATCTCTTTAGGAGCGGACTGAGGACAAGAAGAAAGTCTTCCAGATCGCTGCAGGTATCTGTGGTATTTCCTCAGATCTCCTGTGTGTGTTTGATTTTTGCTTATTATTTGAAGACCCTTACCTTGTGATATTTACCCTTATCTTAGCGAGACTACAGGGTCCAGAGGCAGCAGCAGATAAAAAGCCAGATCAGCAAGAGAGTGACATCACAAGTCAGGAGGCCTCAATCCAAACTCCGTCTCCCAGACGCAACGGCAGTGTCACCAACTTTCAGTTTCCTGTTCGACGTGGTAACAGCATCTGCACCATCACCCAGTCAGCATCTAGAACGGACCTGAACAGAGGAACTGTGGCTGGATCCGTCAGAAATCCATCAGTGATTGCACTGCCCAAGCAAAGGCTGGAGCACATACCAAACAGGTCTCACACTCCCTGATATATCGGTTTGGCTAAACAGGTTTACTTTGAACAACAGGTGTCCTTATAAATCATGGATATAGTGTATTTCATGGCTTTTTAATTGAATATAGAATTAATCTGTAGAGAAGTACAGAGAATTATAAACATTTTAGTTTGTTTTTAAAGTTTTGCTGGTGCTGAACAATTTGAAAATCATAACCTAGGGTCAATTTTGATCTAAATGGTCATTATTGTAGCTGTCCAACTCCAAGCATGTATTCATGGTTAACACATAATTTAAAAAGATACATTTCAGTATTATCAGAGAGACAACACTGCAGATTAAATGATGCAGCCTGTTGTTCCACACAAAGAACAAGAGGCTTTATACTTTCTCTTTGACCTACAATTTGTTTCTTCTACAGCCTTTTTCTTACTCTAATTGATGGTTGAAGAGAAATAACAAAACTTAACATCTCTAAGACTCTACACTTATTCAAACCTGGATTTTCCATGCCTTTGATTTGTTCGATAATATATTACTGCCTTTTGTCTGTTTTGGGGCTCTATATATTATCCACTGAACTTATAACGACAAACTATTTAAGTGATGCTGACAATGTCAGCTTTTTTATAACTTACTGAAAACTTGAAGCAAGATACAGATGCATATGGATATGTGTAAAGTTCTGTAGCTGGTAGAGCTCTTGTAAGCTCTAAGAGGACATGCATGCATGCATGCATTTTATTTGACTTAAACTGAATTAAACTGTCTCCTTTTTACTCATTTGCCCAAGTTTAGCGGGCGAAAAAGCCGCACAATCCTTTTGTGAATTAGGCCCTTTTACAAAGTATCACACTGTTAGGCTGCAGCGGAGCTATTCAAGCATACTCACATCACTTTCGCCTAAAATTGACAAAAACATTTCAACCCTGATGTCTCAAGAAATGTCTCTACAGCAAAGAGTGACACATTTCTCTGTACTGTGTGGTACAATATGACCAGGGGATAGTGCTTTATTGAGGGAGATCTTACTTTGATCTGGTAACACGGAGCATGTGTTCGACAAAATAAATTCGTACAAGTGTCAGTATTACCTTGCTTCATCTTTGTATTGCAAAAAGCAAATTGAATTGTCTTTTACACGTCAATTGTTAATTCTGTCATTGTAAGAAATAGCTATCTAGGACCATTGGTTTCTGTGACCGCCCACTCCCACCCGTAGCAACGGTAAAACCCTGGTCCATGGTCAAAGAGAGTTGAAGAAGCAAATTTTGTCAGAGCTAGCTGCTGCTGAGTCAGATGTTACTCTTTTACTAATGACTTTAAAATGAATGACTTCACATGATTGTCATTAAAACATGTCCGCATACCAAGGGTCCCTCTATTGGCCATTCTCGGGGCCATCCCAGAAACAATGAAAAGCAGAAATAAGATTTATTTATTATACTTATCTTAGCAGCCAAAAAGGCAATAACATTTAACTGGCTTAAGAGAGATCCCCCAACAAACGAGACTTGGAAATTAGTTGTCAAAGGAATTTACATAATGGAAAAGATTTAAAATAAGACTGCAAAATGCGAAATTCATTGAAAGACGGTTTCCATGGCGGCAAGTGATGGAGGATGTATCAGGCCCTCCAGGATTTCGCGGACTTTTTGGGGGATTGTTGCGGCCTAAAATGCCTGATTTCGCGGCAGCTTTTCAAAAAAATTGCAATGCATGTTGCGATTGTTTTTAGACGTTTTTTGCAATTAAATTGCGGCAGGAAGCAAAAATTGCAAAACTAGTTGAGATTTTTTTCGTGTAAAAAATAGAGAACTATTTAATGGCTCATGAGCAGAGCCATTTACTTTGTGAAGTTACATATTCCTCTGCCTCACTCAGTGACGTCTCTCTCTCACACACTTGCACTCTTCATCTGATTTCATTACACATCCAAATTAATATTTTGCCTTAGGCCCCCGTGTCCACCTAGTGTTTTTTTTCTCAAGCCAGCGCCTTTTTTCAGTTGTTTATAATGGGTAGAGAGCGTTTGCAGCAGAAAGCAGCCGTCTGGATGAAAAGCGCAGCTCCCAGCGTCTTTTTTACAAGCGCTCTGGCGTTGTTGTGCGGCCGCTCCGAGCGCTCAAGGTAAACATTTTTTAACTTTTCAGAAAGGTGCTGTTGACTTCACGGGTGCTCTTTTCAAAATGTATGATATTCCCCGTATTTTAGCTTCCTACGGATCGTGTCTTGTACCTACATCGTCTTTGCTCCGTGTCTGCTGGGTTGGTGAAATTTGCGGTGATTGGACAAAATTGCAAGGTCGCCCAGAATTCATGGGGATTGGTTGAATTTGCGTGAATTGGTGCGATCGCAACATCGCGACATCCTGGAGGGACTGATGTATAGACCCAGGGGGGCAAGGGAAAATGTGAAAAAAGTGGTGATATCCTAACTTATTTTATAGAAATTGTACAGGGGATGTATGGAAATACCATTGTGGTTGCATAAACTGATGAAATACTAACATGAAATAATGGTTGTGCCATTGGTAATGTGTGTCACTTTTTGTGTGTGTGTATGTGTGGTTCTATATTTGGTGTGCTTGTTTGTTGTTATTACAATTTTTCTCTAATGTATTCTAATATTTTCTTGTATAACATGAAAAAAAAATAATGTAAGAAATGAATTATGTTTGTATTTCCCAATTGACACAAAGACACAAAAAACATGTCCGTCAATGATGGGACACAAATATTAATTTGACCTCCTTTCAGTAGGTCTGGGTACCTTCAGTGTATCTTTTTCAACAATCAAAATGCTCATGTTACTCAAAGAATTATGTTTGACAAACAGCCAAATATGCACTTCAGCCCACTCTTAATAAGCATCAGCAATAACTAAACACTTACACTACAACAATTGCTCTCAGCACTTAAACTACAACAGTTGCTCTCACTGCTTTGTAAAAGTGTTACCAATAAAACTGGAGCTGGAGCGGATTGAAAGCCCTATTTCGTTTTTTCTTCTAGTATTAACTTTGGATTCAGGAAAATGTTTTTCCAAAGCTGTCTAGTGAACATCACTTCCCCCTGGTTTTCTAAAAATTATTTGATTGTAAAGTGGTTTTGCAGTCCAAACATAATTCAATATTTTGCCATCATAACATAATGAGTACAATTAATGCTAATTCTCATGTGTTGTTCTTCTACATAATAGGCCCCCACCATTTCTTGGCGCTCCTGGTGGTACCAGCAAGTCCAAGTCCTACCATCACATGGCATTCAATCCCCCAGCTTGCTATACTGACAACATCAACTCTGACCCTCTGTACAGGAAGACCAAATGCTCCATAAATCCTTTGGAGGCTGCAGGAATCATTGCAGCACACAGTTATGGAAGACGGCGCGGACACACCACCCGATATGTGATTGTTAACGAGCGAGAGCCCAGGAAAAAGCTGCTGCGCTCAGCCACTCGGATCCCACGCCATTACCTCATGGAGGATTCCGCTGAGATTTTGGAGCTGTACCCACGCAACATGAAACGCTATGCACCCCGCACAGCTCACCATCAACCTCGTCCTCACCAGTCCCACCCATCAGAGCAGCATCTGAGTGAAGAGGAAGAAGAGGAAGATGGTCACAGAGGGAGACGGGTGTCGTTGGGAAAGGCTCATCGGCCCCGTTCCCTCTCTGACCTCCGCCATCAAACAAACTTCTTCATCGGTGACCGTGAGGGCCACTTGTCAGGGGTTAAAGGCAGCCATCCTGCTCAAGGAGGATATGTAGCGCAGAAAGAGGATCATCAGGATGATTGTGAAGGGGAAGGGGACTCAGGAGATTTAGAGTCACCTCCCTGCTCCCAGACCAGTGCGAAAGGAGCAGACTCTGTGCTTGTGCAAACCAGGTGTCACATCCATTCCCCGGGAAAACCCTATCAGCCGACTGGGAGGACTAGGCTAATGGAGTCCTACGTGAGGCCCAAGACAAGACAAAACCTGGACACTCCTCTGACTGAGTCAGACTCAGGCTCCCTGGCCTCCAGCAGTGACCAGCAGAACAGCAGCACAGACCAGTACATCCAGGTCATTCATAACAAAGAGCGCTATCTCAAATCTGATGCCAAACAATCAAAGATGGCAAAAAAAAAGTCCAAAAGAAGCATTGATCTGAATGTAGATGAATCCAATGACCTGGTCTGCTCGAATGTTTGAAAACTTTGCTAAAATGATGTTTACTGTTAAATTGTTCCTCAAATAGCTTATTACATAGATACACAACAACACGTTATTAGCCATTAATACATTAAACTGAAAGCACAGAAAATTTATCATTTTTAATGTGTTTTCTCTGTCTAATGTGTGTATTGTGTCATTCAGAAACAGCCATGTTAGCTATATGAGCAAACAACCCATTAGTTTGATGTTAACCGCTTATAATAATGCATGTTACTACCATTGCTTACCTGATATTACAATAAAACACTTAATGATCTCACATGTCTTCGACCTGGCCTGTTCACTGATTTAAGGAGTGAATTCACAGCGTTTCATTTGGAATGTAGGGACAACTACAATTCCCAGTTTGCTTTGCTGTAACCAGCTTGGGTGAAGCCAGACAGACTACAGGAAGTAGCCGTGCACCTTGCCTTCAAAACAAAAAACTTAAACTTATTCACTGTTGGGAAAAAAACATACAAACAATAATACGATGATCAATTTAAACTTTCAACGTTAAACGTTAGTATTGAAGTTAAACTGAAGGTGTTTAAATGTGACATGGCACATTTTCGTACACGTGTTTGACAGCAGGAAGTTTCTTTTTAAAGACAACCGGAAAAGCTTTTTTCTGGATGTATTTACACATTTCATTTGCCAACCATTTCCCTCTGATTTCGGGAAGTTCATTCATTTTCTTGAGGTTTTTAACATAGTAATCGAAACAGATTGCTGTCTTGCGACAGTAATAGTAAACCTTTACTACTAGAGCTGTTTGTTTTCTACTCCTTACATACGTAAATACCGAGCCTACGAGCCGGCTGCTCTGTAAGCTAACGATAATTACACAGCACGTTTCATTCATTTGGCCAACGCTAGCTGTTAAGTGTTGGATCATGCTCACCTGACGAGGTTTCTGTTCGAACGTTAGCCAAGCTAAAGCTACTGATCACTGCTGAACTTGCGCTTTAAAGATAAGCGTGTGACTCTGTTTGTTTTATTGAATGAGGGGATAACAGTAACCTGTGTTGGCCATAACGTCAGCTTCTCTGAACAGTCAATTCAGTTAGCAAGGGGTCTTTAGCTTTTCACCGGTTATCTATCATGGATTATGAAGAGAAAACAAAGTCAGTGGCCGATTGCCTGATGAGCTACAGGAAGGATGCCTCCGGGTGGAAAGTCTGCAAGAAATCGGTAAAATTATGGTTATTATTGTTCTAAATGGAAATACTCAAATACGTGTCTTTATAACTCGCATCTCACTCACTGCTGGTATAGAGAACGAGCAGGTAGCTTCATTTATGTGTCCCTTAACCTATCGTAGACACCTATGCCGACAAATGACGCTTTAATACGGAACCCCGAGGTGGACATTTTCAATCTATTTTATTTAACTCCCGCTTTCTCGAGACAATGATTGCATTTGGTCTTTTCTCGAGATCTCAACTTATTTATCTCGTTAGCTTAATGCTGTTTTTTTCATGATAACGAGTACATTTCAGCCGGTTTTGTCGAGAACTCTAGAATATACTTTTTGTATTGGGAAAACCAGCACTGATAGCCTATCCAGACAGAATAGAATAGAAAATACTTCAGTGTCTTCTTTTCCATGCAAAGGCAGAAATCTGTCTTTGACTTGAGTGTGCAATACATGCCTTTTCAATACACAAGGTAGCACATTAAAACTAATTTAAAAACAAAACATTTGCTTCATGAAAAACAGAATTAAACAGAAACAATAGAGCTACATAAAAAGCAAGGCACCAGGTTCTTAAAGGGATACTTCACCCATTTGCATTAAGCTTTGTATCATTAGAAACCTGGTAGTATTTTTGAATTGTCGTGCATCTGGCCCTCATTTTGCCCTGAGATGGGAAAGCTCCTTATTTCTATGCCTGAAAAGGAACCTCCGATGACGCAAAAATCGTCATTTTGCGTAATTGGAGGCTGTTTTGGTTAACAGGGGTGAAACTACATTGCTAGTTCCTCATGTTTTCGACCACTGAACAGTCCCTCCAGGATGTCGCGATGTTGCGATCGCACCAATTCACGCAAATTCAACCAATCCCCGTGAATTCTGGGCGACCTTGCAATTTTGTCCAATCACTGCAACCTTTCTGCAAATTTGACCAACCCCCCCCGCGAGTTTCACCAATCATAGCAGTCCCCCACGAAAACGGCGAACCATACGTCACCAAAGTTTAGTGACCATTGACAGAACTCACTTCCTTGTTTATATGCAGATGCAGACATGTCCTTCACAAACGTTGCACATTTACCTACAAAAATTACAGCTAAGGACCGTGCAGGGCAATTCCCCGTTGTTCTGCACCAAAGCTGGAGTAAACTTTTTTGCACCCCGTGCAACGATGTGGTTGAACACAAACGAAAGTCATCGATCTACGGCAAAACACACCAGGAGAATGACTGAAACGCGCGGACCATATACAGGACAAATCACAGTGACAGAGGCTGCTGCATCCAGATCATTGCAAGTGCTAAAGAAGCAAGGCGAGTTAAATAAATAAGCATGGATAGAGCTTGTCCGATTGCGAAACAAGCGGTGTGTGCGTGCGTGCGTGCGTGCGTGCATGCGTGTATGCGTGTATTAATGAAAATAGTTAGTAATAAAAAGTCATAAAAGTAAAAAGTGGATTAAAAGCTTAGGTCCTGTGTCCACCTAGCGTTTTTTCCGGGCAGAAAAGGCGCTGAGAAGAAAAGCGCTGCAGGTCCGTCCTGTCTCTATGACAACAGTTTGTTGACAAAGGCCGCTGTGTGGCAGACACTGCTCTGTTACTTTTTACTGCACGTTTTATATTTGAGATCGTTTTTTAACCCAGCAGACACGGAGCAAAGACGATGTAGGTACAAGACACGATCCATAGGAAGCTAAAATACGGGGAATATCAAACATTTTGAAAAAAGCACCCGTGAAGTCAACAGCGCCTTTCTGAACAGTTAAAAGATTTTCAACTTGAGCGCTCGGAGCGGCCGCACAACAACGCCAGAGCGCTTGTAAAAAAGAAAAAAGACGCTGGCCTTGAGAAAAAAAAAACGCTAGGTGGACACGGGGGCCTAAGGCAAAATATTAATTTGGATGTGTAATGAAATCAGATGAAGAGTGCAAGTGTGTGAGAGAGAGACGTCACTGAGTGAGGCAGAGGAATATGTAACTTCACAAAGTAAATGGCTCTGCTAAAGAGCCATTAAATAGTTCTCTATTTTTTACATGAAAAAAATCGCAACTAGTTTTGCAATTTTTGCTTCCTGCCGCAATTTAATTGCAAAAAACATCCAAAAACATCGCAACATGCATTGCAATTTTTTTGAAAAGCTGCTGCGAAATCAGGCATTTTAGGTCGCAACAATCCCCCAAAAAGTCCGCGAAATCCTGGAGGGACTGAAAAACATGCTGTGCAAATATTACTTTCCTAAGGCTAATGGTAAACAAGTTATGAGCCCTGAAAACAAAACTCTTGATGACTGACCAGATGGTGGCGCTATAGGATCATTTATGAGTATATTGAGCATTGTACTACAAGTAAACATGTGGCCAAGTTTGAATACCTTGAACACAAAACTCTTGATGACTGACCAGATGGTGGGGCTATGGGATCATTTATGAGTATATTGAGCATTGTACAACAAGTAACCATATGGCCCAACTTTGAATTCTATAGCACTTTTAGATTTTTGAGATATCAGCTTTCAAGATCTGCTCCAATTGATATTTAATATTTCGAAAATTCATTTAAAATCAACACTCAACATTTAAGTGTTGAGAAAAGCAAAAGCCCTCACAACACACAACAAGGTGTCTGTGTGTTAGTGAGGAGCTTATGTGTTTTCTCGGGAATTGAACACAGTATCTTCGAGTTAGGTGGACTTGCCATCAGCCTAAGCCTCTGAGCCACAGTGAAGACAAAGATTCAGCATGCACTTTCACTACAAGAGGCAATGACATAACATGGGGAAAACTCTTTTAAACTTTAAATGCTTCAAATTTTCAAAATTTGATCATAAAATTCTGAGAATAATAATAAAATATCCTGATGTTTTCCTGAGGGCTGTTGACACATTTGGTGAAGTTTGATCAAACATTTAGCGAAATAGAAAATGTTTTGCCTACAGTACTGATTACAGTAAAACGTTTACTGTCTTCAAAGGCACACCGTTTAACCGATCTTGTCAAAATTGGATTTGTGGGGTCTGGAGTATCTAACCACTGTTTGTAACCACCTTTTATGATTTTGGTTAAGGCTCGATGAGTTACAGTAGTTAATTGATTATGCATATTTTGAAAAATATAGAGTGATGAACTTCTGAATTGACAATAGGTTGCAGCACTGCAAACGATCAGTAGCATCCAAGGAACACGCTGTGCGAATATTATTTTCTTACGGCTAACTGTTAGCAACTTATTAGCATTGAAAGCAAAACGCTTAATATCTCACCACATGGTGGCGCTATAAGTATCATTGTTTAGTATGTTAAACACTTAACCATTAGGGACCATATTACAAAGGTTGAATACTTTAGCACTTTTAGTTTTTGAGTTATGAGCTTTCAAAAATGTGTCCCATAGGGTTCCATTATTTTTTTTTACAGTTTAAAATATTCATATAAAATCACTGTGACATTGTAGCATCACTAAAAGTAAGCTCTACCATTTCTAGTTGGAACCAAGTTTCTAGCACAAGCCGTATAGGAGGAGATACCAGCTAAAAAACGCCGGAATAAGTATGAGAGCTGCAGCTCTGCAGCTTATGATATCTTCGCTATTTATGATATCTATCTATTTTCGCTCTTATGATATCTATCGCTCTTTATTTTTATTTAATTTATTACCACATTTTGTGTCCTGTACATAGACTGTAAATATCAATGGACGAAGCCTGAGTGACGACACCAATCTGTTACTGAAGAGGGCTCTGGAGGCTCATCTGGAAATCCTGTCTCAGCCCAACTTTCAGTCAACCTAACGACAGGCTCGAGCTGAGGCAGGCTTAAAGCCTCTTCACAAACCGTTATACCGCGCCCACCTGTCTATCTGGTCAGCCTTGCGCCTCACTATGAATAACACGTATCATTCATAAAATCAAACCAGATGTGTTATAAAAAAATTCAACCCCCCGTACAATGTGTGCCGTGAGGACCATAACTAATCAGACCTATTTCGTTTTTTGTACCAGGCTGCAAAAGTGTAAATTTCAGCTGTAAAAACAAGCTTTTTTGAAGGGCTCTTGCAGCCAGCTTCAAGCGGACATTTGAAGACATGCAGTTTTTTGCACTTCCGCATTGGCTTATTTTTTTAGAGGGGAGGTTGCTGCTTGGTTCTGTAACTTTTACTTCCACCCCTCTATTCCTTCATCTTGTTTTATTGCTTGGGCCAAGAACTCTGAAAAATCCGGAAGAGAGTTAGTGATTAACAACACCCCTGTCTGGAAAATCTTTTCCTTTTAAACCAACTTGTAAGATTACTGTTTATTACTACTGTTGGTGCACGGTAGAGTGTTTTTATACATTTAACTGAGTCTGCATAAAAGCCAAATGTTGCTCAGTAGTATTATAAGAACTTCCAACTGAAGCTATGGAATGTATTTTTTTTCTAAACTTAGCAAGATTGCACTTTTCTCCTTTTTTTTGTATTTCCTTAATAATGCAGTGCTTGCTTAAAATTGTCGTGTTTGGTGTACTTTAATAAGGCCTGATAGATCCTCATGAATTAGTTCTGTCAAAAAAGTCCCAAATCTCACCGATATAATGGTTGTGTATATCTTGTAGACACAATTCAGTTTGATATTGGTCTGTCAATTTTTTCATAATTCTTTATCTTTACCTTCCTTGGGGATTACTGTAATTATTGCTACTCCCAAAGAAGAGGGGGTTAGCTTTTATTTAAGTTTTCATTGAATGAAGCTAGGGACAGTGAACTAAATTCCTTCTTAAAAATGTTGGACCAGTCAAACGGGAAACCGTTACTTCCTGGATTTTAGCTTGTTAATTGCTTCTTTGGGTTCTTTTACATGAATTTGAAATCCCATTCTGTTGGTTTGATGTATGTCAACCCTGCTCTCTTCTCTTCCTAAGAAAATAATCTTAAATGGAAGAAAGAAATTGATCAGAATGATCCAGATTTTGGATCCCTGTGCGGCTGTGGCTCAGTTGGTAGAGTCATCGTCTCTCAACCGGAAGGTTGGGGGTTTGATCCCCAGCTCCTGCAGCAACATGTCTGATGTGTCTTGCCCAAGGACACATCAGACTTCTGATGGTCACTTTAGATCGCAGCCTCTGCCATCAGTGTGTGAATGGTTGTGAATAAGTAGGTGTGACATGCGTTGTAAAAGTGCTTTGAGTAGTCGGAAGACTAGAAAGGCGCTATACAAGCTCAAGTCCATTTACCATTTATCCCTACTTTTGCTTTCCAGGATCAATTTTTTCATCTTTTCTCCTGTTTGGAACTATAGTGGAACTATACAGTAGTGGAACTATACAGTAGTTGACCTGTCTGATCCAGATACAGTAGCTCTTTTTAGAGTGCATTTCTGCAACAGCGCCCTACCTAAGCTCAGCTGTCATTACTTCTTTGTATATTCATATTGATTCTGCAACAGCGTAATATTGGTGTCCAAGTCTGTGATTTGCCTTATGGCGTTACGGAAGCATGACGTGTAAAGAAACAGCGGGAGCTCCACACACACACACACACACACACACACACACACACAAACACAGTGCTGTCTACCGGCTGCCTCTGCCGATCCTGGCTTGCCCTTGTAATGCCTGTTTTACTACCTCCGTAGGCGGTACAGAGTGGGCATCACTTCGTCTTCTCATTACTCCTCTGTGGCATTGCCAGTGAATGCGAGACATCACAGGGACGTAAATATCGTGCCTTGAACAGGCAGTCTGAATAATTCTAATCAGGACAATCAAGAATATTTGTACTCCTCCTACAGGAGCCCTCAGTGGACAATCTCGATACATTTTATTTATCTCTGTTTTCACTTGATAGATCTTGACTTAATTAACTAGTAACAATGCCGGCTTTACCATGATAAGAACATTTTTAGAGATCTATTGAAAACGAAATTGAGATGTCGTCACAGGAAAACCAGTGTTGTTATCCCGCATTAACATGATAAATAGGTCGAAATCTTGAAAAAACAACCCAAAATTGACTCTTTATTACAGAAAACAGAATTAAAATCAAAATGTATTAATGCTTGTAGGGTTTCCGTACAGTCCTACTAAAAAGTTTTAAAGAACTTAAATTGAATGGGTTTTTTTTCAAGAGGATCAAAACTAGGTGACTTGATCAAGCCCAATTTCGGAATCCTTTTTTCTTTTCAACAACCCAATTAATCTGATAGCTATAATCCAATGAGAGTTCCTTAAACAGCTGGACCCTAGTGCTTAATATTTGCTGACTGTTCACTTGTTGTTTCAGCTGAAGGAGACCTTTCAGCACAAGAACAGCATCTATCAGACTCTTTACAATGCTCATTGTTTACAGTATGTACTGTTTTTCTTTGGCAGAATGACGTCGTCGTGTCCTGGCGTCCTTCTTCTGAGTTCCTCGGGAATGTGTGAGAAACTTCAACTCCTTTTTGTCTTTCTTATTTAGTTTGGTTTAATAAACATTTGAAAATGATGATCATAAATCAGTTATGTCTTGAATAGATAAAAACATATTCCCTATGAGCCTCTGTTATATAGTAAAATGTCTGAAACTGCATTTACAAAACCTTAAGCAATCTCTAGTTAAACTGAAGGATGTTTTAGAGGTGGAAGTGATTGACAAGTAGTTCAAAAAATGTAAAAATTCTAACTATACCTTACTTCAAGGGATAGTTGATGTCAGAGGTTTTTGAGGTGGGGTTTTATGGGGTACTTGTAATAGCCAGTATATTAGCCACAGGAAATGCCGATCAGTTTGGCCCCTTTATTGAGAAACCTGCCGGAGTGATTCTCCTTGGCTCCACAATGTTGCTGATGGGGTCATCTATCCTTCTATCCATTTTCTTCCACTTATCCAAGGTTAGGTTGCGTTGGTAGAAGGCGGTAAGTGAACCCAGACTTCCCTCTCCCCAGCAACGTTTTCCAGCTGGGGGATTCTGAGGCGCCTGGTCCAACCTAATAACCAATGACAGTGTAATTGTAGGTTATGTTTAGAAAATGTTCAGTGCTTTACTTTGCCCTCATAAATCTACTCTGTTTTAACACTATTTCACCAAAACACACATACTTTTCTACAGTGTACATTTCAACTTTGCAAGAAGACTTAGTTATATTGCGAATTTGGATATTAATGAATCCCAGCTTGAGATCATTTGAAGGAACACATGTTTCAAGATTATACTGCTGACACAGCACAGTTATAGTTTTAAAGTTTGTTATTCTAGCTCAGCTGACACAGTGTATTTTAATAAGGTAAAAATATCGTGCAGACCATGGGTTGTTTCATGCAATAAAAAAAATAGTGCGAGCCGAAAAACTTAATTAGAGATAAAGTTCCATTTGGCTTTTATGGTTTTCCAATTTGATTTTTAAAAACTGATGAAGGTCGGTAAAACATCAGTCTTCAGTGCTATACAAGCTCAAGTCCATTTAGCAAGTCCATTCTCTTTCGGACCTGTTGACTCTCTGTTTGCAGAAGTTCTTCCTCTTTGTACTCGGAACCGTAATAGTGTCCTCTTGTATCCTCCATAAACAGAATGTCATATTCGCTGTAAAAAAAAACCTCTCCTTTTTTAGCTTAGATGTATTTGTTGTCTTATTAAAAGCCCACAGGCCTGAACAGCTGATCAGTGCGATGCAGGCAGAGGAACACGTGTGCATCTGAAAAATAGTGCACAAACAAAGTGGCTTGCTGACTGCAAAGTAAAGAGCTGAAATTGCCCTTAAGTACGGTGGCCGGTAGGGGTCAAACGCTCAGCAACTGATGAAACGACAAACATTTAGAAAAACGCGCAGCATATTCAGTAACGCTGCACATTCAAAAGCAAATGCAAACTCCCAAAACAAATGCAAAGACACAAACGCGCTGCAAAAACACAAACGCGCTGCAAAAGAAACAAACGTGCTGCAAAAAGGCAAAACAACTGCATAAGCATCAAACGAGCTGCAACTGGCACTGTTGCGCGGCTTGAGATGAGCAGCGAGTTCAACCCAGTCGGACTCGCTCTGTGTTTATTGATGTTATTCTGTGTCTTTCAACGATACAACTTCTTCATCTAAACTAAACTTTCTGTACCTAGCTGTATCTTTTACTCTCTCCCGTAAATAAACATCCACAGAGCGCCCCTATAGGCCTGGAGCACTTCCGTTGTGGCTGAACTTGCAGCGCGTTTCTCTAAATTTGCTGTTGTTTACTGAGTATGTGTGTTTTTGACTTAAGTTTCGTTTCTGTACTTGCAGCGCGTTTGATGCTTATGCAGTTGTTTTGCCTTTTTGCAGCGCGTTTGTGTCTTTGCATTTGTTTTGGGAGTTTGCATTTGCTTTTGAATGTGCAGCATTTCTGAATATGTTGCGTGTTTTTCTAAATGTTTGTTGTTTCATCAGAGCGTTTGACCCCCACCGGCCACCGTACTTGAGGGCTGTCAAATGATACATTTCTTAAAATTGTGACATTACTTTCGGTTAAGCTAAAAACCTGTTTTTATTTTAAAAGAAAATAGGAACTTTTTGTGGTCCGAAGGTAACAACATCCCCTTCCATCCACAAAAAAAGTCGTAAGGGATCAAAAAGTAAATGAAAACAGCTAAATGAAAGGGGTTTAAAGGAAATGTTTGGTGTCACGAGATGGATATTTCTTTTAACTTGTCAACTGAGCTGTCTGGGAGTTGTTTGAATTGAAATGAGCCTTTCAAAGCTGCAGAGGTGTTGTTCTTTTCTATCACTGTCTCTATAGGAAAATGATGCTGTCATAGGGAAACAATGCTGTCAAAGCGGGGGCTTAGCTATGGTGTGCCTAAAGGTAGTGTTGTAGTCAAAACCACACAAACCAAGACCAAAGTGCTCCGAGACTGAGACAAGACTACAACATTTAGGGATTGAGACTGAGTCAAGACCAATGCAGGGCGAGACCGAGACAAGACCAAGACCATAATTATCAATGAAAAATCATCATCTTGTGTGCAGGGGACGTATCACTCACGTAACACAGACCGTAACACAAGTAAGGTTGCGGCCATGACAGGGGGATAAAAATCAAACTTAAAATGATTTGAAGTTATTTGTTGTTTTAGAAAGAGGCATTTTCCTTCTAATCACAGTCACGACATGGAAAGTAGCCTGTCAGTGGTGGTCTTGACCGGTTTTGATTTAAAATCTGGAGTCTGTCCAGTCTGACAAGACGAGACAAGATCGAGTAAAATGCTTTGGATTCCGAGACTTTCAAAAAGTGGTCTCTAGACGGTCTTGAGACCAAGACCGATTTCGAGTACTACAACACTACCTAAAGGGACAAAATAGCATGATCAATGCAATTATAAAATATTAATACAGATTAATGCATTAACGCTGAAAGCTGTAGTGCACTTACATCATTGTTGGTGTTCAGGGTGGAGCTAATATTCTTGGTAAAAAATGGCCCACAGCAGTGATGAAAGCCTAGCTTCTGTGAAGGCACTCTGACCCATTTCTCAATGAAGGGGCCAGGCTGACCGGCATCTCCTGTGGCTGATGTACGTCTTATTGACAAGAACCTCATACATCATCTCAAAAACCAGAAGAATCGCTTAAAGGTTCCAATCAAATGAAATGTGGAGTTAATCTCTGTGTAGTGGGGTCAATTATTCAGACTGTCCTAGAATGTATACATCAAATTAACCTGACCTAAAAATAATCCAATCTAATCTGTCATGTGACTTCTCTTTTAGTTATAAAGGAGAGGGGATCGTCAATGGCAGCCCAAAGAATGTGTGGGAGTGCTTGAAACCGATACCCAACGGGCTCAGAGTCAGTTGGGACAAAAACGTGAAAATGTTTCAACTGTTGGAACAAATCACAGAGGTTTGTTTCCGCGTTTACTGAAGATCTTTGTCTACATCACGTTGTATTTATTAACCCTGTCACCTCACTAAGTTGTCTTTCTTTAATTTTCACCTATGATTGTCTAACATATTTTATCGATGCACTTGGTGGCCTAAAAAAGCCCTACAATATTTTGGTAACTTTAAACTGCAAATCCAGAAATCTAGTCTGATCATGTCTAAAACCCAAAAGGTTATGACAAAAGAACTGTCTTAATAACAACTGCTGGATTTGATTGATAAAGTCAAAATCCACACATTTAAGAAATGTAGTAAATACTTGGCCAGTGCAGCTTCAAATGTGTCCCAGCTTTTGCTTTGTTTGACCCCGTCTTTGAGTACATGCCCTTGTCTCCCACTCTTGCACAGGACATCTCTATCTGCCGAACAGTCACGCCCTCAGCAGCTATGAGTATCATAGCTCCACGAGACTTTGTAGATGTTATTTTAATTAAACAATATGAAGATGGCACAATTTCATCAAATGGTGCGTAACAACTCCTTCTTGTTTTTACTTCCTTTAGTTGTACATCTGATATGTGTAATGCCATGGGGTAGGAGCTTGGCTGTGAATTTTTTGTAAATGTTTTTTTTAACATGCAGGCTGTTGAAAATACAGAATTTGTATAAAAGTAATCATAGAGACTGTTAAGGAAGTCATGAATTAAATTCAGTATTCATTTTGTTAATGAAAAAAAAGGATTTTCTTTGTCAACCTTTTTTCATGACGAGGACGAGATGCTGACAAACTCAAAATAGATCTTTGATAATAAAAACTGATGCGACGCGTTTGTGTGTGTGCGTAAGGGTTAGGGGTAACTATTTCTCTGAGCGTCAACAAGCTAATGATAGACTGCCTAAGCAGTGAGTGACTAAGGTCTGTAGTAGTATGTAATAGTATCCCTAAAAGGCTAAGGCTCCCATTTGAAAGATTTATGAAAATGCTGTTTAATAGGTTAAACTTTTAGCTCTTCTGTGCTAAAATTTACGCCAGGGATGGTAGATACCACACCACACTGTGAAAGTAATCCCCTACAAGTAAAGGTCCTCTTTCAAAGTATATCAATATCATACCGATCATTATGAAACATCATCAGTATGATGTTAAAGGACCAAAAGTGTTGAAAGTGCAGTAATATGTTCCCTGGGAAGGTTTTACACCCCCAGTATTAATCGAATTGCCTCCTTTATTTTTTATTATCAACTTATTCTGAGGCAAACTGTGCTGAGTTCTTGCTATTCTAAGACTCAGATTGTCCATGTAATGGTTTATTTCATAGAAAGGATCCCGATAGTGACAGATGTGAATCCATTCTTTTGTTAATCCTGTACGTGGGGTCAAATCGAAAAAATATATTTTCTTGTGCTCACGCTAATTTGCTTTTATGTTGTTGTTTTTTATGCATTTTCTTAAACTGCAGTGTAAATGTTTGTATTTTAAGCTTCCCTTTGGGCAAATACCTGTATTTCTTTCAGGGAGATTGTTTAGAAGATTGTGCAATTTGCTGAGTCATGATAAGATGTGCTTATTTAGCCGACTCTTGATTTAGTTTCTGAGATCCCTCAGCAGTGAGCTGTTCTGAAGGAAACACAGCCCCTCACACATCCAGTATAACACAGACAAATGTGCACCTTTGTGTCTTGTAAAACAGCCACCAACGTGATTCACGCGGGATGTCCTCCCCAGTCTGGCTATGTGAGAGGATTTAACCACCCATGTGGATGCATCTGTGTCCCTGTCTCAGGGTGAGCACTCTTACACACCACCCAAACAAGTTTTAGACTATGTTCACCCACCTAATTTGCTTCTCTCTTTTTTTTATTATTCCACTTCTTCTGTTCTTCCTCTCCATTTCTTCAGAGAGCCCAAGAAAACCCAGGTTTTTAGTTTCTTCCAGACTGACCTGAGTGGCCTACTCCCTCGCTCTGTGGTCGACTCATTCTTCCCCTCCAGCATGACGGAGTTCTACAGCAACCTGTCCAAGGCTGTAAAATCCCTCAAGGACCTTTGACACCAAGAGTTAAGAAGTATACCTTTTAACTTGAGGCCTAATGACTTGTCAGGCCAAATGAAAAACAGTCTATTTAAACAGTCCAAACCCAACAGAAATCAGTACACCGACATGATCGAACAGTTGTTTAATTCAAATAAATAGACTCGAAGATAAGTTTTTATTTCTCTGGTACTGAAGGAGGAACCCAGTAAATCTTCCTTCCTTTCAATTTGAGGGCACTAAAAAAGTCACAAGTTCTAATATCAGGTCCTACATTTGACTAACCAGCATCTTAAGTGTCCCCATCTGTGGGATAAATATATTTCCTCCAATCTAAAGAGAAACAAATGATGTAAATCTGTATTTGTAAATGGTTTTAAGTATGGAATGTCTGTACTTTTTGGCGGGATAATGAGACACCAGGCATTTATTCTCATCATAGCATACTTTAGAGTGTATAGAAAACATACATGTTGCATGGACCTTGATTACCCTACAATGCTATCAGATATATGGTTAAGAAAACTCATGTCATACCTCATATTTAGTGTTGTTCTTGAAAAGCCACAGATTTTCCCTGCTTTGCTCATCTGTACACCATAAAAGAAATGTCATGCCTACACTCAAACACTCTCCCTGATGCACTGCCGGGCATCATTGTATATTTCCCTTTTACCCGTGGTAGTGGTTTCCAAAGTATATTTCCCCTTCTTGTTCCTAATTTCTTCTGTGAGAAATGTGTAACTAACATCTCCTTGTCTGACTGAAACACAATTTTCCTACATGTTGACCATATTAAGTGTGCTAGAACCAAACATTAAGGAAACAGGGTTTCTCACAGTTGACCAATATTTAAGACACTTTTTAAGTATGAAAGAATCCAAAAATCATGTTGGGCGTTTAAAAGTAAAGTTTTCTAATACTTACCGATCACAGTAGAGTGCATCAATGCTCTAATTGCTTACCAAAGTTAGCAATTTGGAGGGGATAGTGAAGCATTTTGATTGGTGCTTTGATTTGATTAATTTTCATAGCAGCATATGCACTCTGTATTTTTGGGATAAAGCTGAATTTATTAGAAATTAGTAAAGAACTGCAAAAAAACTAACCCCAAAACATATAACTGTACAAACTGTATCACAATTGGTTTGGTCGGATTATAAAGACTAAATGAAATGTTTCAGAGATTTAATGTAAATTTTACTTACTGCTTGCAGTTCACAATTTTCCACACAGCCCTTTACAGGGCTGTTGTGGCTCAGTTAGTGGTAGAGTCGTCTCTCAACCGGAAGGCCGAGGGTCCTGAAGTGGTGTGAAGAAATACATACATAGGCCGTATTTTTTTATTTCACCTTCTTCTTCACGAAATACAATAAATATAAACTTCTCTCACAGCTGAAGAGCCATTTTTGCAAACTCTGAAAACTCAATTAGCAGTCATGTGCAGGGCTGTGGCGCTGAGACAGACTGTGCTGCAGAGAAGGCGTGGCTTGAACAGCTGCAACAGAGATGGCCATGTGAGGAGATCCGTTGCAGGATGACACCATGATTTCACAGTGTCTTGTGTAACTTATGTAACTCTCATGCAACTCTCAGAACAAGCGGTTTAGAGCTGCCTTCAGACTGATCCTGGGATACCTCAAACATAGGTTTACCTCATGATTTGAAACTTTTCCTAAGTTTAATATGAACATCCAGCATTGTAACATCATATTTGTGTTTTAGAATCTGAAACTGCATAATACCCTGGTCAATGTTGTACAAATGAAAAAAGTACTTTTTTAAAGAAAAAAGGCAAGTTTGTACAAATGGTAAATGGACTTAGGCTTGTATAGTGCTTTTCTAGTCTTCTGACTCCTCAAAGCGCTTTTACATCGCATGTCACACCTACCCATTCACACACTGAAGGCAGTGGTTGCTATGTAGTGAGACCATCAGAAGTAACTAATCCCATTAATACACATTCATAAGCCGCAGACGAAGCAGCGGGAGCAATTCGCCGGTTGAGAGACGACGACTCTACCACTGAACCACAGCCGCCCCAACAAGAAAAACGTTCTTATACTCTCTCATTGCATTGTGCATTTATGTCATTAAAGTGAGCCAGGTGCTGCACACAACAGCTTATGGTAATAAAGTTCCTCATTTGTCTCACTAGAAGGAGGACTCGTATCATGAGAGGCATGACAACAAGTTCACCGATTTATATTCAGAATCAGTATCAGATTCTGAGTCTGAAAAACGAAGGGGACTTGTTGTTCCCCCTTTATTGTGAGTACCCTCTGCTATTTACATAGCGACCATCATGTTGAAGTCAAATTGTACAGTGCTTAGTTTTTTTGCTGGTTTCAAACAGACTCAATAAATGTGGTTTACTAGACCTACAACATAAACTTACTAGACAAAAAGCAAAAGAAAAATCCCTTTTTCTTAAGAGTTGCTCTTAAAGCCTGTTATTGCTGCCACAATGTTTGATTATAAGCTATATCCAACTGATTTAAAACATGCACACCAAAACAGCCTTTGTATACACCCTGAGTGGTATGTGAGACATGTTAATGGAAGGTTTGGAGATTATTCCTCAGGAAATATTACTGGCATGTGTTCCTGACAAAGATGCTTATTGTTTCAGTCCTGTTAGAACTTTAGTTTAATTCAGGTTACCAACAAAAAAATTGATGTATCCTGTGGCAGTGACTCAAAGTTTAAGATTTTTAGTTTCCCTGACAACCTCCATCTGGGTTGGCAGGTAAAGGTTTGTTTTTTTACACACTTAAAGACTGATCCATGTGATAGGAAATATAGTAGATGTCAGTTTTAATAGGGGCTGTAACTACAGTGTTTGTGCATGATGGATCTGTATGGAGGAACAAATTGGGAAATGTACTTTTGGAACATTAGGCTGATAATTTTAACACTTATTGTCATCATGTTGTCTTGTTGTATTTTTTATCACAGTTTTCTTTACGTCTGATAAACACAGAGGAACACTCGTCTCTCTCTTTTACACTAAAATCAGATTGCAGCACAGGAAAAATCTTAAACTACCTCTGTTTCACAATATACACTAAATAAATGCTCTTTACACTGGATATATTAACAAAGATAATTAACTAGAAATATACTACTGTAAGTTATTTCACAGCTGCCTGAAGGTTTAAAGACAATAAGAATAACCATAATCACCATCATGTACTGTATTTGTTTTCATGCTCATATACTGTGCATGCTTAGGTGACTGATTAAAGAACTTGCCTTTTGATTTATTTTATTTCAATGAAGTTGATGTCAACCATTCCATTAGATAATGTGTTTATATTAACTCAATTAATTAATTTACAAATATCTTAAACATAATTACAACTTTTTTTTTAGTAAATCCTTGTGATTAAAAAAACCCTGAAGGCTCCATGTGTCATCTGTTGGTGGACTTTCATCTGTGTGATGAGCCATACAGGGTGAGACTATTTAACATGTCCTTTTTTTTAGGAGTAACAAGATTTCTTTAAAAATGTTTTGCAGCCTTAACTGTAACACCTTCTAGTCACTGTGTAATCCGTAATGTCAATGAAAGACCTTTTAATGTTTTGATCCAAAGTTGTGTTTAAGATCACAGAGGCAACAGGTGGATTGAAAGGCTTATTCTCTAATATTTGATGGGACCAGCTTGAATTTTTAAATAAAAATGTTGTGTCTCCTGGAAAATATGCAGTCTAGTATTAGTGTGTGTAGTATGTAATAACATTTTCTGAATAAAGACATCCAATAAAAGGCCTGTGTTTTGATGGGCAACTCGTCCCCACAACCACCGCCGTCCTCATTCATGCACGGCCTGCTCCGACCTCCCCCTCGGCAAGGAGGTCTGGACAACAGGAACGTGAGGAATACTAAGGACAAATCCTTCCTGCATATTTTCCCATGCTCTTTTGTACTCTAAAGCATCTTGAGATAACACTTGTTGTGAATTGGCGCCATACAAATAATGATTGATTGAAGTGGATCGATTCTTCTGAAAGTGGCTAAACCGGACAGATGCCATGATGCTTCTCTGAGACACCTCCAAATGTGCTCTGACTGCTTGGACTCATTTCTATCCACATTGTATTCTACATGAACTAGTTTACTAGTTAACACATTAATTGGGATGCAAATAAGGACAGAAAGTAACATTTATTTTTTAATACCACCATAGCGTCTTCCTGATACTGCAGTGATGGAAAGTAAGGACACCTCTGAATGGCTCATTTCACTAAAAAAATCTCCCAGACAGCTCAGTTGACGAGAAGGGTCTGTCTGCAGGCTGCAAGAGAGGGGCGGAACCGGAACCTGTCCAAATCTCAGCAGAGAACCACGCAAGATGTCAAAAACAATGATTTTGGCCGCCAACAAAACCCAGAAGTTGTGGGTAAAGTTTTGGCTTGACTACAGGTACAGACCGACACATTTAAGAATATTTTCCTTAGACAATTTATACTTTATTAAATATAAGCATATAAGTCACTCATATGATAGTAACACATGGTTACTTATCAGTAGTTAGTTTAGTTTATTACACACTAGATTTCATAATTTTTGTATTTGATTACATTTTGTATATAAAAATAAAAATCTTCCTTTTTTATTTACTCAGCTCCATCCAACCATCTGCAGACAGGCTGCAGGGCTTCTTCTCTATGCCTTGGAGGAGATGACAGCTTTACGTTGCTGTAGGAACTTTCTGAATTATGTTTCATAAATAAAAATGTTCTAATTGTATTTGTTTGAGTGAATTAAAAAAAGTTTTGCCTTTGTTTATGCTTGGATAATTCATTTAGGACAGAAATATTTGGAAAAGTCATGGACATGTACTTGAAATACTTGTGTATTAGATTAGAATACATGAGGTCTATTTATGATTAATTTTGAAAGAGTCATTCCTGGTTTTCATCAGTCTGTTCCTCAGGTGTCTCTCTGAAGTGTAACAGCTCATTGTCTCCTGCCCCTCAGGTTTGGTCTCAATAATGCTACAGTAAATGTACTTCATCATCACAGAGATACCTGAGGATATGCTCAACACTAATATGGTGGACTTTGCTGAAAACAATTTGATTTTGATTTTTAATTAATTTTTAGATATCAGAATTTTTGGCGACAGGGTTGCAATATGCCTGACTTTATCATGTGATTATCAAATAATGCTACAGTAAATTAACTTGATCAACATCACAGAGATACCTGAGGATATGCTCAACACTAATATGGTGGACTTTGCTGAAAACAATTTGATTTTGATTTTGAATTAATTTTTAAATATCTGAATTTTTAGCGACAGGGTTGTAATATGCCTGACTTTATCATGTGATTAATAAATAATTCTACAGTAAATTTACTTGATCGTCACACCCAAGATGGTAACACTTTATATTAAGGTGCTTGTAAAAAGCTGTTATTAAAGCAACAATATGTAACTTTTCCACCTATAGTATATGTCGTTTCAAAATCGATCTAAGAGCTCAACAGCTCTCAGCGGAGAGAATGTTGACTGTCTAAGGTCCTCACAGCGGTCCTCTCGCTCAAAACTGGGGTATGTAACTTTTTAACCGCGTCCCGCGGTTATCTCGCGAGAAGTACGCACCGCTTTACGGCAAACTCACAGTCTATGGGCAAACTGCACGTTGGTGAGAGCTTCAAGAAACAGTGGGCTGCAAGTCCGACGCTGGGCTTGTAACTGGTGAGTAACTCGTTTCAAACTTTGTGTCTTGTTTCTTTGCATCATAGTTATAGAGTCGTTTCACCAAAAACATTCAGTCTATGTCGACAGGTAGATGAAGTTATCATATAACGACCAGAATAGCAGAATAACGTTAGTGTACCCTGATTTAGCAACGCTAGCATGCTAACGGGCAGACTTTGACTGATGCACGGCGACAAAAGATGTCGACCCGTTAGCGGTTGTTCGTATGCCAAGTCGGTCCATGTCAGCAGAAGTTACTGCGGTCAAGTGAGCCGTCATTCGTTTCTCCGTAGTCAAGCCAGCCGCCCCTATAATTGTAGTGCGCCCGTATTGTGATATTTATGGTAAATGCATTGAAACTGCTCCATGAACTGCTCAGAGCGAGCTGACATGAAGGATAAACACTTTACTGCCATTCTGTCTCACTCTGCAGTATAAAACTCTTACCTACAGAGAGGAGATGAAGTATTGATTTTACATAAACACACCATCAAATTGCGTCGCGTCGAAATTATATATTTTGTGTCGACTTCGGGTTTTCAGTTTTCAGAATAAAGTGTTACACAACCAGGCTCATATACAGTATAAATACGGAAATAAGATTAATTGCATAATATTATGTTTCCAATCACTCATTTCACTTCAGGTGCATTCTAGATGACCTCAGGTATCTTTCCACAAACCTACAGAACTTTTTACTGTGGGTTTTTTTAATAAAATGCCCTTGAATATTTCCCGTACAGTAAAATATTACATTATCTTAAAAAATAATAAAAATTAAACTGTCTGTTTCCAATCACTCATTTCACTTCAGGTGCATTCTAGATGAACTCAGGTATCTTTTCACAAACTTCCAGAACTTTTTACTGTGGGTTTTTTTAATAAAATGCCCTTGAATATTTCCCGTACAGTAAAATATTACATTATCTTAAAAAATTAATTAAACTTAAACTGTCTGTTTCCAATCACTCATTTAACTTCAGGTGCATTCTAGATGACCTCAGGTATCTTTTCACAAAATTACAGAACTTTTCACTGTGGAATATCAGAATAAAATGCCCTTGAATATTTCCCGTACAGTAAAATATTACATTATCTTAAAAAATTAATTAAAATTAGACTGTCTGTTTCCAATCACTCATTTCACTTCAGGTGCATTCTAGATGACCTCAGGTATCTTTTCACAAACTTACAGAACTTTTCACTGTGGAATATCAGAATAAAATGCCCTTGGATATGTCATGTACAGTAAAATATTACATTATCTTAAAAAATTAATTAAAATTAGACTGTCTGTTTCCAATCACTCATTTCACTTCAGGTGCATTCTAGATGACCTCAGGTATCTTTTCACAAACTTCCAGAACTTTTTACTGTGGGTTTTTTTAATAAAATGCCCTTGAATATTTCCCGTACAGTAAAATATTACATTATCTTAAAAAATTAATTAAACTTAAACTGTCTGTTTCCAATCACTCATTTAACTTCAGGTGCATTCTAGATGACCTCAGGTATCTTTTCACAAAATTACAGAACTTTTCACTGTGGAATATCAGAATAAAATGCCCTTGAATATTTCCCGTACAGTAAAATATTACATTATCTTAAAAAATTAATTAAAATTAGACTGTCTGTTTCCAATCACTCATTTCACTTCAGGTGCATTCTAGATGACCTCAGGTATCTTTTCACAAACTTCCAGAACTTTTTACTGTGGGTTTTTTTAATAAAATGCCCTTGAATATTTCCTGTACAGTAAAATATTACATTATCTTAAAAATTAATAAATTTTTTTACTGTCTGTTTCCAATCACTCATTTCACTTCAGGTGCATTCTAGATGACCTCAGGTATCTTTCCACAAACTTACAGAACTTTTCACTGTGGAATATCAGAATAAAATGCCCTTGAATATTTCTTCTACTGTAAAATATTATATTATGTCTTACCTTCTGAAAAGATTATGTTTAACCTTAAGAAGAAGCCATCTCTCTTTGACAGATGCTGGGGAGACTTCATAACCTTTTTACAAAATAGATCTTCTTTTAACGTTGATACTTGATGCGACATTGCAGCTCCCTGCCTTTTGAGGCCTTACTCATTCAGGTCAACACCATTGCACGTGTACATAGCATGTATATCTCCTGATCTTACAACTATTATATTTTGCTAACTTAAGGCGAGACACGGCAGGCAAAAACATCAATTTTTTATGCACTGGTCAATTTTGAGATTTTGGGCTAATTCACTCCCTGAACATGTAATCTTTCAAACTACCATAAAGAAAATATCCAAATTATACATCTATGTGTATATTTTAATACATTTTGTCTGACCGCGGCGTTAGATTTCTCGTAAATTTGCTCGAAAGTTAGCATCCTAACGGGACGTGCAGTGCAACAGCTGTTCTCTGATGCCCGTCATGACTGATATCTCTGAAAAGCTCTCTCTCTCCTGCACAACGCTATGTAACCCAAATAAGGACACTTCCTTTCTACCAGCAACCAATCGTGAAAGTTTAAAGGGGGGATTTAATGCTAAGAACGTAATCTCATTGGTTTGTGTTGATTTCTGATAACGTGATTCGTTCAGACGCATCACGTGGTATGCTTTGACACTTCCTGTTTAGCTTTCCGCGGGACCTTTGAGAATACATGAAAATATCTTCGTGTAAATCAGTGAAAAGAAAACAACAGTTGTCACTTGCATGGGGATGTAAAAGGAAAAGTTGTGATGCATCACCCCGTGAAATGCCCTCAGGAAGCGCTTCTGAACGTAAGCTGTCGATGGGAAACCAGGGGGGTGATTTAGAAGTGACGCGCACGCCACACAGCCGTGGCTGCTTGTTCATGTTGCGCGATTGAATGAGCTGCTTTGTGATTTAATTTGCTTTGCTTTGATTTTAACTTTTCTCCAAAGTTTATATTTCACACACACAGGGCACTGTGCCACCCACAGCCTATGCAAGTCTCTCTTTTCCCCTCTCTCTCCGTCTCACATCCACACGCACCCAAATTCACACACTGCATTGCGCGCATTAGAGCATCATTTTAAATTAACTATATCATTCAACATTTTCAATAATCATGAAACCAAATGAAATGAAGTCAAAAGCATGTTTTAAATAACTTTGATTGCAACAAGTGCACTGGCCACATGCGAGTTGCGCTCGCTGAATCTGAAATCCATTTCACCAAGCACCGCGTCCAGAGCGCAGAAATACAGTCTCTGAAGTTTTGTTTTTTTGGTCATCATCTCCTCTGTGACCCGTTGTTCCCAAAACGACGCACGCATCAATATCTGTGTTTGCTTTGCGTTTCCGTTTGGGCCTTGCGGGTCAAAGTGACGCGCTGACAGCCGCGGCCATGCCCCGCACTTTATTAAAATCCTCGTCCAAACGGAGTTGTCGCGTCGTCCGTACACCTCTCTTGTAAATGCACCGTGCTCCATCATCACTGAAGCTTCTCATGCTTCGTTTTAAAAATGTTAATGTACAGCTGCTTGCAGCTGATTCTGTGCTGAACTCTTATAAATAACGGAATATCGAGTGGAACTTTTCAAAACGGGAGGGGTAGTCGTGTTTGGGTCTGTGCGCGGATAAATTGAGCAGATTAAAGTTGTTTGTTGCAAAAACTAAATTAATTTAAAGGGGAAAACACATTTGATACAAATACAAACCTAATATTAAAATAAACCCTAAGATAAGAGTAAAAAAAGAAGAAAGAAGTAAGTTGACCCCCCCCCCCCCCCCAGCGCGTACTCCACACCCAGGTATCGCGTCATTCTGTAGGAAACACTGTGTAACATATTATGACATTATAACAGTAGCCTATTTGTTTTGTATGGATGGAATAAGGATGGATTCATACAAATAGAATAAAGTGCCATCTCATTCATGATGTTGTGTTGCTCAGTTTGACTTTTACAGAACAGATTTTCTATTCGGTTACAAAAACAAAGGAAATAAGCCTTCTTATCAAATGAGTATATTGCCAGGACAGTGAGGGGTGAGGGGCCTACATATGGAGCAGACATGGATAACTAGCCTGTTAACACTCATGGGTGAACTTTGTGTTCTGTGTGGACATTTTGTCTTCTGATGGACATAAAGCGGACGAGAGTTAAACTTCTGTTGGTAAATGAGTGTGTCTGTATTTGTGGTTTTCTGTGGTTGTATACAGTTGAAGGTCTTATATGGCAGTGTTGTTTTATCCAATTGTTAATGTCCATGTGCTAGACATGGTCTACATTGTTATAACCAATGAACTGACTAGTTGTTTTGCTTTTTAGCAATGTTTTCCTTTAGAAATGTGTGGAATTTTACAATACAAATCTTTAAAGGCCGTTTTCTCAAAATGAGTTTTTTGTCATCTACCGGTACACTTATATAAGCCTATGTAGCACCTATGTACACCAAACCTT
Source organism: Tautogolabrus adspersus (assembly GCA_020745685.1). Taxonomy (NCBI): domain Eukaryota; kingdom Metazoa; phylum Chordata; class Actinopteri; order Labriformes; family Labridae; genus Tautogolabrus; species Tautogolabrus adspersus. Next base: position 10,097,343 of record CM036535.1, read on the forward strand.
CCAGTTATACACTTGGCAGTATTCTGCAGATATTTACAGAGGGATTTGTTAATAAATCATTCCTGGCCTGATTTATGTGACATTTTAATCAAAAAATATGGCGAAAATCGATGTTTTTAAGGCTATGGACAGTATATTTTGATTTCCTAGGTAATGAAAGCAGATATCCTTAAATCCCTCTGTAAATTTATTTCCATCTTGTGTGTTAACAAAATGAAAAAAAAAATTTGCACCTGACTTTATCATATCTTCAGATAAATGTACCGGAAATATATGCAAAATCGCGCATATTTAATGAGATAATGCCTAATTTGCATAATTTAACATAAACATTTCTAAAACTTGTAATACATTTTTTGTTCATACTTGTGTAAGTAATCAACTGAGGAACTTTCATGGTGATATCTATTATTTAATTTTTTTAGCCTATTCACCTGTAGTGTCTCGCCTTAATTTACATACTGTATTTATTTTCTTTCTTTACTCATTTATTTTATTTATTTTATTTTATTTTATTTTTTATTTTTTTATTTTTTTTTATTTTTTGTTTTCTTTGATTGTACGCAGTACTTAACATTACCGCTACTATTACTATTATGTTGTTGTTTATTGTCTGTAGGGGGGGGCTGGGGGAGGGGGGGGGGGTTAATGCTTAATGCTGTTCGCATTGCACTTTCTGTACTGTTCTCTTTTTTTGTATGAAAAACAATTGAAAATTCAATAAACACAGTGATAAAAAAAAAATATATATTATATTATGTTAAAAAATTATGTGTCAGTACTGATAGACATGGTACACTAACTGCCCCCTGCTCATTAGAATAAAACGGATTATAATTATTTATTATTATTATTTTAAACATGTAGCACACAAATATGCAGAATTATTAACAAAAAGAACACATGGATCATACCTTGATGTACATTGATAAAAAGTTATTACGCCTGCATAGTATTGGTTTTTTCATTCCCTTATTTACTTTTTGCACTAAATATGTGTACTTTAATAATGTGTGATGTTATTTTTACAATTTGTATATAATTGTGTTATTGATCTTTATTTTACTGTTTTATTAAAAATGTTATTTTATTGTTGAATAAATCTCTATATTTGGATTTTTGAAGAGATTTCATTTTAATTTTTTTTTAACATAATGTAATATTTTACTGTACATAAATATTCAAGGGCATTTTATTCTGATATTCCAGAGTGAAAAGTTCTGTAAGTTTGTGGAAAGATACCTGAGTTCATCTAGAATGCACCTGAAGTGAAATGAGTGATTGGAAACAGACAGTCTAATTTTAATTAATTTTTTAAGATAATGTAATATTTTACTGTACGGTAAATATTCAAGGGCATTTTATTCTGACATTCCACAGTGAAAAGTTCTGTAAGTTTGTGGAAAGATACCTGAGGTCATCTAGAATGCACCTGAAGTGAAATGAGTGATTGGAAACAGACAGTTTTATTTTAATAATTTCTTTAAGATAATGTAATATTTTACTGTACATAAATATATTCAAGGGCATTTTATTTAAAAAAAAACACAGTAAAAAGTTCTGGAAGTTTGTGGAAAGATACCTGAGTTCATCTAGAATGCACCGAAGTGAAATGAGTGATTGGAAACAGACAGTCTAATTTTAATTAATTTTTTAAGATAATGTAATATTTTACTGTACGGTAAATATTCAAGGGCATTTTATTCTGACATTCCACAGTGAAAAGTTCTGTAAGTTTGTGGAAAGATACCTGAGGTCATCTAGAATGCACCTGAAGTGAAATGAGTGATTGGAAACAGACAGTTTTATTTTAATAATTTCTTTAAGATAATGTAATATTTTACTGTACATAAATATATTCAAGGGCATTTTATTTAAAAAAAACCACAGTAAAAAGTTCTGGAAGTTTGTGGAAAGATACCTGAGTTCATCTAGAATGCACCTGAAGTGAAATGAGTGATTGGAAACAGACAGTCTAATTTTAATTAATTTTTTAAGATAATGTAATATTTTACTGTACGGGAAATATTCAAGGGCATTTTATTCTGATATTCCACAGTGAAAAGTTCTGTAATTTTGTGAAAAGATACCTGAGGTCATCTAGAATGCACCTGAAGTGAAATGAGTGATTGGAAACAGACAGTTTAATTTTAATTAATTTTTTAAGATAATGTAATATTTTACTGTACGGGAAATATTCAAGGGCATTTTATTGTGATATTCCACAGTGAAAAGTTCTGTAAGTTTGTGGAAAGATACCTGAGGTCATCTAGAATGCACCTGAAGTGAAATGAGTGATTGGAAACAGACAGTCTAATTTTAATTAATTTTTTAAGATAATGTAATATTTTACTGTACGGGAAATATTCAAGGGCATTTTATTCTGACATTCCACAGTGAAAAGTTCTGTAAGTTTGTGGAAAGATACCTGAGGTCATCTAGAATGCACCTGAAGTGAAATGAGTGATTGGAAACAGACAGTTTTATTTTAATAATTTCTTTAAGATAATGTAATATTTTACTGTACATAAATATATTCAAGGGCATTTTATTAAAAAAAAACCACAGTAAAAAGTTCTGGAAGTTTGTGGAAAGATACCTGAGTTCATCTAGAATGCACCTGAAGTGAAATGAGTGATTGGAAACAGTCTAATTTTAATTAATTTTTTAAGATAATGTAATATTTTACTGTAAGGGAAATATTCAATGGCATTTTATTCTGATATTCCACAGTGAAAAGTTCTGTAATTTTGTGAAAAGATACCTGAGGTCATCTAGAATGCACCTGAAGTGAAATGAGTGATTGGAAACAGACAGTTTAATTTTAATTAATTTTTTAAGATAATGTAATATTTTACTGTACGGGAAATATTCAAGGGCATTTTATTGTGATATTCCACAGTGAAAAGTTCTGTAAGTTTGTGGAAAGATACCTGAGGTCATCTAGAATGCACCTGAAGTGAAATGAGTGATTGGAAACAGACAGTTTAATTTTTAAGATAATGTAATATTTTACTGTACGGGAAATATTCAAGGGCATTTTATTCTGATATTCCACAGTGAAAAGTTCTGTAAGTTTGTGAAAAGATACCTGAGGTCATCTAGAATGCACCTGAAGTGAAATGAGTGATTGGAAACAGACAGTTTTATTTTAATAATTTCTTTAAGATAATGTAATATTTTACTGTACATAAATATATTCAAGGGCATTTTATTTAAAAAAAAACCCACAGTGAAAAGTTCTGCAATTTTGTGAAAAGATACCTGAGTTCATCTAGAATGCACCTGAAGTGAAATGAGTGATTGGAAACAGACAGTTTTATTTTAATTAATTTTTTAAGATAATGTAATATTTTACTGTACGGGAAATATTCAAGGGCATTTTATTAAAAAAACCCATAGTAAAAAGTTCTGTAATTTTGTGAAAAGATACCTGAGTTCATCTAGAATGCACCTGAAGTGAAAAGAGTGATTGGAAACAGACAGTTTAATTTTTATTAATTTTTAAGATAATGTAATATTTTACTGTACGGGAAATATTCAAGGGCATTTTATTCTGATATTCCACAGTGAAAAGTTCTGTAAGTTTGTGGAAAGATACCTGAGGTCATCTAGAATGCACCTGAAGTGAAATGAGTGATTGGAAACAGACAGTTTAATTTTAATTATTTTTTAAGATTATGTAATATTTTACTGTACATAAATATTCAAGGGCATTTTATTCTGATATTCCACAGTGAAAAGTTCTGTAGGTTTGTGGAAAGATACCTGAGGTCATCTAGAATGCACCTGAAGTGAAATGAGTAATTGAAATACTTCATCTCCTCTCTGTAGGTAAGAGTTTTATACTGCAGAGTGAGACAGAATGGCAGTAAAGTGTTTATCCTTCATGTCAGCTCGCTCTGAGCAGTTTCAATGCATTTACCATAAACATCACAATACGGGCTCACTACAAATATAGGGGCGGCTGGCTTGACTACGGAGAAACAAATGACGGCTCACTTGACTCCAGTGCAGAAGTTCAGCCCGTAGCATGATAATACAAACAGTATATTGTTACGTTAGCTCCGGTTGCTACTTATCTGAGTAACGCTAAGTGCAAACTTTCTCGCTGGTCAAAAGTTTCGCCCTCATGTTGCTATAGAAAGTAACGTTACTATACTCTGCACATCTGTATAAACTAACATACTGACTTCAAACTTTATTCCAGCTTTCTAAAGAGGAGCTCAGCATCATCTCCAGTAACAAATGCAACCTCCATCCCTGCCAGAGTCCAGAGTCAGACCGCGACAGGTGTGTTTTCATGGAGTAACGTTAGCTAATAATATATATACAGTTTTGAAAATATGAAACAACTCTAATACTAAATGATATTATTGTCCAAGGTTCTGAAGTTGCTGCAATAAAAATCAAAGAGCTGGAGTGTGAACGCCTTGAAAAAGAAAAGACTACGACCAGTGATGTAAAGAGAGAATCTTCCTAGAAGACAGAGTCTGGTGCTGATGATGCACAGACACCACCCAGAGCTGAACTTTACTCACATTTCACAAGAACAAGCTGCTCCAAAAAGTCCTGCCTGCCTGTATCTACAGCTGTGCATCATCAGAGATCAGGTCCATCATAACAAAGCTCAAGGATGGTGTGATGGCGGCTGCGGTTCCCAGCGGACGAGCAGGATCTTTGTGTTCTCTGTTGAGCGAGGTGATCTCCGTGGATGTCCTGTTCGTTGCAGGACGGAACGAGACGTATTCTTTACAGTCTCTGGATAAACCGTTTTAATTCGGTTTATGAATAAGACGCTCTGTCGAAATGCGTTCAATGGATAATCAGAGCTCGGGATTCCGGATCACTTTCCTTGCTTGAGGCCTTGGGTTACCTGCGAGTGCGCGCCAACTTTCAAACAAAGAAAAGCGTGCTTTAAAGCGTGAGGGAGGATGTATCTCCGGACGGAGAACAGAGAAGTTGTGTCCTCTGATGCTGAGAGCATTTGAAGAGAAAGAACAATGGGATACAACTCCTTTTATTCACCCTAAACTTCACACCTATGTGTTAGGTGTTGCAAAGCATGCTGGGAGTATCCCTGCAGTGCATGCTGGGAGTAAGAGTCCTTTTCCTGGTAAGTGACTACCAGTCAGTCTTCTCCAAAAAGGGACACAGGCCTGAGTTTTGTCTGGCATTCTGGCTGGCCCCAACACAGGTATTTACGTCTATAAGACATTTTGACACAAGGCAGCGCACCCTGAAGCCAGGGTACTGTCCTCTTGAGAAAGCTTCTCTGATCTTCCAGACGCAGCAGCTTTGATTCATGACGATGCCCCCCCCCCCCCCCCGGGCTCCTGCTCTTCATGGATGGAGAAATGAAGTTGAGGTTGAATCCTGGAATAAAAGGAAAACAGATATTGAAAAACATAAACCTCGGACACAGTTTATCAACGCATAAACAGACCATTATAACTCAACTTATGACATAAACATGGTTGCAAAGTAGTTATAATATTGCCCAAGAAGTCAGTATTATGATCTGTTTCACTGCTAACGGGAAAGCTATTGGATGGCAGAATAAACATCCCTGCAGATATTATTTATAACAGATTGAGACGTAACGTTAGGCTGCAGCATTACCGGTGTCATCGTTGGCTCACCTTTAGCAGCTTTACTGGGAGAAGAAAGTCAACACAAGTTATGTCTCCGGTTTGCAAACATATAAATAAATGTATCCATCTTACGTTGTCTCCAAAAAGTTTGTAACCTTACAAACCGATCTACAACTAGCATGTTTACATGTAGCCATTTAGCCACGGCTACAGATAAAATGGTAACAGTTGAATACACATACACATAATAAACAACGGGCTGCAGGCGTTTAGGTTTGATCAAAATCTGGTAATATTACTGTACCTTTTCAGTCGACATGGTTCTTCAACTTCTCGCAGCGTATTTGCCGGCTTCCTCACTCTCTGGTTGTCAACAAATGCAGCACGTTGTCTGAACTTCTCTCAGACGGGGAGACGTAACCGTTTTACGACAGTGCAGTTCGGTCAGAGACCTGCTGTTGGCGCCAAAGCGCACCAAAACTGAGAAGTTACATATTGCTGCTTTAATAGCTAATAAGCCACTTATAATGCATTATAAGATTCTTATTAACTCTAATAAGTCTATATAAGTTTTAATAGAGGCATAATTAACAGACTTATTATTATAATACTTTATTATGCACTTATTAACAGTTAATAAAGCTTCTCTGCAGGTACTGGATCTAAAGTAGGAACACTGCTTATAAAGATTAATAAATACTATATTATGCACTTATTAACAGTTAATAAAGCTCCTCTGCAGGTACTGGATCTAGAGTAGGAACACTGCTTATAAAGATTAATAAATACTAAATTATGCACTTATTAACAATTAATAAAGCTCCTCTGCAGGTACTGGATCTAAAGTAGGAACACTGCTTATAAAGATTAATAAATACTAAATTATGCACTTATTAACAATTAATAAAGCTCCTCTGCAGGTACTGGATCTAAAGTAGGAACACTGTTTATAAAGATTAATAAATACTTTATTGTGCACTTATTAACAGGTCAGTGAGAATAGGGTCCAGGTGAGTAAATGTTTAAAAACCATTGATAAAAGAGGGATGTGGAACTTTCCATATTTTACTACTTTCAATTAAACACAGAAACAAAAAGGAAGTCTATTAAACTTCGACTTTAACAGTTTTTGAATAAAAAACACTGCTATTACAATTAAAGTATTTTCTTTAACTTTAACTGTAAACATTATGACAATATTTGGTGTGTCATAGCTACCAACATATCTGATCAAATTCAGGGAAAAAGCATAGTTGTATTTAACACTTGTTACTGTAAATAGCTGTAAATAAAGTGTTAAAGGTGGGCAAACATCAGAAAACTAGGACACCTGGAGTCCAAGGTCTGGATACCAGTAAAGAGGCACACAGAAATACATTTGCAAACTTTGTATGTTAGGAACACAAATATTGCAGGTCATGGTTACAATATACAATTTACTGATGCAAATAACAACTAAAGTAATACAGTGTGCACATGAAATAAAATAAGCCTTTGAAGTGTCTAAGCCCAGTCTTTGTTGTTGGGGCCTGTGTGTGTTTCTTTTTAATGTGTGTTTCCACACTGTGAAGTAGCGAAGGAAGTTCATTCTTAGAAGAAACAGTCTTCTCAATCCCTCTCGAGGTCTCAAGGTTCGGCTCACTATCCAGTTAGCTGGAATCTCAATTTTATGGTGGTTGCTCTTCTCGATGGATGGTCTTCTCAAGAATCCACCTTTTACCAAAACCTGACGTACAGACAGGTCACACCACCCCTATAAAGATAAACATGCATGTCAGTATCAATACAGGCTTGATCTCAATTCAAGCACTTAACATTTAACACCAAGTATTAAAATAACCTTTGTTTCTATTCACAATTTTCTATTAGCTCTGTTGAACTACAAAAAAGGTTAAAGATTTTCTTCATCAATTTACTGTTGTGCTTTTTCTTGATTAGACAACATAGGACACTTTACTGTGATAATTGTACTATGAAACTCTGAAGCTCTGTGTGGGAGACTCCACGAAATAGAGTATAATGAACAAAGCAGAAAAGAAATTCATCAGAATCAGAATCAGCTTTATTGGCCAGGTATGTTTAACACACAAGGAATTTAACTTCGGTAGACTGTGCTTTCTTTGTACAAAGGTAAAAAACATTAAATATCAACAATAAACTTAAAAATAAACAGAATTAAAGACTAATATGTACAAGGCTAAATAGGATAATAGTGCAGTTGTGAGTAGTGCAAAAACGATGCTGAAGTGAACATGAGGTAGTTATTTTTTACAGTATTTACATTAAAGAGTATGTGTAGATGGTAATTAAATAAAAATAATATATATTTGCGTATATGTACATTCAGTGACAGTTTTGTTCCAGGGTTATTTCACAGCGACAGGTCTGACACTCTGTGACTGATTAGCGTTTAGCGTTCATCAGAGTGACCGCCTGGGGGAAGAAACCGTTCTTATGACGGGTTGTTTTGGCGTACAGTGATCTGTAACGCCTGCCGGAGGGGAGGAGTTTGAAAAGTTTGTGTCCGGGGTGTGAGGGGTCTGCAGTGATGTTACCTGCCCGTTTCCTGGCCCTGGACCGGTATAAGTCCTGGATGGGGGGAAGGTCGACACCGATGATCTTTTCTGCAGTCCTGATTGTCCGTTGCAGTCTGTGTCTGTCCAGTTTGGTTGCAGATCCAAATCAGACAGTGATGGAGGTGCAGAGAACAGACTGGATGATGGAGGTGTAAAACATGATCAGCAGCTCCTGGGGCAGGTTGAACTTCCTGAGCTGACGCAGGAAGTACATCCTCTGCTGGGCCTTTTTCCTTAAAGTGTCTATGTGGGAGGTCCACTTCAGGTCCCGAGAGATTGTGGATCCCAGGAACCTGAAAGAGTCCACAGTAGACACTGTGCTGTTCAGAATGGTGAGGGGGGGCTTCTCCTGAAGTCCACTGTCATCTCCACAGTCTTGAGCGGGTTCAGCTCCAGATGGTTCTGACTGCACCAGAGAGCCAGCTGTTCCACCTCCCGTCTGTAGGCAGACTCATCACCGTCCTGGATGAGACCGATGACGGTGGTGTCGTCTGCGAACTTCAGGAGTTTCACAGAAGGGTCCCCTGAGGTGCAGTCATTGGTGTAGAGGGAGAAGAGCAGTGGGGAGAGAACACACCCCTGGGGGGCGCCAGTGCTGATTGTCCGAGTGCCGGATGTGATTCTCCCCAGCCTCACCTGCTGCCTCCTGTCAGTCAGGAAGTTGGTGACCCACTGACAGGTGGAGGCAGGCACAGTGAGCTGGGTGAGTTTATGGTGCAGGATATCCGGGATGATGGTGTTGAATGCCGAGCTGAAGTCCACAAACAGGATCCTAGTGTAGGTCCCTGGGGAGTCGAGGTGATGCAGGATGTAGTTCAGACCCATGTTGACTGCATCCTCCACCGACCTGTTTGCCCGATAGGCAAACTGCAGGGGGTCCAGCAGGGGGCCTGTGATGTCCTTCAGGTGGCTCAACACCAGTCTCTCAAAGGACTTCATGACCACAGACGTCAGGGCGACGGGCCTGTAGTCATTGAGTCCTGTGATGGCAGGTTTCTTTGGGACTGGGATGATGGTGGAGCTTTTGAAGCAGGAGGGCACTTCACACAGCTCCAGTGATGAGTTGAAGATCTGCGTGAAGATGGGGGCCAGCTGCTCAGCACAGTCTCTCAGGCAGGAGGGGGACACACCGTCTGGTCCTGGAGCCTTTCTGATCTTTTGTTTCTGAAAGAGCTGGCACACATCCTTTTCGCAGATCGTCAGTGCAGGTGGGGGGGTCAGAGGGGAAGGGGGAGGGGGTTGTGGGGGGAGCAGGTAGGGCAGAGTCTAAGTATTGGGGTAATGTTGATGGGCTGGGGGGTGGGTGAGAAAATCTGCAGTAGAAGGTGTTAAGGTCGTCAGCCAGTCTTTTGTTACCTGCAGGGTGGGGGGGAGGGTTTCCTGTAGTTGGTGACCTCTCGCAGGCCTTTCCAAACTGCTGAAGGGTCATTAGCTGAGAAGCTTTGTTTTAGCTTCTCAGTGTAGCTCCTCTTCGCTACCTTGATCGCCTTCGTCAGTTTGTTCCTGGCCTGCTTGAACAGGTCCCAGTCCCCACTCCTGTAGGCTTCCTCCTTGGCCTGACGCAGCTTCCTGAGTTGAGGTGTAAACCAGGGCTTGTTGTTGTTGTATGTGCAGAAGGTCCTGGTCTGCACACACATGTCCTCACAGAAGCTGATGTATGATGTCACAGTGTCAGTGAGTTCGTTGAGATTTGCTGATGCAGCTTCAAAAACACTCCAATCAGTGCAATCAAAGCAGGCCTGTAACTCCTGCTTTGACTCCTCTGTCCATTTCTTTACAGTCCTCACTACAGGCTTAGCAGTTTTTAACTTCTGCCTGTAGGTCGGGATGAGATTAATCAGACAGTGATCAGAGTGTCCCAAAGCTGCACGGGGGACAGAGCGATATGAATCCTTTATTACTGTGTAGCAGTGGTCCAGTGTGTTAGCTCCTCTGGTGGGGCACTTAATATGCTGTCTGTATTTAGGAAGTTCGTGGGTTAGATTTGCTCTGTTAAAATCCCCTAGAATGATGAGCAGGGAATCAGGATGTTTTTTCTCCACATCTGTAATCTGTTCAGCCAGGTGCTGTAACGCCTCTGTTACACACGCCTGAGGTGGTATGTAAGTACCGACCATAACAAAAGAGGAGAATTCCAGCGGTGAATAAAACGGTTTACAGTTAATGAAAAAACTCTCCAGATTTGGGCTACACGTCTGCTTCATCACTGTGACATCTGTACACCAACCTTCGTTTATATAAAAGCATATTCCGCCTCCCCTCGTCTTCCCAGAAAGCTCCTTTACGCGGTCCGCTCTGAGGAGCTGAAAGTCTGGGAGGTGAAGTGAGCTGTCCGGGGTGTGTTCACTGAGCCAGGTTTCAGTAAAACACAGGGCGGCGGATCTGCAAAAGTCCGTGTTTCTGGTGTTTAGGAGCAGCAGTTCGTCCATCTTGTTAGCCAGGGAGCGGACATTCGCCAGGTGAATGGATGGAAGCGCGGTGCGTAATCCCCGCTGCCTCAGTTTAACGAGCGCGCCTGCACGTTTACCCCGTCTGCAGCGTCTCCGGCAAATTCCATAGAGTGCTGCTGCTCCTCCGGCAAGAATCTCCGCGTAACTTTCTGGTTCAATGAGAACCGGTGAAAAATGTTCGGCAGAGGACTGTCCAATGTTTAATAGTTCTTCTCTGGTGTAAGTGACCAGAGAAGGGGAGCAAAAAGCTACACAAATAAACAAAAATGCAACAACTACGAGAGAGCGCAGTACCGTGGCAACCGTCCGCGGCGCCATCTTGGATGTATATCATAACTTAATCATAACTTGCATTAAACTATTCCTTACTAATTTACATACATACTATGGCTAAGCTAAGCCACATTCACCCTCAAAATGTCACACTTTTGCTCTTACAGATCACAAAAAGCCTGAATGGAAACTACATTTTTCACAACACAAACACTAATTAGCATAGGCTTATGACATTTTACATGTAGCTAGTTAGCATCGCGGCTAACGCTTATTGCACAGGCCTAGGCACTTTTCAATGCACCTTAACAAGTGTATTGAAAAGTGCCTAGGCCGCGATGCTAACGCTAGCTTAACGGCTAGCGGATCCAGCTTTGATCAACAGCCAACATTTTGTTGCTTTTTAAACCTACCACTGAACACTTTGGATGTTTGTACCCTCAGTCTCAGCTCTCAGCTAAGATGCTGGGCTAAGCAGGAAGATATGGCTGACAGGTAAAACAACAAGTCTCAAACAAGCGGCAACCTCCGTTCTAAAAAAATGAAGCCAATGCGGAAGTACAAAAAACTGCAGTTCATCGAGTGCCCGTTTGAGGCTGGCTCCAGAAGCACCAGAAGTTCCATAAGCCCACAGCCAAAAAAGGCCGTTTTTACAGCAAAAATGATTTACAGCCTGGTACAAAAAACGAAATACATCTGATATGTTAGTGGCCTCACGTGCTCCCACTGTGGGGTGTGGGTGGGGGGTGAATTTTTTTCTAACTCCTCTGATTTTATGTTATTAAGGAAAACGGTCATGCCCATATAAGGGTTGTAGCAGATTTGATTGACAGCTCTGTGCGCTGCAGCAGTCTGTATCAGGTCAGCAGCAGGAGGCTAGTAGCACACTAGCTTGATCCGTCGGCTTTCTACATCTTTTTTTCTTCGTTTGGAGTGTTTCTCTAGCAAATATCTGACAACAAATATGGCTTGCTGTGCGGTTAATTGGATTAACAGACCAAACAAGAATATGATGCTTCAGTATTTTTCGGTAAGTGATATAGTAGTGTTATATTTACTGTATACTCATGTGTCGGTATCATAGACTGTAAATATCACGGTGTCTGTTTTTGCGGGCCTAGCTTGTTTAACGTTAGGTGGTGATATACATAGACTGTAAATATTAATGATATAGTGATATAGTAGTGTTAAATTTACTGCATATTCATCGGGGGGTGTCGGTATCTATGTACGATTGGCCTCAGTGTAGCCCATTATTTACGGTCAATGGTTTAACTTTAGCCGATCAAGACTCATTCATAACACAGATGCTAATGGAAACATAGCTAGCCAGGACTAATAAACTGGGGGGTTAAACTAATTCCGAAATGTTAGAATAGAAATTTGAGTTGTTAAGATGTTGAAAAGAAAGAGTTTGTGTGATGCTATGAACTAAAGGCCCAACACGGTGGTTAACCATAGACTTGTAATGGTCACAGAGAGTTGGGACCAGTTAATTATTTAAATAATTTAAGTAGTTTATTTCATGTTAAAGCATGACTTCTCAGTTTTGGTGCGCTTTGGCGCCAACAGCAGGTCTCTGACCGAACTGCACTGTCGTAAAACGGTTACGTCTCCCTGTCTGAGACAACGTTTATTTGTTGACAAACAGAGTTGGAAGCCGGTAAATATGCTGAGAAGTTGAAGAACCATGTCGACTGAAAAGGTACAGTAATATTACCAGATTTTGATCAAACCTAAACGTCTGCAGCCCGTTGTTTATTATGTGTATGTGTATTCAACTGTTACCATGATATCCGTAACCGTGGCTAAATGGCTACATGTAAACATGCTAGTTGTAGATCGGTTTGTAAGGTTACAAACTTTTTGGAGACAACGTAAGATGGATACATTTATTTATATGTTTGCAAACCAGAGACATAACTTGTGATGACTTTCTGCTCCCGGTAAAGCTGCTAAATGTGAGACAACGATGACACCGGTAATGATGCAGCCTAACGTTACGTCTCAATCTGTTATAAATAATATCTGCAGGATGTTTATTTTGCCATCGAATAGCTTTCCCATTAGCAGTGAAACAGATCACATTACTGACTTGTTGGGCAATATTATAACTACATTGCAACCATGTATATGTCATAAGTTTCGTTATAATGGTCTGTTTATGCGTTGCTAACTGTGTCCGAGGTTTATGTTTTTCAATATTAGTTTTCCTTTTATTCCAGGATTCAACCTCAACTTCATTTCTCCATCCATGATGACCAGGAGCCGGGGGGTGGAGCATCGTCATGAATCAAAGCTGCTGCGTCTGGAAGATCAGAGAAGCTTTCTCAAGAGGACAGTACCCTGGCTTCAGGGTGCGCTGCCTTGTGTCAAAATGTCTTATCGACGTAAATACCTGTTTTGGCGTAGCTTTCCGTATTTTTGTGCAATTTCAAGTTGAGTTTGTTGAGTTCACTAAAGTTATTTGTTTTGACCACTGTTTGCCAAATAAAACAGACATCTTTTTCTTACTCTCTTGTTATGATTGCATTTAGAAACTGTAATTGTTCTAAGCTGGTTGTAACAATTAGTAATTGTGCATTGCCCACTGATTTTTAGTTCTGTCTTCTTATATACAGTATATTTACACAATAACAAAAACTTTATCCAGGTTTCAAGATTCAAGAGATTGGCATTGGGCATTGAGCGTTGTCATGCAGAATATACCAAAGGTAATAAGAAAACAGGAGAATATAATATGAAGGAAAAGCTACAGAGATCAAGAAAAAAAGTTATTTATTAGAAAAACACTGATTTTCCATATAAATACAATCAAAAGCACTTTTTGGCACTCATTTACACATTCAGCTGCTTGAGGGAGGGAGGGGGGTTCTACACCATCCTGGAGCTTTGTTATGATGGACCTGAGGGGGGGGGGGGGGACTCCTCTCGCCCAGTAAAGCATGTTTTTGCATTTAGTTCAGCAGGTAGAAAGTTTAGGAGCAGCTTCTCCTGTGAAATGTGAGTAAAGTTCAGCCGTGGGTGGGGCCAGTGGATCATCAGCACCAGACTCTGTTTTGTAGGAAGGCACATTCAACTCTGAATTCTCTTTTCATCACTGGTCGTAATCTGGTCTCTTTCAAGGCGTTCACACTCCAGCTCTTTGATTTTTATTGCAGCAACTTCAGAACCTTGGACAATAATATAATTTAGTATTAGAGTTGTTTCATATTTTCAAACTGTTTAGGTAACGTTTGGGTGTTAGACAACTGTTATACTAAATCCTTACATCTTGTGTCCATCACGGTTTGGAGCAGGAAGTTGGCAGTTCTGGTGGTTATAATCGATAGCTGCAAGCGAGGTCAGTGTTCTGTATACAGGTAGGCTGGGACCAAACAGCTACCCTGCATACATCAGGATGTGGTTTTGGAAATTCTCCTCATCTGAAGTAGTCCTGTTCGGTAGAAAAGGAAGAAAGAAAAAACCTGATACATGATACAGCCAGTGTGGATGTAAAAAAGTGCAATTGTGTTTGTGTAAAAATAATTATAAATACAAGCATTTGCATGACTCCAAGCATAGAGTCAAATACAGCTCATAAAAGGGGCTAGATATAATGTAAACTTAGGAGAGACAACATTTCTGCAGTGATGCTAACATGCTCATCTGGATCATTTTTTCAAACCCTGTTTCCATAAAAGGTTATATATTTATTTCCTAGGTCACAGAAAAGTTGTGTATACAAATTATCTTTCATTATATTTACTAGACATCAGCTTTCTCCTAGATATGCAATCAGTAAATTAAACATACCTTAACTGAGGAAGTGGAAGGAATTCTTCTTCAGAGCTGGCCACATCATCTCCACAGCACTTCTGACCAAGATCCTCACCATCAACACTGCCCATAAACAAACATAAACACTATAGACCAGAATGACATGTCAGGAAAAGACGATAAAAAGACTCAATGACAGCCACCTACATGCTGTTTCTCAAGTCATGAGCTTCCTCCTCATCCAGGGAGTCATGTTGCTCCTCACCAGCAACACTCAGGAAGTGCATGCTGCAACCAGAGTATAAAAATACATACAGTTACATTATAAATATTCAGTCAACACTACAATGTGTTTGTGCGTTTGAGATGGAAGTGAAACTTACCTTGATTCTAAGACATCAGCCTCCCCTTCTTCCTCATTCAGTGGCTGAACACCTTGGACAGCAAACACAACATTCCTGAATCAAAAGACAAGTAGAATATTCACATCTTACCATTCAATGACGTTCATTGATTAGATAACGTTACTCCATGAAAACACACCTGTCGCAGTCTGACTTTGGACTCTGGCAGGGATGGAGGTTGCATTTGTCCTTTGCTGGAGATGATGCTGAGCTCCTCTTTAGAAAGCTGGAATAAGTTCTTATTCAGTATGTAAGTTTATACAGCTGTGCAGAGTATAGTAACGTTAGTTTCTATAGCAACATGAGGTCAACACTTTTGACCTGCGAAAAAGTTTGCACTTAGCGCTGCTCAGATAAGTAGCAACCGGAGTTAACGATATACTGGTTGTATTATCATGCTACGGGCTAAACTTCTGCTGACATGGACCGACTTGGCATACGAACAACCGCTAACCCGTCGACATCTTTTCTCGCCGTGCATCAGTCAAAGTCTGCCCAAATAACGTTAGCATGCTAGCGTTGCTAAATCAGGGTACACCAACGTTATTCTGCTATTCTGGTCGTTATATGATAACGTCATCTACCTATCGACATAGACTGAATGTTTTTTGGTGAAACGACTCTATAACTATGATGCAAAGAAACAAGACACAAAGTTTGAAACAAGTTACTCACCTTCAGCCCCAGCGTCGGACTTGCAGCCCACTGTTTCTTGAAGCTCTCTCCAACGTGTACAAGCCTGTCCAATATTTCCTCTGGTCCGGTCACGCTCACTTTTTCTCTTCTTATCTTCATCAGTCACCGTACTTTTGCTCTCAGCCTTAGCCATTGTTTCAAACAGCACAGCAGGCTAACTAACGCGCCGCTTCATTGCGTAAGCTCTGTTGTTGACTGCAGTAGTGCCGTAAAGCGGTGCGTACCTCTCGCGAGATAATTGCGGGACGCGGTTAAAAAGTTACATACCCCAGTTTTGAGCGAGAGGACCGCTGTGCGGACCTTAGAGAGTCAACATTCTCTCCGCTGAAAGCTGTTGAGCTCTTAGATCGATTTTGAAACGACATATACTATAGGTGGAAAAGTTACATATTGTTGCTTTAAGAAGAAGTACTATACGAAATAAATGCCTTAATTTTTCCTTACACTAAATCTGTGGCAATTGTATGTGGAATATCATTCTGCAAGTGAGTGAGAGAGCTGAAAATAGATTGATTACAATAAGGTTTAGCTTAGAATAGAAAGAATAATTTCCATGTTGATTACCTTAATACTGTACCTTTTTTGTCTGGGTAGTACACAGTTGAATTTATAAATGCACTCTTACACACGGATGAATACAGAAAATGCACACAAAAATTGATTTAATGGATAACTGCTATTTTCTGTCTCTTTTGCCATCCTGGAGACCCCGCACTATAGGTCTATGTTCTCCTGGATCCATGTCACATGCTCAAGCTTCTTCAGAACGTCTTTTTAACAGTCGAAGTTCTGGTGAGAGAAGATGGCCAGCAGATAAGATAGCCGTACATCAAGGAGCTCCCCAAACTTCAGGAGAAGGAGGGTTTGCATCTTGACAACAATTGTGGTGTAAGAAGCTGTTCAAATAAAAATAAATCTCCATCAAACAACTTGCAATCATACCCTTTTCTTCACATTTTTAAACCCTTTGTCTAGTTTAGATGGGAGAAAGCTGATACTATGTGATATTGATCTGGGAAGACATTTTTAACTGTGTTTTTATTCACAAGTTATTAATTTTATTTACTCTGTATGTATCTTGATTTAAGAATGGGGCTGTGTCTAAGGGCATATTTTTGCAATGACTCTGTTCCATCCCATTTTCAGAAATGAACTGCATTAGTATTTGGTAAAAAGTTGTGTAAAAGTAAAACTTCCTTCCCTTAGCTATTGAGTTTAGCATTAATGCACATTTTGGTCATTTCAAATCTAAAATGTATACTCATAAGTAGAAACAAAGGAGCGTATTTAAATATTTATTTAATCTGAAAAACCACATTCAAATAAAGCCTGTTTTTACACCAGAAGTTAACATGTTTACGGCTTGGTACAAAAAACCATTTGATGAAGGATAAGCGTTACTCACATTAAGGGGCTCGGTGTAACGGTTTGTCAGGAGGCTTAAAATCCGCCTCAGCTCCAGCTTTCAGCCTGTCGTTAGGTTGACTGAAAGTTATGGTGAGAGCACTTCCAACATGGAGACCACCATCGATGCAGGAACAAGTGGGTTACATCACTCAGGCCATCCGGGGGAGACCTGCCTCGCAGCGAGTTGTTGAAGAAGGGAAGCAGGCCTTTCAACCGAAGTCCACCTCAGCCGAACCAACAAATGCAGTTGTTGTTGAGGCCTAGGTTTCTTCTTCTGTCTCTGCAGCTCTCTGGGCACATCGACGGACATAGCTGTCACCAATAATCAGTGTTGTCACAGATTACTTGAAAAAGTAATCCGATTACTGATTACTGATTACTCCTCAAAAAAGTAATCCAGTTACTTTACTGATTACTTTATCATCAAAGTAACTAAGTTACTTTAAAAGTAACTTATTAGTTACTTTTTACCGATTTCCTCCCTTCGCTGCCTCAACATAACGCCGAATTTCCACCAGATCAGTGTGCATTGCGTGTCCGCTCCGGTGCGTGACGGCTCCGTGCACCCCCGTCCTTCAATACCCACCGCCACCGGCTGCGTGCTCCGTCCCCAGCACGCAGAGCACAACCGGTCAGCTGGGGTGCAGAGACAAAGGAATTCCCGCGGTATTTTAAAGATTAACTCGTGACAGCACGAGATAATACGATGTACATGGTATTAAACTCTATATTAACCTTATAAACACATAAACAAACACACATACAGTCGTTTTTCTGAACCGTTAAAAATGAGTCTTTTATTCTGAAAATAAACCGGATGTTTTAATGTTGTATCGGTGTCTGACTTCCCGTCCCGCTTGTTATTTTCTGTGCTGAATTGATACGTCGTGCTCCGGCATCCGGCAAAAGTAGAATCCTTGTGTATCAGCTCCGGAGGGCTCCGGACTGCCGGAGCTGAGACGCAGCGCAGCGGACCCAGAGGAAGCACACACATTAAATAAAGTGAAACGTATCAGCTCCGGAGGGCTCCGGACTGCCGGAGCTGAGACGCAGTGCAGCGGACCCAGTGGAAGCATACACATTAAATAAAGTGAAACGTATCAGCTCCGGAGGGCTCCGGACTGCCGGAGCTGAGACGGAGCTGAGACGCAGCGCAGCGGACCCAGAGGAAGCACACACATTGAATAAAGTGAAACGTATCAGCTCCGCTCATTCTCTTCGAAAATGACAACAAAATTCTGCATTCTACATACATTATGAGGCAATAACAAAATAGTAACGCACAGCCACTTAGGAAACTAAGTGTTGACATATAGGGAAATATGTATGATCTCAATTGTAAGAAGGTTGTTCTGTGCTGTGTTGGTGACAGGTGACAGCAGCCAATGACGGGCGCTCATGTTCATAGTTGAAGTGCGCATGTGTGTGTCAAGTCAAAGTGTGTCAATAAAGTTTTTGTCATTCCTCCGGAGAGGACATGAGATCCAGTTCACGTAGAACCGATGCCTCACAGTGTGTTTATTCCTCCGTATATATTTCGGTGTAGTTTTGGGTATGCACGCCAGGATCGTTGTGCAAACTGACTCTGCTAAGAGGTTATGGGCCCAGAGTTACCCAGAGAAAGTTATCCAGCGATTCATCACCGAGAGAAACGTCGCGACGAACAGCGTGTCCGGTGAGCTTGAGCATGCTATGCTAGCACCATGAGTAGACCGTGGAGTAGACGACGCGCAGAGTCCAGTGGCCGTTGGTCACGGCTAGTTTTCGACGGAGATGAAAAGAATTATGAACTGTGGGAGATTAAATTCTTGGGCCATCTTCGGCTGCAAGGATTAAAAGACACTATCTTAAATGAACCGACCGACAGGGAGCTGATCGATGACGGAGAGACAAATGCTGAAGCATATGCAGAGTTGATACAATTTTTGGATGATAAAAGTTTGTCATTGATAATGCGAGAAGCTGCGGACGATGGGCGGAAAGCACTTAAGATACTGAGAGACTATTATGCCGGTAAAGGAAAACCGCGCGTAATCAGCCTGTACACTGAGCTGACTTCGCTCCAAAAGTCAAGCAGTGAAAGTGTGACCGAGTACGTCATACGGGCAGAGACGGCCATTACAGCACTGAGGAATGCAGAGGAAACACTCAGTGACGGACTGTTAGTGGCGATGATATTGAAAGGGCTACCAGAATCATTTAAGCCGTTTGCCATTCATATCACACAAAGTGAGAAGACAGTTACATTTGCTGAATTCAAAACTAAACTACGGAGCTACGAGGACACTGAGAAGATGAGCGCAACAGCATCTGAAGACAATGTCATGAAGGCGCGAATAGAGCCAAAGGTGAGACCGGCTTCAACAAGTTCAAGTGACCGGGTAACAGACAATGCAGACATAGTGTGTTTCAGGTGTGGTCAAAAAGGGCACATAGCAAGAACGTGTCAGCGCAAACAGTGGTGTAGTCATTGCAAAAGCCCCACACATCGGGATGCAACGTGCAGACGGAAACAGCAGCGGGACATCGCGCGGAAGGTTTCGGAGGAGGAAAACGACACGGAATATGCCTTCCGGATCAAAGATGGAGACACAGGGATCAAACAAGGGCGTGGTGTCAAGATGAAAGGTCTGATGGTTGATACAGGTGCAACTTCGCATATCATCACAGATATAACAAAGTTCAAAACGTTTGAAGATGGTTTCCAGGCCGAGAAGCACTGTGTGGAGTTGGCCGATGGCCCAAAGTGTGAAGGAGTAGCAGAGCGCCGAGGAGATGCCGAGGTTTGCTTAATCGACACCAGAGGGCAACAACACATCTCAACACTGAGAAGGGCGCTGTATGTCCCTTCGTATCCGCAGGACATATTTTCTGTTAAAACAGCTACTTCTAATGGAGCAACAGTAATCTTCAAGCAGGGGAAAGACATCCTACAACACAGAGATGGTACAAAGTTCCACATTCATGAGTATAACAGACTTTACTACCTACAGACAGTAAGTGTTGAATGTGATGAAAAATGTAAAGGGTGTTATGATGCACAGACATGGCACGAGATCCTAGGTCACTGTAATTATGATGATATTCAGAAATTACAGAATGTTGTTGATGGTATGACAATCAAAGGAAAAATAGACAAACCTGCAGCACAATGTGAAGTGTGTACTCAAGGAAAGTTTGTTCAAACTAGAAACAGGGAACCAGACGTGAGAGCCAAAGAAGCTCTAGAGTTGGTACACACGGATTTAGCAGGACCTATAGAGCCAGAGTCTAGAGAAGGATATAGGTTTGCTTTATCATTCACTGATGATCATTCCAGTGCAGTGTTTGTGTACTTTTTGAAGAACAAGAGTGACACAGTCCAAGCAACAGAAAAGTTCTTTGCTGATATCGCCCCATACGGGAAGATTAAATGTATCAGGTCTGATAATGGGACAGAATTTATGGGAAAAAGTTATCAGGCACTTCTCAGCAAAAACAGGATCAGACATGAGACTTCTGCACCATACTCACCTCACCAAAACGGTACTGCAGAGCGAAACTGGCGCACCTTATTTGACATGGCTAGGTGTATGCTAATCGAGAGTGACTTGCCAAAAGAGTTATGGACCTACGCAGTGCAGACAGCAGCGATAGTGAGGAACAGATGCTTTAACAATCGCACAAAACAGACACCTTACTTAGTGCTGACAGGAAGGCGACCTAACCTGTCCAGAATGCAGAAGTTTGGGTCAGTGTGTTGTGCTTATAAGCAGGATAAGAGAAAACTAGATTCAAGGTGTGAAAAGGGAATCTTCATTGGGTACGATAAGAACAGCCCAGCATACCTGGTCTATTATCCAGAAAGTGGAAAAGTGCTGAAGCACAGACTGGTTAAGTTTGTGACCAAAACAGTAGTCGAACAACAGACACAGACTGACATATCAAATGAAGATGACTTTGAGATGCAGCGTAGAGCTAGCAAACCCAGGCATAATACTGATGTGAGTCCAGTACATATTGAGGACCAGGTTCCAGTAACTTTGTCAGAAGAGAGTCAAACACAGGACGGGGAGACTAATCAAGAGCCTGCACGCTACCCTTCTAGAGTCAGGAAAAAGCCAAGTTATTTAAGTGACTATGTAGCTGATGAGGAAAGCAATGATCAGTTACATACTAACATTGATTATTGTTACAGATTGATGTGTAATGTTCCCCAAACATTCAGGGAAGCTGTAACTTCATCTAAATCAGAGGACTGGATTAAAGCAATGGATGAGGAAATCGAGTCGCTAAAAGAAAACAACACATTTACTCTAACCAACTTGCCCGAGGGTAAGAAAGCAGTGGGGGGTAGATGGGTGTATGCTCTCAAAAACAATATTGATGGGTCTGACAAATACAAGGCACGTTATGTAGCCAAAGGATATAGTCAAAAGATGGGAGTAGACTATGAGGAGACTTTTTCTCCAACTGCCAACCTAACTAGTATAAGAGTCTTAATGCAGAAAGCAGCACAGGAAAACTTGATATTACATCAAATGGATGTCAAAACTGCTTACTTGCATGCACCAATAGACTATGAGATATACATGGAACAACCAGAGGGTTATGAGGTGAAATCTAGCACAAATGACAAGTTGATGTGTAAGCTAGAAAAATCTCTGTATGGACTTAAACAGTCAGGCAGAAATTGGAACAAGACACTACATGACTATTTGAGTGAAAACTGTTTTGTCCAAAATCCTGCTGATCATTGTGTTTACACAAAAGAAACTGAAAATGATAAGGTAATCATTTTAATATGGGTGGATGATTTAATCATTGCGGCAAGTGATGAAAATGTTCTTAAAGACGTGAAGGACATGTTCACAGCCAGATTTAAGATGAAGGATTTGGGTAAACTGAAACATTTTCTTGGTATTGATTTTGAACAAAGTGACAAATGTGTGAAAATGACCCAGAAGAAATATGTGAAAAAGATACTTGAAAGGTTTGACATGCAAGACTGTAAACCTAGAGAGACACCTTGTGAACAAAAACTCAGCTACACTGAAGATGCAGAAATGATGAGTGATGTCAAGAAATACAGAGAGGCCGTAGGGAGCCTTATTTATCTGACTACATGTACAAGACCAGATTTGAGTTTTGTAGTAAGTAAACTGTCTCAACATTTTACAGAACCAACAGAAGAACAATGGACAACTGTAAAACATGTATTAAGATACTTGAAAAGCACAAGTGAGAAAGAGCTGTGTTACAGACAATGTGAAAATGAGAAACTTGGACTACAAGCCTTCAGTGATGCAGACTGGGCAGCTGATGTTCGAGATAGACGCAGTACAACAGGTTACTGTGTGAGTCTAAACGAAAATGGTCCTATGATTTCATGGAAAACTAAAAAGCAACCTACTGTTGCGTTATCCACTTGTGAGGCAGAGTATATGGCGTTAGCTGCAACTACACAAGAATGTTTGTATCTGATACAACTATTACAGGGACATCAGTATGTACTTCCTAAGGTTTATGAGGATAACCAAGGAACAATAGCATTGGCTAAGAATCCTGTAAACAGACAAAGATGTAAGCATGTTGACATAAAGTATCATTTTGTCAGAGTGTCACCGAGAGTCACCACCAGTCAGAGAACGGTATCGACCTCTTCCCCCTGCTATGTACAAGGAGATGAAGTCCCTACTTGCAGGAATGCTTGAAAAAGGAGTGATCAAGGAGAGCTGTAGTCCGTGGGCTGCGCCCATAGTGTTGGTGAGAAAGAAAGACGGCAGTTGGAGATTTTGTGTTGACTACAGAAAGTTGAATGCAGTGACCCATAAAGATGCTTTCCCCCTACCCAGGATCGAAGAGACTTTGACTAACCTGACCCGAGCAGAGTGGTTCTCCACTCTTGACCTGGCCAGCGGCTACTGGCAGGTCGAGATGGACCCTCAAGACCGGGAAAAGACAGCATTTACTACACCGCTAGGGCTGTTTGAGTTTGAGCGCATGCCGTTTGGCCTCTGCAATGCGCCAGCAACGTTTCAACGGTTGATGCAACAGTGTTTAAGTGGTCAACTGTCAGAGTCCCTACTTGTGTATTTGGATGACATTATCATTTACTCACCTGACTTCTCCTCTCACCTGCAGCATCTAGATGAGGTGTTCCAAAGGCTGTGGCGGCATGGTTTAAAACTGCGCCTGGACAAGTGCAAGTTTCTCCAAAATGAAGTGAAGTTCTTGGGCCATGTTGTGGACCAAACCGGGGTGAAACCTAACCCGGAAAAGGTAGCTGCTGTGCTAGACTGGCCTATTCCCACAACCGTGAGACAGGTACGAGCATTTCTTGGACTGGCTGGCTACTATAGACGTTTTGTGTCTGGGTTTGCTAAAATTGCACGGCCCCTGAACCAGCTACTGACGGGTATCTCTGCCGATAAAAAGTCTGAAACCAGAAAGGTACAGTGGTCTCCAGAGTGCCAGATATCCTTTGATGAACTCAAAACAGCCTTAACTCAAGCCCCTGTTTTGGCTTATGCTGATTATTCTCTCCCATTCATCGTCTACACAGATGCAAGCAACCAGGGGTTAGGAGCAGTCTTGGCCCAAGTCCAAGAAGGGCAGGAGCGCGTGATAGCCTATGCCAGCCGCAGCCTACACCCAACAGAACGAAACGATGCTAATTATAGCTCTTTCAAGTTAGAATTACTGGCCCTTAAATGGGCTGTGACAGAGAAATTCAAAGATTACCTGACTGGGGTACAGTTCACCATCTACACTGACAATAACCCTGTGGCTCATCTACAGACGGCTCGTCTGGGTGCAGTAGAACAGCGCTGGGTGGCGCAGCTTGCATCCTTTGATTATGAGATAAAGTACCGCTCAGGTTAAAGTAATGTAAATGCTGATGCATTGTCCAGGTTTCCAACTAACCCCTTGCCCACAGACGCCTCAGGTCAAGAAACGGAAACTGCCCCAGTCACGGCAGCCATCGAAATGACCCCTGAAGGAGGTGAAGAGGAGTGGGCCAGCAGTGAGTGGGAGGAGGCACAAGCTAGTGACCCTGACATACAGGCAGTGAAGAGGTATGTGGAAACGCAAGTCCCGCCTATGAGATTGGAGCGTCAGGCGTTGTCCCTTAGAGCCCAGAAGTTGTTGCAACAGTGGAAAAAGCTTCAAGTGAAGAATAAAATTCTGTGTCGTAAAGTGTTTGACCCGCACACTCACGAGGTGCACTTCCAGATTGTGTGTCCAAGCTTTAGGAGCCAGAAAGTGTGGCAAAGTGTCCATGAAGCTGCTGCCCATGCTGGTGTAGAGAGGACGTTGTCTCGGATCCGACAGCGATTCTACTGGCCTGGCATGGAAGGAGAGGTACGTCATTTCCACCAGGGTTGTGTTGCCTGCAGCCTGCAAAGGGAAAGAGTAGAGCCAAAGGCCCCTTTAAACCCTATCCCAGTGTCCTACCCACTAGAGGTAGTAGGGTTAGATTTTCTTTCCCTAGGAAGACCCACAGATGCCTACCAAAACATTCTTGTTGTTACTGATTTGTTTACTCGTCATGCTTGGGCTATTCCCACAAGAGACCAGACAGCACAGACCACGGTCAAAGCTTTATGGACCCATGTAATCCAGCCCTTTGGCTGCCCTGCCCAGTTTCACTCCGACCGGGGACCAAATTTTGAGTCTACGTTAATGAAGCAATTTTGTGACACCTATGGCATAACCAAAAGTCGCACCACCCCATACCACCCTGCAGGTAATGGCAGTGCAGAACGTTTTAATCAGACCTTCCTAAACATGCTCCGCTCCCTTGAGACGGCCAAGCAAAACCGTTGGCCTGAGTATTTGCCCGAGCTAGTACATGCCTATAACAACACAATACACAGTGCAACCAGTTATACCCCCTCCTTCCTCATGTTTGGAAGACACCTGCGCCTACCAGTCGACATAAGATTAGGTGTAAGTCCCCAGCAGACGAGACATGATGTTGGTGGGTGGGTAAAAGATCACCAGAAGAGGCTGTCCATAGCATATAGCATGGCTAGGCAAAAGATGGACAATGCAGCAGACCAAAACAAACAACGATATGACAAAAAGGCAAGAGCTTTACCACTGTTACCTGGAGAGAGAGTGTGGGTACGAGACAGGAACAGGCAAGGAAGAGGAAAGTTGTGTACTTGGTGGAACCCAGAGCCATACGTTATATTGGAGCAGGTGGGAGACACAGGGGTGGTTTACAGGGTTCAGCCAGAGAAAGGTGGCCGTGTACAAACTATACACAGAAACTCACTGAAGTTGTGTACAGCTCCCCCAACAGAGGCCACTCCACCAGTTGCAGAGCTGGCTACAGAGACTCAAGGACCTACTCAACCATTGATTTATGGGTTCTTCCCTACCCCAGTAGCTATGCCCCCTGTGAATGAGGAACCTGAGATTGCCCCGCGACGCTCAACAAGGGCAAATCTAGGGCAACCCCCTGTGCGATTTAGAAACTGATTATGTTGCAGGGACTGCTAACATTAAAATGTGGGGAAATGTCACAAGGCAGAAGTGTTGCTTTTATGATTAATATATTGCACATTCTTTTAGGCATGCTTTTGTACTTTGGGTTTTATTTATGTGTGATATTTATGATTTGATTGCATTGTTGTTTTTATTAATACTCTTGGTTTTATGCATGTTTTTAGAATAATTTAACTTTCTGCCTTGGGAGACTGATTACATATCACCTGCACCTGTGTAGCTTGTTTGTTTTCTGACAGACAGTTTTTGTGGCCAATGAGGAGCCAATTAAAAATCCACTCGTCCAATCGGCGGCCTTGGGGACGGTTAAAAAACAAACAAACACGGAAGAAGGGAGAGACAGGAAATCGGAGGACAAACGAAACGAGACGAGAGGGATACAGAGACGGAGACGAGAAGCAGAGTAAAAGGCCAAGAGAACGGTCCACGGTACAAGAGCACAGCACGAGAGCGGAGTAGGAACCAGCAGGAGAGGCAGAGAACCAGCGGCCATCGGTGGAAGACTGTTACGACGCGGAATACACGCAGCGGCAGAGTGGGGAGCTCTGCCAGCGGTGTGAGTATCCCTTTGGGACATTAGTAACAGTCTGGTGCGGAAGTGCAGCGGTTACCTGATTGTGTCTGTGTACACTGTACTGGCAGTTGTTCTCTTGTCTCGGCAGTGCCGTCCTGCAGCGGGTGTGAGCGACAAAGGGAGACTCTGCGAGGGAGACGGCAGGCGTGGGCAGTCGCGGACGATCGAGGCAAATTGCTCAGTGACATTTTAGCTCTTACGTTTTAAGTACCGGACTTTTAGCTTCTCTTGTTTTATCTGCCTTTTATTTCTCCACTTTTAGAAAGGACATTTTAGGACGATTTTATTGTTTTATTTACTTTTAAGTGGGTTTTAAGTTGGTACAAGTACAGACATCCTAGCTACAAAAAATAAATCTGTTTTGTACCACAACATCATTGTTTTAGTCTCTTTTATTATTGTCAGATGCTGCTCTCACCCCGATAATTCAACGTACCTGTTATTGTTAAAATTCCCTATTCTTAAATCACCACTACTCACCTCTGCTACCGTACCTTACACTAATACCTACAGTTTTTGGGGTGTGCAGCTGACACTTCGTCATCACTGGCCATGACCACAGACTCCATGACTTCAGGGTTGTATAGAAAAGAAATATCTTATGATAAATATAAAGCTTTCAGTGTCATGTTCACCCACATCGCTGTTGACATCAGTAAATATAAGTCACAGACATTCCTCTTTTTGTCAGAACAGTTACAACCATGAACTGTATGCATTTTAATATTTATTTCTTCTGGATGTCACATTTATTTACAGTCTATGGTCTAACAGTAGTTTTATCAACAACAAAGCTCCGTCTTTTATCGTTTTAAAATGGACTTCTTATCCTTTAATATGTAATTACACCCAAGCAATGATTTGTAACACAATACGAGAATTTATTTGTAAAGATTAGCCTCAAATTGGTTCTTAAATTGTATGTTAAAACGATGCTAATGTATTGCTCTGCTAACCCGGTCTAGTGACTGCTGTGACAAATAACTAATGACCATAATTGCATATTTAGAAAAAGTGTAGTTTTAATACTTAAATGATATATTCGTTTTAACTGTGTTGTAGAAAAGTTTAATGTTAACTTACTGTTTATAGAGTTATCTCTGGACGAGTGGGAGCAGGAAAGCCGTAGGGGGTGATGTAAAGCAGACGTTAGCTTTGTTGTGAAGTGGACTGCTAGCTAGCGCCGAGCTGGTCAAGCATCGGTGGAGTTTAGTCCCGCCTTAAGCTGTCGTTTGGTTGATCCCGCTTTGATCCAAAGTTAGGTTGAGACAACAATTCCAATATGGATGCGGCCATCGATGAGACTCAATTTAAGCCTCTGTGACAGACGGGATACGTCACTCAGGGTTCGTCCAGTAATATTTACAGTCTATGGTTAAAACGAACTTTTGCTTACTCCTTTTTTGCTTTCACTACACCTACTTATTGAATTGTGTTAAAACGAATTCCTCTCACCCAGTAAATCATGTTTAACCCTCAGGTAACATGTGTCCACTTTATGGACACTTCCACAATCGGTAAGCTGATATTTTTGTCATTTTTGGTGCTATGGCATTAATTTTTCACCCAGGTGTGTATTTTGAATCAATTTATATAATTTGAAATTTTCAATTATTAAAGACCTATAATGCTCTGTAGAGAAAAAATAGCAACACTTGCCGTCGGGTGTCCATTTTCTGGACAATCTGAACCCATTATAAAACCATTTTTGAACCTACGGCCATTGCAGCACAGAAATGTAAATTTTGTAATTTTTTTCAATCAATCTGTAGACCAGACTTCAAATTTGTAGCTTGCACCATTTAATATGATATTGCACCATTTTTCAATTTTAGCCTACCAGCACAAAAACATGCAATTTTCCTAGTAACCACTAGGGACAGTGTTGAAGCTCCTACAGCCCATAACAATGAATGAGTTCAACTAAAATGATATGTGAATGTAGATATGGTTGTCACAGAGTGATGTATGTGTGTAAAGAGAAATTAGTGTGTGTGTGTGTGTGTTTGTGTTTGTGTGTGTGTGTGTGCGCATGTCTGCAAAATATAGAAAAAACAATATTGAATATGGAAATATTGGGTTAGGGTTATATTGGAATCACGACTACGAGATGCATCTGCGGCAAGGTCTGCAAAAACCAGCGCGGTCTTAAAATACATCAGACCAAGATGAAGTGCCTGGTGCAAGAGCCTACAGTGCAGCGCACAGGGTCTGACCCTGGTGAGACGCAGGAGGAGCCCGGCCAGGATTCACCCCACAGAGCCCAGCACCTCCAAGCACCAGATGCTCATCCACCGGGCACATTAGTCCAAAAGGCGCGGGTTAAGTGGCCCCCAGCCAGCAAGAAGAGAGAGTGGCATCAATTTGGTGAGGATGCAGCCCGAATTATATCCAACATGTGGAAAGGGGATGCTGATAGCCGCCTACAAGCCATGGCTACAGTCATCGTGAGCTATGGAGCAGAGCGATTTGGCTTGGAGGAGGAGAAGCTTGGAAGAGCACCTTACATCATGAACCGTAGAGCAGAGAAGATCCACCAACTACGCCAAGAGCTCAGGACTCTCACAAAGCAGTACAAGAGCGCAGAGGAGGAGGACAAACCACCACTTGCAGAGCTCCGGAACATCATTAGGAGGAAGCTTATGATCCTGCGGAGGGCGGAGTGGCATAGGAGAAGGGGCAGGGAGAGAGCCAGGAAGCGGGCTGCTTTCATAGCCAACCCTTTTGGCTTCACAAGGGAGGTGCTTGGCAGCAGGCGCTCCGGGCGCCTCACATGCCCCAAGGAGGAAGTAGATCAATTTCTCCATGCCACCCTGCACGACCCAGGGAGAGACCAGGAACTGGAACATCAGAGAGCCCTTATCGATCAACCAGCCCCAGAGGTTAACTTTGACATGAGGGAGCCGAGTCTGAAAGAGATGCAAGAGGTGGTGAGAGCAGCGAGAGCCAGCTCTGCCCTTGGACCAAGTGGCGTACCATATAAGGTTTACAAGCACTGTCCAGAGCTCCTCCAACTCCTCTGGAAGCTACTGAGAACCATCTGGCGCAGAGGCTTCATCGCCAAGCAGTGGAGGTTTGCTGAAGGGGTCTGGATTCCGAAAGAGGAGAATTCGATAGGCATCGAGCAGTTCAGGTCCATCTCGCTTCTCAGTGTCGAAGGAAAGATTTTCTTCAGCATTGTGTCTCGGCGGCTGACGAACTTCCTGCTAAAGAACAACTATATTGACACTTCAGTGCAAAAGGGTGGTACTCCAGGGATGCCAGGCTGCCTAGAACATACAGGGGTAGTCACCCAGCTTATCAGGGAGGCATGTGAGGCAAAAGGAGATCTGGTTGTGCTGTGGCTAGATCTGGCTAATGCATATGGGTCAATACCACACAAATTGGTAGAAACTGCACTAAACAGGCACCATGTTCCCAGTAAAATCAAGGACCTCATCTTGGATTACTACAACAATTTCAGATCGAGAGTCACTTCTGGGCCAGTAACATCCAGTTGGCATCGGCTGGAGAAAGGCATCATTACAGGGTGTACGATTTCTGTAATCCTCTTTTCCCTTGCCATGAACATGGTCGTAAAAGCTGCTGAGGTGGAGTGCAGAGGGCCATTGACCAAGACCGGAGTGAGACAGCCCCCCATCAGAGCCTACATGGATGACCTCACAGTCACCACACCCTCTGTACCAGGAAGCAGATGGATACTCCAAGGACTGGAGAAGCTCATCAAGTGGGCACGGATGGACTTCAAGCCTGCCAAATCCAGGTCACTTGTGCTGAGGAAAGGCAGAGTCTCTGACAAATTCCACTTTTTCCTGAATGGCACCATGATACCATCCATCAATGAGAAGCCAGTAAAAAGTTTGGGGAAACTTTTTGACCACAGCCTCAGAGATGTAGCGGCCATTCAGACATCCATCAAAGAGCTGGAGACTTGGCTCAGCAAAGTGGACAAGTCAGGACTGCCAGGAAAATTCAAGTCCTGGATTTACCAGCATGGCATCCTGCCCCGGATCCTTTGGCCATTGCTGCTTTACGATGTACCCATAACATCAGTGGAGATGGTGGAGAGAAAGATCAGTGGATACCTACGCAGGTGGCTAGGCTTCCCACGTAGCCTGAGCAGTGCAGCTCTGTACGGGAGGAATAACATTCTGCAACTCCCTTTTAACAGCGTCACGGAAGAGTTTAAGGTCTCCCGTACCAGAGAGGCAATGCAGTACAGAGATTCCAAAGATCCCAAAGTCTCAGCAGCTGGCATCGAAATCCGCACTGGCAGAAAATGGAGTGCCAGTCAGGAGCTGGAGACTGCAGAGGCAAGGCTGAGGCACAAGGCAGTGGTGGGGGCAGTTGCAATGGGAAGATCAGGTGTGGGCACCTTTCCGATGCCCCAGTACAACAAGGCACAGGGCAAGGAGAGAAGACTGCTTATCCAGGAAGAAGTTAGGGCAGCAGTGGATGAGACAAGATCAAGCAGGATGGCAAGCATGAGGCAACAGGGGGCTTGGATGAGATGGGAGGGTGCGATGGAGAGCAAACTCACTTTGACTGACATCTGGAGAGCAGAACCCCAGCGCATTAAATTCCTTGTCCAAGCCGTTTATGACATCCTCCCGAGCCCAGCAAACCTCCAGCTGTGGGGCAAGGCTGATACACCGTCTTGCCAGCTCTGCTCTGGAAGAGGGACACTCCAGCACATCTTGAGCAGCTGCCCGAAGGCCCTGGGGGATGGTCGGTATCGTTGGCGCCATGACCAGGTACTGAAAGTTGCAGAGAGTGTCTCCTCTGCCATAAAAAACAACAAGCCCCACTGCCCAAAGCCAATAACATTTGTCAAGGCAGGAGAGCAGCCCAAACCGCACCTCAGAGCTGCAGCTGGCCTACTCTCAACTGCACAGGACTGGCAGTTACTGGTTGACCTGGGAAAGCAACTCAAGTTTCCGGCACACATCACAGAAACATCATTGCGACCAGACATCGTCATTTTATCAGAGGCCTCAAAACAACTTGCCCTGATAGAGTTGACTGTGCCCTGGGAGGACCGTATTGAGGAGGCTTTTGAAAGGAAGCTGGCCAAATACCAGGGACTCCTTGAGGACAGCCGGAAACGAGGGTGGAGGGCAAATTGTTATCCTGTTAAGGTAGGCAGCAGGGGCTTTGCAGGACGCTCTCTCTATAGAGTCTACACCTTGCTGGGTTTGAGAGGGTCACTAAGGAGAACAGCCATCAGGACTGCAACGGAGGCAGCAGAGAAAGCCTCCAGGTGGCTGTGGATAAAAAGGGGGGATTCGTGGCCTAATGCTGCTGGGACGCAAGTCGGGGCTTGATCAACCCCGGCTGGGTCGCCTGGGTGAGGGTGTATGATGTTGCGAGACCCGAAACACCCAATGAACCCAGGAAACATCACTGATGATGCGTCCCAGCGTATCCGTTTTAACACAATTCAATATGTAGGTGTACTTAATGCAAAAACATGCTTTAACTGGGCGAGAAGAAGTTCGTTTTAACACAATTAGGTGAACTAAATGCAAAAACATGCTTTACTCTACGAGAGGAGTTCGTTTTAACACGAGTAGATGAACTAAATGCAAAAACATGCTTTACCTGGCGAGAGGAGTTCTTTTTAACACAATTCAATATGTAGGTGTACTTTAATGCAAAAACATGCTTTACTTGACGACAGGAGTTCGTTTTAACACAATTAGGTGTACTAAATGCAAAAACCTGCTTTACTGGGAAAGAGGAGTTCGTTTTAACACAATTCAATATGTAGGTGTACTTAATGCAAAAACATGCTTTACCGGGCGAGAGGAGTTCGTTTTAACACAAGTAGGTGTACTAAATGCAACAACATGCTTTACTTGACGACAGGAGTTCGTTTTAACACAATTAGGTGTACTAAATGCAAAAACCTGCTTTACTGGGAAAGAGGAGTTCGTTTTAACACAATTCAATATGTAGGTGTTCTTAATGCAAAAACATGCTTTACCGGGCGAGAGGAGTTCGTTTTAACACAAGTAGGTGTACTTAATGCAAAAACATGCTTTACTCGACGAGATGAGTTCGTTTTAACACAAGTAGGAGTACTAAATGGAAAAACATGCTTTACTGGGCGAGAGGAGTTTGTTTTAAACACAAGTAGGTGTACTAAATGCAAAACATGCTTTTCTCGACGAGAAGAGTTCGTTTTAACACAATACAATATGTAGGTGTAATAAATGCAACAACATACTTTACTTGACGACAGGAGTTCGTTTTAACACAATTAGGTGTACTAAATACAGAAACATGCTTTAACTGGGCGAGAGGAGTTCGTTTTAACACAATTAGGTGTAATAAATGCAACAACATACTTTACTTGACGACAGGAGTTCGTTTTAACACAATTAGGTGTACTAAATGCAAAAACCTGCTTTACTGGGAAAGAGGAGTTCGTTTTAACACAATTCAATATGTAGGTGTTCTTAATGCAAAAACATGCTTTACCGGGCGAGAGGAGTTCGTGAGATGAGTTCGTTTTAACACAAGTAGGTGTACTAAATGGAAAAACATGCTTTACCGGGCGAGAGGAGTTTGTTTTAAACACAAGTAGGTGTACTAAATGCAAAACATGCTTTTATCAACGAGAAGAGTTCGTTTTAACACAATTAGGTGTACTAAATACAGAAACATGCTTTAACTGGGCGAGAGGAGTTCGTTTTAACACAAGTAGGTGTAATAAATGCAACAACATACTTTACTTGACGACAGGAGTTCGTTTTAACACAATTAGGTGTACTAAATGCAGAAACATGCTTTAACTGGGCGAGAGGAGTTCGTTTTAACACAAGTAGGTGTACTAAATGCAAAAACATGCTTTACTCAACCAGAGGAGTTCGTTTTAACACAATTCAATATGTAGGTGTACTAAATGCAAAAACCTGATTTACTGGGAGAGAAGAAGTTCGTTTTAACACAATTAGGTGAACTAAATGCAAAAACATGCTTTACTCTACGAGAGGAGTTCGTTTTAACACGAGTAGATGAACTAAATGCAAAAACATGCTTTACCAGGCGAGAGGAGTTCTTTTTAACACAATTCAATATGTAGGTGTACTTTAATGCAAAAACATGCTTTACCGGGCGAGAGGAGTTCTTTTTAACACAATTCAATATGTAGGTGTACTTTAATGCAAAAACATGCTTTACCGGGCGAGAGGAGTTCGTTTTAACATAAGTAGGTGTACTTAGTGCAAAAACATGCTTTACTCGACGAGATGAGTTCGTTTTAACACAATTAGGTGTAATAAATGCAACAACATACTTTACTTGACGACAGGAGTTCGTTTTAACACAATTAGGTGTACTAAATGCAAAAACCTGCTTTACTGGGAAAGAGGAGTTCGTTTTAACACAATTCAATATGTAGGTGTACTTAATGCAAAAACATGCTTTACTCGACGAGATGAGTTCGTTTTAACACGATTCAAGAAGTAGGTGTACTAAATGCAAAAACATGCTTTACTGGGCGAGAGGAGTTCGTTTTAAACACAAGTAGGTGTACTAAATGCAAAACATGCTTTTCTCGACGAGAAGAGTTCGTTTTAACACAATACAATATGTAGGTGTAATAAATGCAACAACATACTTTACTTGACGACAGGAGTTCGTTTTAACACAATTAGGTGTACTAAATGCAGAAACATGCTTTAACTGGGCGAGAGGAGTTCGTTTTAACACAAGTAGGTGTACTAAATGCAAAAACATGCTTTACTCAACCAGAGGAGTTCGTTTTAACACAATTCAATATGTAGGTGTACTAAATGCAAAAACCTGATTTACTGGGAGAGAAGAAGTTCGTTTTAACACAATTAGGTGAACTAAATGCAAAAACATGCTTTAACTGGGCGAGAGGAGTTCGTTTTAACACAAGTAGGTGTACTAAATACAGAAACATGCTTTAACTGGGCGAGAGGAGTTCGTTTTAACACAATTAGGTGTAATAAATGCAACAACATACTTTACTTGACGACAGGAGTTCGTTTTAACACAATTAGGTGTACTAAATGCAAAAACCTGCTTTACTGGGAAAGAGGAGTTCGTTTTAACACAATTCAATATGTAGGTGTTCTTAATGCAAAAACATGCTTTACCGGGCGAGAGGAGTTTGTTTTGAACACAAGTAGGTGTACTAAATGCAAAACATGCTTTTCTCGACGAGAAGAGTTCGTTTTAACACAATACAATATGTAGGTGTAATAAATGCAACAACATACTTTACTTGACGACAGGAGTTCGTTTTAACACAATTAGGTGTACTAAATGCAGAAACATGCTTTAACTGGGCGAGAGGAGTTCGTTTTAACACAAGTAGGTGTACTAAATGCAAAAACATGCTTTACTCGACCAGAGGAGTTCGTTTTAACACAATTCAATATGTAGGTGTACTAAATGCAAAAACATGATTTACTGGGAGAGAGGAGTTCGTTTTAACACAAGTAGGTGTACTTAATGCAAAAACATGCTTTACTCGGCGAGAGGAGTTCGTTTTAACACGATTCAAGATGTAGGTGTACTAAATGCAAAAACATGCTTTACTGTGCGAGAGGAGTTCGTTTTAAACACAAGTAGGTGTACTAAATGCAAAACATGCTTTTCTCGACGAGAAGAGTTCGTTTTAACACAATACAATATGTAGGTGTAATAAATGCAACAACATACTTTACTTGACGACAGGAGTTCGTTTTAGCACAAGTAGGTGTACTAAATGCAAAAACATGCTTTACTGGGCGAGAGGAGTTCTTTTTAACACAATACAATATGTAGGTGTAATAAATGCAACAACATGCTTTACTTGACGACAGGAGTTCGTTTTAACACAATTAGGTGTACTAAATGCAAAAACCTGCTTTACTGGGAAAGAGGAGTTCGTTTTAACACAATTCAATATGTAGGTGTTCTTAATGCAAAAACATGCTTTACCGGGCGAGAGGAGTTCGTTTTAACACAAGTAGGTGTACTTAATGCAAAAACATGCTTTACTCGACGAGATGAGTTCGTTTTAACACAAGTAGGTGTACTAAATGGAAAAACATGCTTTACTGGGCGAGAGGAGTTTGTTTTAACACAATACAATATGTAGGTGTAATAAATGCAACAACATACTTTACTTGACGACAGGAGTTCGTTTTAACACAATTAGGTGTACTAAATGCAAAAACATGATTTACTGGGAGAGAGGAGTTCGTTTTAACACAAGTAGGTGTACTTAATGCAAAAACATGCTTTACTCGACGAGATGAGTTCGTTTTAACACAAGTAGGTGTACTAAATGGAAAAACATGCTTTACTGGGCGAGAGGAGTTTGTTTTGAACACAAGTAGGTGTACTAAATGCAAAACATGCTTTTCTCGACGAGAAGAGTTCGTTTTAACACAATACAATATGTAGGTGTAATAAATGCAACAACATACTTTACTTGACGAGAGGAGTTCGTTTTAACACAATTAGGTGTACTAAATGCAAAAACCTGCTTTACTGGGAAAGAGGAGTTCGTTTTAACACAATTCAATATGTAGGTGTTCTTAATGCAAAAACATGCTTTACCGGGCGAGAGGAGTTCGTGAGATGAGTTCGTTTTAACACCAGTAGGTGTACTAAATGGAAAAACATGCTTTACCGGGCGAGAGGAGTTTGTTTTAAACACAAGTAGGTGTACTAAATGCAAAACATGCTTTTATCGACGAGAAGAGTTCGTTTTAACACAATTAGGTGTACTAAATACAGAAACATGCTTTAACTGGGCGAGAGGAGTTCGTTTTAACACAAGTAGGTGTAATAAATGCAACAACATACTTTACTTGACGACAGGAGTTCGTTTTAACACAATTAGGTGTACTAAATGCAAAAACATGCTTTACTGGGCGAGAGGAGTTCGTTTTAACACAATACAATATGTAGGTGTTCTTAATGCAAAAACATGCTTTACTGGGAGAGAAGAGTTCGTTTTAACACGAGTAGATGAACTAAATGCAAAAACATGCTTTACCTGGCGAGAGGAGTTCTTTTTAACACAATTCAATATGTAGGTGTACTTTAATGCAAAAACATGCTTTACCGGGCGAGAGGAGTTCTTTTTAACACAATTCAATATGTAGGTGTACTTTAATGCAAAAACATGCTTTACTGGGCGAGAGGAGTTCGTTTTAACACAATACAATATGTAGGTGTAATAAATGCAACAACATACTTTACTTGACGACAGGAGTTCGTTTTAACACAATTAGGTGTACTAAATGCAGAAACATGCTTTAACAGGGCGAGAGGAGTTCGTTTTAACACAAGTAGGTGTACTAAATGCAAAAACATGCTTTACTCGACCAGAGGAGTTCGTTTTAACACAATTCAATATGTAGGTGTACTAAATGCAAAAACATGATTTACTGGGAGAGAGGAGTTCGTTTTAACACAAGTAGGTGTACTTAATGCAAAAACATGCTTTACTTGGCGAGAGGAGTTCGTTTTAAAACGATTCAAGATGTAGGTGTACTAA
Source organism: Tautogolabrus adspersus (assembly GCA_020745685.1). Classification (NCBI taxonomy): domain Eukaryota; kingdom Metazoa; phylum Chordata; class Actinopteri; order Labriformes; family Labridae; genus Tautogolabrus; species Tautogolabrus adspersus. The sequence goes on from CM036535.1 coordinate 10,134,100, forward strand.
ATGCAAAAACATGCTTTACTGGGCGAGAGGAGTTCGTTTTAAACACAAGTAGGTGTACTAAATGCAAAACATGCTTTTCTCGACGAGAAGAGTTCGTTTTAACACAATACAATATGTAGGTGTAATAAATGCAACAACATACTTTACTTGACGACAGGAGTTTGTTTTAAACACAAGTAGGTGTACTAAATGCAAAACATGCTTTTCTCGACGAGAAGAGTTCGTTTTAACACAATACAATATGTAGGTGTAATAAATGCAAAACATACTTTACTTGACCAGAGGAGTTCGTTTTAACACAATTCAATATGTAGGTGTACTAAATGCAAAAACATGATTTACTGGGAGAGAAGAGTTCGTTTTAACACAAGTAGGTGTACTTAATGCAAAAACATGCTTTACTGGGCGAGAGGAGTTCGTTTTAAACACAAGTAGGTGTACTAAATGCAAAACATGCTTTTCTCGACGAGAAGAGTTCGTTTTAACACAATACAATATGTAGGTGTAATAAATGCAACAACATACTTTACTTGACCAGAGGAGTTCGTTTTAACACAATTCAATATGTAGGTGTACTAAATGCAAAAACATGATGTACTGGGAGAGAAGAGTTCGTTTTAACACAAGTAGGTGTACTTAATGCAAAAACATGCTTTACTTGGCGAGAGGAGTTCTTACTAGGTGTACTAAATGCAAAAACATGCTTTACTGGGCGAGACGAGTTTGTTTTAGCGCAAGTAGGTGTACTAAATGCAAAAACATGCTTTACTGGGCGAGAGGAGTTCTTTTTAACACAATACAATATGTAGGTGTAATAAATGCAACAACATGCTTTACTTGACGACAGGAGTTCGTTTTAACACAAGTAGGTGTACTAAATGCAAAAACATGCTTTACTGGGCGAGAGGAGTTCTTTTTAACACAATTCAATATGTAGGTGTAATAAATGCAACAACATGCTTTACTTCACGACAGGAGTTCGTTTTAACACAATTAGGTGTACTAAATGCAAAAACCTGCTTTACCGGGCGAGAGGAGTTCGTTTTAACACAAGTAGGTGTACTTAATGCAAAAACATGCTTTACTCGACGAGATGAGTTCGTTTTAACACAAGTAGGTGTACTAAATGGAAAAACATGCTTTACTGGGCGAGAGGAGTTGGTTTCACACAATACACTATGTAGGTGTAATAAATGCAACAACATACTTTACTTGACGACAGGAGTTCGTTTTAACACAATTAGGTGTACTAAATGCAGAAACATGCTTTAAGTGGGCGAGAGGAGTTCGTTTTAACACAAGTAGGTGTACTAAATGCAAAAACATGCTTTACTCGACCAGAGGAGTTCGTTTTAACACAATTCAATATGTAGGTGTACTAAATGCAAAAACATGATTTACTGGGAGAGAGGAGTTCGTTTTAACACAAGTAGGTGTACTAAATGCAAAAACATGCTTTACTCGACGAGATGAGTTCGTTTTAACACAAGTAGGTGTACTAAATGCAAAACATGCTTTTCTCGACGAGAAGAGTTCGTTTTAACACAATACAATATGTAGGTGTATTAAATGCAACAACATACTTTACTTGACGACAGGAGTTCGTTTTAACACAATTAGGTGTACTAAATGCAGAAACATGCTTTAAGTGGGCGAGAGGAGTTCGTTTTAACACAAGTAGGTGTACTAAATGCAAAAACATGCTTTACTGGGCGAGAGGAGTTCTTTTTAACACAATTCAATATGTAGGTGTAATAAATGCAACAACATGCTTTACTTGACGACAGGAGTTTGTTTTAACACAATTAGGTGTACTAAATGCAAAAACCTTTTTTACTGGGAAAGAGGAGTTCGTTTTAACACAATTCAATATGTAGGTGTTCTTAATGCAAAAACATGCTTTTTATCGGGCGAGAGGAGTTCGTGAGATCAGTTCGTTTTAACACAAGTAGGTGTACTAAATGGAAAAACATGCTTTACTGGGCGAGAGGAGTTTGTTTTAAACACAAGTAGGTGTACTAAATGCAAAACTTGCTTTTCTCGACGAGAAGAGTTCGTTTTAACACAATTAGGTGTACTAAATACAGAAACATGCTTTAACTGGGCGAGAGGAGTTCGTTTTAACACAAGTAGGTGTAATAAATGCAACAACATACTTTACTCGACGACAGGAGTTCGTTTTAACACAAGTAGGTGTACTTAATGCAAAAACATGCTTTACTCGACGAGATGAGTTCGTTTTAACACAAGTAGGTGTACTAAATACAGAAACATGCTTTAACTGGGCGAGAGGAGTTCGTTTTAACACAATTAGGTGTAATAAATGCAACAACATACTTTACTTGACGACAGGAGTTAGTTTTAAC